>CM068300.1:40245157-40290975 GCA_034768395.1 Linum lewisii
TAGGTTGAACAAAAACAAAAATTGGAAAAGGGATTGAGGGGGGCTAGAAATTTACAAGGGGGAATTAAAAAGGGTTTAAAAGGTTTGAAATGATGAATGGGGGTAATTTTTGATTGTGAATGTAGTATGGGGGTTGGATGGAATGAGTGTTGGTAGATTAAATGTTATGTGGTTTTGGGTTGATGTGGGTGAAGGGGTAATGGGTGTCTTAAAGTGAAATTGGTTGACGTTGTGACATGGAATGGGGAAATGAATTGGTTATTGAATTTGGGGAAACGGAATTTGGTACAGGATGGTGATGTGAATTGTGTGGACTTGGATTGTGGATTATGTGGTGAACTTGAATTGTGGTTTTGTAATATGGAATTGAATTTGTTGATGTGTGTGATTGATGTGGTTATGTTTAATGAAATTTAATTGATAGAACCGGAAGGAGCCAACGTTACCCCAACCGAAATACCATTGTGTTTAGAGTCCGATTCACGGGGGTGAACCCTATGACAGGAGTCATAGTGGTTGAATCTCCGTTGAGGAAGGATCCCGAGGGATGCGTCGTGATACTCCTTTGGAGAAGACCCCCTTAGGGATGCGTCGTGTTATCTCCCTGGGGGGAAAAAGATCCTACGGTAGGGAGATTGATGGCCGCGGGGTAGCGGGGGAACAACTCCTTATGGCGCCTAATTAACTCACCTAGTTAAATGAATTATGAACTGTCGTGCGTGTGTTTGTGTGGATTTGATTGCGAGCTGAAATGTGATGTTTGAGTGTGTTATGTGATGTGTGATATGTGTTGATGAATGTTTTGCAATGTGTTGTGAACTAGGTTAGATTGATCTATGAATTGAGTTGTGTAATGTGATAATTTGTGGATAGATTGTGATAGGTTGATGATTATGATGATGATATGAATTGTGAATGGTTAGTTTGGAGTATATGCACTTGAATGGTAACATGGATTGCTTAGAGATGTCTAATAGCTCACTTAATGTGTGTGACTGCTGTGGGTGTAGAAATGCTAGCTATGATCTGTTGAGTGGTATTGTGATGTGATTTCGAGATGTGTGAATTTGATTCTCTATTATTCATGAATGTTATCGTGGATGGTAAGTGTTGAATTGAGAACTGCACCTATGTGATCACTTAGACTTTTTTAGGAATTAAAATATTGTATTGAATGTGTCGGTTCCATTGTGGTTGTGTGTGCGGAGTTTGGAACCGCTCTTTCAGGCTAGGTTCGGCGCATAGGTAAACCCATGGGTTCACTCAATTTCAATAGGAAATTGACCCCCTCCAGTTCCTCTTTTCAGGTTCGCGGGTTAGAGTAGATGAGTTAAAGTTCAGGAGTTTCCTGTGTGTCGAGTGTCAGTGTGTTTGTTGGCAGTGGAGGAGATTCTTGAAGGCTTGGACCAGGATTGACCATGTTTGATTTTGTTTTTGGGATGGGTTGTTTGTATCGATGATTTGAACATCGGATTGTAAAGGAATTTTGGTTCGAATGTATCTTTGTAACAAGTTTTGGATTTGAATAATGGAGGCGCTTCCGTTTTAACTCTTATTTAATGTTTTACTTGATTTCAAGGTTGGTTTTCCCTTTATTTAATATCGTATCTTCGGGTAGTGTCAAAGCCGGTTCGACCACGGGTCCAACCCGGGTCGGTTTGGATGGATGTTACAAGTGGTATCAGAGCCTGGTTTTCTCTGCTGCATGGTGAACTGTTCTTTCTTCTAGGGATTAGCTACCCTCTTAATGGAAAGAACGAACATCGATGTGTACTGGCATTCCAGGGTTTTCAAACGTTTTAATCGGGTTGGATTTTGAAAGTGAAATGGGTTTGAAGAAGAAAGTGTTTTTGAAAGTTGGTCAACTGAAATTGTTTTTCGGTCCTCCTGAGCCACGAAGAAAAGTCATGGGATGAGAAGTTGTAGTGTGAGCAGTGGTTGAGTTGAGATAGAGTCGTTAGGAGAGTTGTTGCTTAGGAATAGAACGAAGTTGAGGATGCTAGCTTGATGGGAAGCTCTAGTTGTGTTTTGTGAGGATTGGTGTCGTTGGGAAGAGCTAAGAGTTACAGGAACCTTCTTGTCTGTTGAAATGAAATTTTTAAGAAGTTTTAGTTCGTGAATTTTGCCCTTTCTTTGTTTTTGCTGGTGGGTTTTAATGAGAGTAATTGAATTTTGTTCCCTAGTTGGAAAAGTTAGAAGGATTTAAAATTTAGTTTTTGGGAATGATATTTCTTGTCTTTTTGTCATGTGATTTTGGTTGAATTTGGTTTAGTTCCTTTTAGTAATTGGTTGGGAGGTTTTATAAATTTGTATTTTAACCGAGATAAAATTGGTTTACTATTTTGTTTTGGTGGAAAAAGTTGCCTTGGTTTTGGTTGATTTGAAAGGGGTTTGAAATCGCTTTTTCCTTTTTAAAATTGAGTTATGGTTTTTGTGTTTCAAATTTTTTTAAGTTCTTGTTTTGAAAGTTGGATGTTTTCAATGGTACTGTGTTTAAGGATTGAAAGCATTTGGATATTTAAACTATGATAGAGTTGGTTTTGAGTTTGATTTAAAGGTTTTATGAGTTTATTTTTAAACTGAGGAACTTGGCTTCATTTAAAAGGATTTATTAAAGTTTCGCTTTCTGAAAAGTGTGCTTGATTTTGAAAATCAATGAGAAAGGTTTCCTTAACGTAGAGTGTAGATGTTAGTGTGCTCGAGTGGCTTGAGAGTAGTAGTCTGGAAATTGATGGTTGAGGAGTGAGGTCCTTGTAGACTTTGGTTAAGTTGGGTAGAATGCTTGAAGGGTGTGAGGACTTAGCCGAAGGTGTTAGCTAGTAGTTCTTGCTTATGTTGTTTGTTGTTTTTGGTTGTGCTCTTGTGGTCATGTTGTGCTTAAGTGTTGTTGTGCGTGTGTTTAGGTGGAATCCGAGTTCGTTAAGTGAAGTGTTTAGGAGGTGTGTGTTGCTAAACCGTTAAGAAAGTTTCGGGTAGTGTTGTGATCCTTGAACTGCGTTTGCTGTGATTTGTGTTACATTACTAGATGAGTGGGTTGTGATTTCGGGACGAAATCTTTGAAGTTGTGGAGAGTTGTAACATCCCGTTCCGATCATCGGGTTGTTGAATTTAATTCTTGGTTCCTTGTTGATTAAACTTAGTAGATTTAAGTCGAATTTAATTATTATTTTTTCTTAATTTATTTTTACGTAATAAATTAGATTTTGGTTAATTGTTTGTGTTCGAGTTCTAATCAGTGTGTTCCGAATCGTTGGTCGACCAATTTTGCCGATCCAAACTTGGGTGTCCCTTAGATTAGGCTTAGCCTTTTGTTAATTGAAGGGGGGCTGGCTCCGTTCTGGAATAGGGAAAAGGATTGGGTAGAGGCCTTGCTTGCCCTTTGTTGTGGTTTTAGCAGATAGGGAGAAGGTTTTTTGTTGGTGAGGGGAGGTGTGCAGGTTTGAGGGAGGAGTTGGGGGCTTGGAAAACGGAGAGAGAGGGAGGGGTGGCACGGCGCAGTTATTCTGAGGAGAGAAGACAGGGCCTGCAAAGGCTAGCGGCGGTCGAAGGTGGCGCGGGATCGGGGAGAGGACAGTTGGGCGGCGGGGCCCTTTGAGGGTGCGGCGGCGGCCGTTGTCAGACGAGGCCGCGGGTACCACGGGGTGGATCCAAGAATTGGGAGAGCTCGTCGAGCAGGCGGTGCGCGGCGCCGGATGCGTGGCGAGTGAAGAGAAGGACGAACTTTGGCAGCTTTGAAATCATGACAAAGTGGATTTACTAAAGATAAGTGACATCTGTAATTCGGTTTTCTGGGGTCTCTTGGAATTTGTTTAAGGTTGTTTGGCCAGTGGGTAGGGGCTTTTGGTGGATTCAGAGTTTCGAGCTAACTCCTTCGTCAGAGCTCAGTTTGACAACCTGTCAGGACCGTGGAATCAGGATGACGAATGAACGTTCTAGACATAATTCAGGGCTCTTCTAGCTAAGGTGAGGGTTTAGCGTACGATAGGTAGTATTGGTCGATGTGAGGAGTTGCAACCTTGACTTAGATGAATATAGGTTTTGCATGAATTGAAAGAGAGTAAAAGGGGAAACTGTTCGCATTGGATTGTATGTAAATTGTGATGTTTATGATTGTGGATAATGTTAATTGATACATTGATTGATAATTGTTGGCTGATGTGATGTGTTGATTGGGGAAATGATTAACGTGAATTTAAATGACAACTTAAAGGAGGGGTTGGGACGTGATTCTTTAAACGATCATACCTTGTGCAAAGTTGTGGTTGCAGGAGGGTGGTCCCTCCCAATGGGGGGTCCCCTTTAAGGGTACAGGGGGAGGGCCCTCCCAATGTGGGTCCCAAGAAGATGAACAGGGGGAACCCAAGACTCACACAGGGCTACCCCTGTACTTGCGGGGTGGGGTGGCCGTGAGCAGCCTTTACCCTTAAACTGTGGTGCTGTGGAATTATTGGAGAAGGTCATGTGTTTATAAATGGGGAATTTTAAAATTTTTTGGATATTGGATTAGATATCACTGGTGTTTGGAGGGTTTGGATGTTACGTGCTTTGGTAGAATTAAATGCTGGGTCCTTTTTGAGGGGAATTTATGATGTGGGGAAAGGGGTTTGTTAATTTTTTAGTTGTAGACTTATGATTTCGAATGGAAAAAAATTTTTGGAAAAGTTTTTGTAAAAAAGGGGGAAAAAAAATGGTAGTGGAATTGGGGTTTGTTTGGGAAATTGGATTTGTTTTGGGGGGGAATTTTTATTTGGTAAAACGGGGAAAATTTTTGTGGATTTTTGGGTAATTTAGGGGGGAAGGGGGGGAATTGTTGAAAGTTGTTTGGGGTTTTGATGTGTTATGTTTAATAAAATTTTAATTGATAGAACCGGAAGAGCCAACTTCCCCCCCAAACCGAAATACCATTGTGTTAGGTCCGATTCAGGGGTAATCCTATAAGGGGAGTCATAGTGGTTAATCTCCGTTGGGGAAAGGATCCCGAGGGGATCGTCGTGATACCCGGGGAGGAAGGACCCCTTTAGGGATGCTCGTGTTATCTCCCTGGGGGAAAGATCCAGGGGATGGAGGATTGATGGCGGCGGGGAAGGGGGGAACAACCCCCTTAGGGCGCCAAATTTACCACTATTTTAAATGAATTTATAACTTCGTGGTTGTTTTTGGATTTGATTGCACTAAAATGTGAGTTTTTGAGTGGTATATGTAGGGGGATAGTGTTATGAATGTTATCAATTGTTGTAAACGGGTTGGTTTGATCTATTTATTGTGTAATTGAAATTTGGGGGATAGTTTGGAAGGATATTATGATGATGAAGAATTGTAATGTTAGTTTGGGTTATCATTTTAATGGAAACCGTTGCTTAATTCTATACTCACTTAATGTGGGACTGTTGGGGGGTGTAAATGCTAGCTATATCTTGAGTGGTATTGTGATGTGTTTTCGAGAGTTGAATTAATTTTCCTTATTATTCTAATTTTATGGGGAGGGTAATGTTAATTAGAACGCACTATTGATCACTAACTTTTTTTTGGGGAATTTAAAATATTGTAGAAGTGCGGTTCCATTGGGTTGTTGGTGCGGTTGGAACCGCTCTTTCGGGCTATTCGGCCATTTTTTAAACCCCAGGGGGTTCACTCAATTTCAAAGGAAATTTTACCCCCCTCCACCTTTTTCATTCGCGGGGTTAGAGTGAGGATTAAAGTTCAGGATTTCCTTTTTGTCGATGTCATGTTTTTTTTTGGGGGGGAATTTTTTAAAGGCTTGGACCAAGTTACCATTTTGATTTTGTTTTTGGGATTGGTTTTTTTGTATCGATTTAAAATTGGGAATTGGGTTTTAAAAAATTTTCGTTTTGTTTTAAAAAGGGGAAAAAATGGGGTCATTTTAAACTTTTTTATTTCCAAATTTTTTCCCTTTAAAATTTTATTTATTCTTGGGTTTCCCAATTTTTTTGACTTCCCAAATTTCTAGATTTCCGACATTAATGAAAATATTATAAAGCAAAAGCAACATGAAAATAAACAATATCATAGTAGCCATTTAAACTGTTCTCTTTTAGGACTCCTTTTTTAAAAAAATTTTTTTTTATCATTTTTTCCCTTTTTAAAACTAATTTTCAACCTGTAGATTATTTTCAGAAGGCAGAAAAAACTTTAATTACTTAATATCTATGTAGAAAGCAAAATGGGGCATTAAATTCTTTAGAAAATTTCCCAATTCTCTTTTAATTCATTAGTTCTTGTTTCCCTCTATTTTTTTGACTTCCCAATTTCAAAAAAAACTGCTTATGAATTATAAGGGCAAAGAGCAACAAAAGACAAAAGATCACATTGTAATTTAACATTCCTCTAGATCCCTTTAGACAAATTATATTTGTCATCCATGTTTCACTTCAAACTCATTATACGACTTATAGATTTTTTCAGAAGACAGAATAGCTACTTGAATTACTTAATAATCTCATTGAAAAGCAACATGGGTCTAAACTTTCTTTTAGTCATTTCACAAGTCTCTTCTAAATTCATTAGTTTGTTCCTTATTTTTCGACTTCCAATTCTAATACCGACATATTGAATATATTCATAAGGAGCAGAAGAGCAACAAAGACTAAAATCATCATAGTAGCCATTAACATGTTCCTTCTAGACTCCTTTAGACAAATTATATTTGTCATCCATGTTTTCCACTTTCAAATATCATAATAACCGACATGATAGATTATTTTAAAAAGGACATGAATTAATACTTGAATTGACTTAATATATTCATAGTAGAAAGGAACATGGGTCATAAACTTTCTTTTAGTCATTTACAAATTCTTCTAGAATTTATTAGTTCTTGTTTCCCATCTATATTTTTGACTTCCAATTACTAAATACGACATGATTGATGATATTATAAGGAGCAGAAGAGCAACATAAATACTAATATCATCATTAGTCATTTAACATGTTCTCTTCTAGACTCCTTTAGAAAATTATATTTGTCATCATGTTTTCCCATTTCAAACATCATTATACCGACTTATAGATTTTTCAGAAGAGAGAATAGCTACTTGAATTGACTTAATATCTCATAGTAGAAAGGCAACATGGGTCATAAACTTTCTTTAGTATTTCACAATTCTCTTCTAGAACTTCATTTAGTTTGTTTCCCATCTATTTTTCGACTTCCAATACTAATTACGACATATTGATATATTCAAAGGAGCAGAAGAGCAACATAAGACTAAACATCATCATAGTACATTTAACATGTTCTCTTCTAGGACTCCTTTAGACAAATTATATTTGTCACCATGTTTTCCCACTTTCAAACATAATTACCGACCTTAAGATTTTTTAAGAGCAAATAGTACTGAATTGACTTAATAATCTCATGTAGAAAGGCAACATGGTATAAACTTCTTTTAGTCATTTCACAAGTTCTCTTCTAGAATTATTAGTTCTTGTTTCCATCTTTTTCGACTTCAATACTAATACGACATTATTGATATATTCAAGACAAGAGAACATAAGACTAAACAATCATATATACCATTTAACATGTTCTCTTCTAGGACTCCTTAGAAAATTATATTTGTCATCATGTTTTCCACTTTCAAATATCATATACCGACATGATAGATTATATTTCATAAGGAGCAGAAGAGCAACATGAATGCTAAAATCATAACATAGTAGCCTTTATCATAGTTCTCTTCTAGGACTTCCTAGCTTGTTCATCCATGTTTTCCCACTTCAATACTAATACCGACATATAGATTATTTTCAGAAGGAGAGAATAGCTATTGAATACTTAATAGTCTTCATAGAAAACAACATGGTCATAAACTTTCTTTAGTCATTTACAATGTCTCTTCTAGAATCTTTATTAAGTTCTTGTTTCCATCAATTTTTTCGACTTCCAATTACTAAATACCGACATGATTGATATATTCATAAGGAGCAGAAGAGCAACATGAATGACTAATATCATCATATAGTAAGTCATTAACATGTTTCTACTTTTCATACAGTAGACTCCTTTAGACAAATTATATTTGTCATCCATGTTTTCCCACTTTCAAACATCATTATACCGACTATAGATTTTTTCAGAAGGAGCAGAATAGCTACTTGAATTGACTTAATAATCTCATGTAGAAAGGCAACATGGGTCATAAACTTTCTTTTAGTCATTTCACAATTCTCTTCTAGAACTTCATTTAGTTCTTGTTTCCCATCTATTTTTTGACTTCCAATTACAAATACCGACATTGATTGATATATTCATAAGGAGCGAGAAGAGCAACATAAATGACTAAACGAATCATCATAGTAGTCATTTAACATGTTCTCTTCTAGGACTCCCTTTAGACAAATTATATTTGTCATCCATGTTTTCCCACTTTCAAACATCATTATACCGACTTATAGATTTTTTTCAGAAGGAGCAGAATAGCTACTTGAATTGACTTAATAATCCTATTGTAGAAAGGCAACATGGTCATAAACTTTCTTTTAGTCATTTCACAAGTTCTCTTCTAGAACTTCATTTAGTTCTTGTTTCCCATCATATGTTTTCCGACTTCCAGTACTAGATTACCGACATTATTGAATATATTCATAAGGAGCAGAAGAGCAACATAAGGACTAAACAATCATCATAGTAGCATTAACATTTCTCTTCTAGGACTCCCTTTAGACAAATTATATTTGTCATCCATGTTTTCCCACTTTCAAATTCATAATACCGACATGATAGATTATATTCATAAGGAGCAGAAGAGCAACATGAATGGCTAAATAATCATCATAGTAGCCATTTAATCATATTCTCTTCTAGGACTCCATTGTCATCCATGTTTTCCCACTTTCAAATATCATATACCGACATGATAGATTATTTTCAGAAGGAGTGGAATAGCTATTGGAATTGACTTAATAGTCTTCATAGTAGAAAGGCAACATGGGTCATAAACTTTCTTTTAGTAATTTGACAAATTCTCTTCTAGAATTTTATTTAGTTCTTGTTTCCCATCTATATTTTTCGACTTCCAATTACTAAATACCGACATGATTGATGATATTCATAAGGAAGCAGAAGACAAATAATATGATAACACGGGACGATCTAATTAGTCATTTAACATGTTCTTTCTAGGACTCCTTTAGACAAATTATATTTGTCATCCATGTTTTCCACTTTCAAACATCATTATACCGACATGATAGATTATTTTCAGAAGGAGCAGAATAGCTACTTGAATTGACTTAATAATCCTCATTGTAAAAGAAACATGGTCATAAACTTTCTTTTAGTCATTTCACAAGTTCTCTTCTAGAATTCATTTAGTTCTTGTTTCCCATTATGTTTTCCGACTTCCAAGTAATAGATTACGACATTATTGAATATATTTCATAAGGAGCAGAAGAGCAACATGAAGGACTAAACAATCATCTAGTAGCCATTTAACATGTTCTCTTCTTGACTCCCTTTAGACAAATTATATTTTGTATCCATGTTTTCCCACTTCAATTATCATAATACCGAATGAATAGTTATATCAAAGGAGCAAAAGAGCAACATGAATGGCTAACAATTCATCATTAGTAGCCATTTAACATGTTCTCTTCTAGACTCTCCTTGTTTCCATGTTTTCCCACTTTCAAATATCAATACCGACATGATAATTATTTTCAGAAGGAGTGAATAGCTATTGAATTGACTTAATATCCTTCATAGTAGAAAGGCAACATGGGTAATAAACTTTCTTTAGTCATTTGACAAATTCTTCTTCTAGAATTTATTTAGTTCTTGTTTCCCATCTATATTTTTCGACTTCCAATTACTAGAATACCGACATATGATGATTATTCATAAGGAGCAGAAGAGCAACATGAATGACTAAAATCATCATAGTATAATTTAAGGCATGAATTCTACTTTATCATTTAACTGTTCTTTTCTAGGACTCCTTTTAGACAAATTATATTTGTCATCCATGTTTTCCCACTTTCAAACATCATTATACCGACATGATAGATTATTTTCAGAAGGAGCAGAATAGCTACTTGAATTGACTTAATAGTCTTCATAGTAGAAAGGCAACACGGGTCATAAACTTTCTTTAGTAATTTCACAAATTCTTTCTAGAACTTCATTTAGTTATTGTTTCCCATCTATTTTTTGACTTCAATTACTAAAATATCAACATGATTGATGATATTAATAAGGAGCAGAAGAGCAACATAAATGACTAAACGATCATCATAGTAGTATTTAACATGTTCTCTTCTAGGACTCCCTTTAAATAAATTATATTTGTTATCCATGTTTTCCCACTTTCAAACATCATTATACCGACCTTATAGATTTTTTTCAGAAGGAGCAGAATAGCTACTTGAATTGACTTAATAATCCTCATTGTAGAAAGCAACATGGGTCATAAACTTTCTTTTAGTCATTTCACAATTCTCTTCTGAATTTCATTTAGTTCTTGTTTCCCATCTATGTTTTCCGACTTCCAAGTACTAGATTACCGACATTATTGAATATATTCATAAGAGCAGAAGAGCAACATAAGGACTAAACAATCATCATAGTAGCCACTTAACATCTCTCTTCTACGACCTCTTTAGACAAATTATATTTGTCATCCATGTTTTCCCACTTTCAAATATCATAATACCGACATGATAGATTATATTCATAAGGAGCAGAAGAGCAACATGAATGGCTAAATAATAATCATAGTAGCCATTTAACATATTCTTTTAGGACTCCATTGTCATCCATGTTTTCCCACATTCAAAATCAATACCGACATGATGATTATTTTCAGAAGGAGTGGAATAGCTATTGAATTGACTTAATATCTTTATAGTAGAAAGGCAACATGGGTCATAAACTTTCTTTTAGTCATTTGACAAAGTCTCTTCTAGAATTTTATTTAGTTCTTGTTTCCCATCTATATTTTTTCGACTTCCAATTACTAGAATACCGACATGATTGATGATATTCATAAGGAACAGAGGAGCAACATGAATGACTAAATAATCATCATAGTAGTAATTCAATACGGGACATGAACTTTCTATATTTAGTCATTTAACATGTTCTCTTCTAGTACTCCTTTTAGACAAATTATATTTGTCATTCATGTTTTCCCACTTTCGAATATCTAAACCGACATGATAGATTATTTTCAGAAGGGACAGAATAACTACTTGAATTGACTTAATAACCCTCATAGTAAAAAGGCAACATGGGTCATAAACTTTCTTTTAGTCATTTCACAAGTTCTTTTTTAGAACTTCATTTAATTCTTGTTTCCCATCTATGTTTTCCGACTTCCAATTACTAGATTACCGACATTATTGAATATATTCATAAGTAGCAGAAGAACAACATGAATGACTAAACAATCATCATAATATTCATTTAACATGTTCTCTTCTAGGACTAGTTTACAGAGACTTGAAGCCAGAGAACGTACTGGTTAGAGAAGATGGCCACGTCATGCTCTCAGATTTCAACCTCTGCCTCAAATGCGATGTTGTTCCCAAGCTACTACGCCGGCCTAAATCTGCTGCCGTCGACAGCAATGGCTAAGACGACGACGACGAATTAGACGATGACAGCAACAATAATGGAAGAGAAGTCTGCTTTACACCATCCTGCGCCACGCCAATTCGCCCTGTATTGTCCTGTTTCACATCTAGAAAGAAACAACATTCAGTCAGGACAATCGTCGAGAATGTGGAGTGCACTCATAACAACCAATCGTAGCCATCAAAATAACCGTCGTCTCAACCTCAACACCGAATTAATCGCGGAACCAATCAAGCTAGGTCGAAATCCTTCGTCGGAACGGACGAGTACTTAGCTCCGGAGGTGATCTCAGGGCAGGGCCACGGCAGCGCGATGGACTGGTGGACGAGATGCTTTACAGGAGGACGCCGTTCAAGGGGAAAACAACGAGAGGATGTTAATTAACATCCTGAAACAGCCTTTGACGTTTCCCAGAGTCACCACTATCGTCGGCGGGAGGGAGATAGAGGAGATGTTGCGGGTTCAGGACCTGATAAGCAAGTTACTGGTGAAGAATCCAAAGAAGAGGTTAGGGAGTGTAAAGGGTGCGAAAGAAATTTTCTAGAGCTTTGGGTAGATAAAAATCGAAATTCAAACCTCTTGGAAGCCCAGATTAGAGCAAGATCAATTACCTGTTATATAGCCAAAAGAAAGTGGCTCATGCGCCTTGGATTCAAGATCTACTGAAGAGGAGGAACCTTGGGATTTTATCTCAGGTGCAACTCCCCACCTGTAAGATTAAAATTGAGAAACTCAGTCTCGACATTTCTTATCTAGAATTCGAAATCAAAGTAGAGGATGACTTGAGATTTTCGCCCACCACCTTCAGTTGGATGCTGAAATTGAATCTGAACTTGAGTTTTGTGTGAGTCAACTTGAGAGATATTAGAAAGGAGAACTCTAGAAGTGGACAGGGGTGTGACTTTCGCTTTTGACAGGGAAGGTAACTGCCGCGGATGTATATTATTCCCTTATATAATCTACCCTTGCAATTTCTAGCCTTCTCCGTGAGTATAATTTACCCACCAATCAAATTTCTTCTTTCATTTTTAATTTATTTAATTATTAATCGAATGGGATTTTCTATTCGTTTACATTAATCAAGCCACCATCCCACACTCATCAGTATTTACGGAACCGTGTTAACTTCTTTCCGACTGATTTTTTCTAAATTTTCTATTCCTTCTAGAAAATCCTTATACTCCCCATTCCAGTCTTCAATTTGGTGTGGTTCTCTTGAAAAACACATATGTTGCAATTTCATAATCTTACAGGTGTTAATTGTGATTCTACATTTTGTATTCATTGAATTCAGATAAATATTAAATAATGAAATTTGGATTTGTTATTTATTATTGCTTTTGTTCTTCAATGTGAATGGATATATCTTTGTTTCACAGAAGGTCAACCTCGATTCCTCATGTCATATCTGCCAGAATTAAATAAAAATTTAGTAATAACAACCGAGTTCAGTTTAGTATTAATAATTATTGGAAAATCTACTGAAATTCTAATATTAGAACATAAATTTAAGTTGGGAAAATGGTACTTTGCTAAGTTAACACATAGCCTCCCTATATTCATTTATTAATTACTAGGTTTTTGCTCGCTCGTTGGCGGGCCGCAACTTGTAAAATTATATTTTCTAGGTAGGTGATTAAAATTTAGAATCATATGCTTTTAAAATATGAAAAAGGAGAAAAGCAGTGTTGTCAAGACCGGACCGGACATCGAACCGGTCCAACAAGAGGTTCAAGAGTTTGAGGTCTGACCAAGATCAGACCGTAAAACCCGGTATAAAGAACCGGTCATTATAATATTAAAATTTATGTATTCGATAGATAAGTTATATATTAAAATATAATAAAATTTGTTATAATTTGTCATTATTCATAATCTAGGTACTAAAATGTAATAAAATATATTAGTTAGAAACCCTAGATTTAAACTCCTAATTCACAAACCGCCGTTTCATTCCCAATTCCTAATTCTTTTCTCCTTCTTCCTCTCCAATCCAAAGAACCATCTCCATTCTTCTAGTTTGCTTTTCTCATTTTATTCATTCTTCTTTCTTAAGTTTTCCCCCTCTAACAGCCTTCATTATTAGAACTAGTATTAGATTTGACGGAGGATTTTCAGTAGGAGATCTAATGGAGTCAAGGAGAGGCCGAAACGACTGTTGACGGGGACGACTGAAGTAGTCGTCAAGGGCTACTTGTGTGAAGACGCCAAATTCGATGTCGTGGCTGACGGAGGCCGGCTAAGGTGGTCCTCGATGGAGGAGGATGAAGGCTATGTTAGATTACTCATCGAGAAAAGCCGTCAGTCTGTTCGCTGATGATCGAATATGTTGGACAATTCATGGAGGGAAGCCACTGACCACCAATGGTTCGGCGAGAATAATAACGACGATGGTGATTATCTGCGGAGAAGAAGAGACGACGATTTGCTTTTTCAGTCTCTTGGACCCGGCCAAACCTGTGATGGCCGGTCCGAACGGATTTGCCGATTTTTGCGGTTCGACCCTCTTTTTTACCACAATTAGACCGCTGACATTTTGTACTCAGACCGGACCGGGTTGAATCCTGGTTCTCAGTTTTTTCGATTGGACTGACCAGTCTGGTCTGGGTCTGACAACACAGGAGAAAAGTGAAAAGAAATTTTTGTTAAATTTCTCGTTTTACTTATTAAATTATAAAAATTATATATAAATGACCCCAAACCCAAATATATATTACTGAAAAGAACATATTCTATGTTATGTTATTAATTTTTAGGATATAAATTAGTAGGATATATATGATTTATGGAGTTAACAAAATCAAATAACTATTTTCTTATTTCCAAATTTAGTAATCTAAATAACAAAATATTAATTATATTTATTGTATAATTTGAAGAGTTGGAGAGGATATTATGCAGGGGAGAAGATCCGGACCCAACCCTTTAAGGGTTGGACCGATTCCAACCAAAAATCAGAGGGGCATTTTAGGTATTTTAAAAAAATTTAAAAAACCCTAATTTACTTTCTCTTTCCTATGAACTCTGCCGCCTCCCCTTGCCATGGTTTTCTCGACCTTGAGCATCAGAGACATCGTTATTAGTTTCAAGCCGATCAGGGACGACTCTGCAACGATGCCAATCAACCAGACTGCCAAAGCTGATAGCGATTGTGTCGTTGCAAAGGATTTGTGTTTGGATTCGGCTTTGGTCAATGGCCATGCCGGTAATCTTTCTTTCTCTTTTGGTGATTGTTTTGATTCTATATTCAAATCTCATTCTGTTTATTTGGGTCCTCTTTTCTTTTGTGTTTTGGGTTCGGTTGCTGAGAAAAAGAAAATTAGGTCATCGGAATTGGGGTGAAATTAAATTGAACGGAGGAAGAAGAAGAAGAAGAAAAAAGGAGGAAGAAGGAAGAAATGGTGATGAGAAATTGGGAGTAACAGAGGCGGAGCAGCGGAGGAGCTGTGATCGGCATAGGAGCGGTGGCCGGCATAGGAGTGGTGGCCGGTGGATCAATGTTGAAGAAGAGTGATTTGTCACATGATCAAAATTAAGTGACTGATTTTTCACATGGTTAAATGTAAGTGACTGGTCTGTCACATATTTAAGTTAAAATATTGGTCTGTCACATATTGACAGCATACGTCTCCGGGGATTTCTACCGTTAGGACACCCCTTAGTGTCCTCATATGATGACACTAATCATCACCATTCAATTTTTAAGAGGAGATCTAATGGTCCATGTTAAAAGGATACGAGTGTAATTGTATATTTTTAATTTTGCAGAATTTTATTTCTCAAGATCTTTAATTGTTATTAAATTAAATCATTTTAATTTTTCATCTCTTCTTACGGTTCTATTTTTTCGCCGTCTGCGTGTTCTTTTTGCTTCGCTGACCATTCCTTTTTCCGATCATCTTCTTCGACCATTCTTTATAGTCGTTCATTGTTCCTTTTTTCCTATTTAGGAACAATCGTATAGGGAGCGGTTTTACAATATTTTTGTTCCTTGTTCCGTTTCCATTTTTAGGAACAATCATATAGGTGTCGTTTTATAATATTTTTGTTCATTGTTCCTTTTTCGTATTTAGGAACATCTTCTTGTAAAAAATAAGAACAACCTTAGAATTAGTTCGAAACATTAGTTGAACCTTGTTCCTAATTAGGCATTCGGAACACAAACCTAAAAAGAAGAAGATGATGAAGATGAAGACTTTGTTCTTAATTAGGAAATTGGAACACTGAACAAATAGACAACATCTATTCATGTTACAAAAATACTAGAACAAAAAAAATATGTTCCAAAATCGTTAACTGGAACAACTTGTTAACGAATAACAGACCTAGATCCAATCCTAGATAAATATGTTCCTAATTCAAGAAACACTATTTCTCTTTTTCCATTAGCATAAGCTAATTTCTGATACAAAATCCACAAGTTAAATGACAACAACCTAATCTCCTTTCCAAACAAAACCTTCTCTTAATAAATCTCACCAATAGTAGCAACTCATACATCAGTACGCTTACCCAAAAAATAATTATAAACCTGTATGTTAAGATCACACGCCGCAATTATTGTGTGAGATGCACGACTAATCTCCTTTCTTTACAAAATAAATCCATAAAGCCCAAACGCAGCCATTTTTTCCTCCGCCTCCGTAGTTGAAGAATCATCCGCCGACCATATAACTCGATCCAGCCCCACCCTCTTTGAGATGATGGCAAATGAGCATGATTCTTCGCAACAACAACTCAAGACTCCCATCGCCCCTAAAGTCCCTAGCCGCCGGTTCAGGATCGGCAACGACGGCGGCACTATGAATAATGGAGATTCTGGGCAGCCGGAGGACGGGATTAGCTTGTCGATTTGGTTCTGAAAACCTAGGAATGGTGACTGGTTGGTAGCGGCCGGCAGGATACGTTCCAGTGACAGAGAGAAAATTAGGAGGTGGCTGTTTGCTCGAATAAATTTTGATTAGGGTTTGTGGTGAAACCCTAATATGATTAATATATATATCAATTCCAAATGACTATTTTGTCCATTTTAATTTAGGCCATTAGATCTAATCTTTAATCCTATGGTTCTTAGGGGTGTCCTAACGGTAGTAGATCCCTCATTACGTCTCCATCTTATCTTGGAAATTTCACAAGTCCATACACAAGACGACAAATATACTTGTATCGGCCGCTGATTCATAGCAGTTGAATATCAGATCACACCAAATGGGAAAATGAAACAATATAGCTAGTTGTTAACAATTTAACATTTGAGTATATAATATTGTTTTCAAAATAATATGTTATCTAGTTATCAAACTAAATAACTCTTGTTAACTAGTTATCTGATCATGATGTTAACTAGTTATATGATCATGATGTTAACTAGTTAACTCGATAAGTTAACTAGTTATGAACTAAAAATCTTGTTAACTAGTTATTTTAGTCATGATGTTAACTAGTTAACTCGATAAGTTATCTAGTTACCAGTTTAAAAATCTGGTAACAAGTTATCAACAAAAAATGCGGTTAACTAGTTATCAGTTTAAAAATTATATTAACTAGTTATCAGTTAAAAAAACACCGTTAACTAGTTAACAGCAAAAAAAAAGTGTAACTAATTAACTAATTTTAAAAAAGGTGTTATCTAGTTAACTAATTTTTTAAAAAGGTGTTATCTAGTTATCAATAAAAACATTGTTACCTAATAAAAAATATTGTTAACTAGTTATCAGTTTAAAAATCATGTGAACTAGTTATCAATAAAAAATCATGTTAACTAGTTATCAAAAAAAAATATATTGTTAACTAGTTATCATATTAAAATCTGGTAACAAGTTAAAAAAATGATGTTAACTAGTTATCAGTTAAAAAAAACACTGTTAACTAGTTAACAGCAAAAAAAAAAGGTGTCAACTAGTTTTTTTTTAAAGCAAAAAAAAAAATTCCCCCAATTTTTTTTCCACCGGAGTCTCACCGGAAAATTCGTCGGCGAAGGTGGCCGGCCGCCGGAGAGTCACCGGCCGTCCCCTGTGAATATTAATTATTTAATTTAAATATAATAATTAAATTATGTGTGTAAGGTCCTAAATACCCCTAATAATCTAAACCATTGGATTGGTCAAAGGGTCAAAGGGTGATCTATTGGCTGAGAAAGGGTTGGACCGGATTCCAACCCAAGAAATGGTTGGAGCTAGATCCGGCTCCTATGATGCAGTATATTAAAATAATTGAAAATATTTTGTGAGGGCATATATCATTTTATATTAAAATTGTGCGTACAAACTGCAAAGTAAAATAGAGATTGAGTCAAATACTCAAAACGTCCCGAAACTATGGGGCGTGTTACAAACTCGTCCTAAAACTTTAATCTATTACAGAGTGGTCCTATTACCATGACATGTGTTACAAACTAGTCCTAATGACATCATCAATGTGCTTTTTCAGCCATTTCGCCACATCACCGTTGACATGTCATCAAAAACATAATTTAAAATTCAACAATCTAATTCAAATCTAAATCTAAGCTCATCTAACTTATAAAATCTGGTTCAAAACTAAATCTTGTGAGTCAGATTGATTTAATTTTAAATTTGAATCAGTTTAAAATGAATTTTAAATTGTATTTTTGATGACATGTCAATGTTGACATGACAAAATGGCTTGAAAAGTACACCGATGACGTCATTAGGACTACTTTGTAACTCATTTCATAGTAATAGGACCACTCTGTAACAGATTAAAGTTTTAGTACGAGTTTGTAACGCGCCCCATAGTTTCGTGACGTTTTAAGTATTTGACCCTATAGATATTATATGATTATTAGTCTACTAGTCTTTGGGCCGGCCCGTTGGCGGGGTTCAATAAAGCAGTGTAATCAGAATCGAACTGGCCCGGCTGGTTCAACTGGTAAAACTGGGAATCGGAGCTCAAGTCGGTCTAGTTTGGAGGAAAATCACCACCAGCTATTACACGAAGAAAGCATTTTCTTTTGTTTTCTCTTTGTTCATCAGCCATTTACGGAATGGGCTTCTAGTTTGTTTTTCGGCCCAATATGCTGTTGGTTTTGGCTTTTCCGTTTTCACTGTTGCGCTGTCAGTTTGTCTGTTTCTGTAACGAACTATATAATGAATGATGAGCTGAGGGAGAAGGCATCTTTTTGGCCTTCTTCATTTTCTGAAAAGTAATATGGTATCAGAGCGATTTCCGCTCGCCATTCTCTTCTTTCTTTCTTCTCAACCTAATTTCTAGATAGCAACAATGGCTGAAGAATCAAATAGCGAAATTTCTGTTACAGGGAAGGAATACCTTATCTCTGACCCCTACTACTTACATGGAGGACAAAATCCAGCACTGCTGTTGGTGTCGGAGCGTCTCAACGGAGCTAATTACGACGACTGGAGCAAGTCCATGCTTACCTCACTAGGTTCGAAGAACAAAATACCCTTCATCGATGGCTCTCTGCCGATGCCACTTGCCACAGATCCACTTTATCACCCATGGATAGCCTGCAACACCACCGTGCTTGGATGGCTGAGACACTCAGTAATTGACACAATCTGACGAAGCTTGCTCAACTACAAGACAGCAGCAGAGGTATGGAAGAACTTAAAGAAGCGTTTCTCACAAGGTGATTTGATACGTATCTCTGAAATACAGGAAGAACTGTCAAACTTAAAGCAAGGTAGCAGATCTGTCTCAGAGTATTATACTCATCTGATTACTGTATGGAATGAGCTTATAGGATACCAACCTATACCATATTGTGACTGTGTTGGATCTATTCATGTTGATTGTAAGGTGTCGTTGAAAATTGCAGAATACCAGGAGACTAATTACATCATACAGTTCCTTAGAGGTTTAAATGACAATTACAACTTAGCTCGTACTCAGATCTTGATGACAGATCCTTTACCTGACCTGGATTCTGTTTGTTATCGAGTTACTCAATTGGAGAGGCAGCTGGTAGGCACTTCTAATCAGAAAACCAGTTCTTCCATGGCTATGAGTGCTTCACAGGTTCAATCCTCTCCGCAGTACAAGGGCACCTAACCCTAGGAACTTCCATCCTAACATGATTCGAGGTGGATTTCAGAAGACCACCACTACGAGGCCTAGGCCTCAGCAAGGGCAATATACTTCTAAACATCTGTTGTACTGTACTCACTGCAAGTTCACAGACACACTTATGAAGAATGCTGGAAAAGAATTGGCTATCCACTAGGGGTTATATGGACCACGATATCCTCAGTCACCGAGGCCTCAACAGCTGCAGCCACTACAGTTTATCAACCAGGTGTGATCGACAGGCTATCAAGTCTGAATTTGACTCCGGAGCAATGTACTCAGTTACAAGCATTGATCCAATACACCAAGACTTCTACATCAGCCACTCCAAATCCCCAACCACAGTCAACTCACCATACCACTTCACCTACAGCCCTCCTGTCATCTGTGTCTCATCTACAGGTAATTCTTCATAAAACAACATTGTTGGATATTAGATACTGGAGCACTGATCATATGATTTGTGATATTGCTTATTACTCATCCTATAAACCTATCATGAACACTTACATTACTTTACCAAATGGCATCAAGGTGCAAGCAACACATATAGGAACAGTTGTCATTTCAGAACATGTCATATTGCATGATGTCCTCTTTGTTCCATCCTTCACCTTCAACCTTGTTTCTGTTCACAAGTTAACATCATCTCTGTCCATATCTGCCTTGTTCCTTGGTGCAATGTGCTACTTGCAGGACCTTGTTTCGGGAAGAGAATTGGTTCAGCTAATCTCAATAAAGACTCTACTGTTTGACATCATCATCCCTGCTGCCAACACCATCTCTATACAACCAACTGTTTTGCATTCTCAGACCACACCTCCATCATGTTTTTGATCTCTGGCACTATCGCCTTGGTCATTTATCTCATTCCAGGATTCCTTGTTTGCAAACCCTTCATTCTAGCATAGTTACCAAACCATCTCAGCCATGTTCTATCTGTCATTTTGCTAAACAACGCAAGCTGTCTTTTCCCTTAAGTTCATCAGTTTCTAAGCAGATTTTTGATCTTATACATATTGACACTTGGGGCCCTAATAGCCAACCTTCCTATGATGGATACTCTTATTTTCTCACTATGTCGATGATTGCTCTCGAGTGACATGGGTCATGTTAATGAAACATAAGTCAGATGCCAAAAGATTTAATTAAATCCTTTTGTGCTTATGAGTCACTCAATTTGGTAAACCTGTCAAAAGAGTTCGTAGTGATAATGCCAAGGAATTCACCCTGCCCAATTTTTATCATAGCAATGGTATAATTCATGAAACCAGTTGTGTGGAAACTCCACAACAAATAGTAAGGTGGAACGAAAGCATCAGCACATTCTGTCTGTTGCTCGAGCTCTAAAGTTCCGGCAGGTTTACCTTTGAGTTTTTGGAGCGATTGTTGCGCCATGCTGTTTTTTTATTAATCGCTCTTCCATCCCCAGTCATTAACAATCAATTCCTTATCAGTTGCTTCATGACAAACCCCAGATTTTTCTTTTCTCCGTGTCTTTGGTTGTTTAGCTTATGCTTCTACACTGGTTTCCCATCGTTCCAAGTTCACCTCACGTGCCAGGGAGTGTATTTTTCTAGGTTACTCTCTAGTACTAAGGGCTTTAAGCTTTATGACCTGTTTTCCCATGATGTGTTTCTTAGCAGGGATGTTTTTCTATGAACACATTTTTCCCTTTCAGCATCTCTGCCTCTTCTGATTCTGATTTAGGAAGGCCTCAGGCTCAGTTAAATCCTTCTAGCATGCTTTCTCTCCATTTCCTTCATCTCCTTATACTCCATCATCTTCTGACCCTTCATCAGCATTTTCTTCACCACAAAATGATCCACAAGACATTGAACTTGAACCAGACATTGACCTTGACCCTCAATCTCAACCTCATTCATCTCCTACAATATTACCATCAGAACCCAACCCACAAACTACACGCCAGACTCCTTAAATGACACATATTCACCATCCAGTCTGCCTTCTAGTCAAGACAGCCCCCATCTGACATTTCTCCAACAATGAACCACCACGTCGATCAAATAGAACACATAAACTCCTACATACCTCACTGACTACCATCTCAGCATGCTTACACAAGCTATCAAGATAATAGAGCTAAACCAATAACTCAGACACTTCCCTGAAGCAAGGATCCAATACAAAGCAAGGTATGCACCCTCTCTCTTCTGTACTTTCTTATGACACTTTGCATCCTGCATTTCGTCATTTCTGTTTAACAGTCAGTACAATTTCTTAACCTAAAACCTATAAAGAAGCTTGCAAACACGACCATTGGATCAATGCTATGGACACTGAGCTCAAGGCTCTAGATCAAAATCATACTTGGCAGCTCGAACATCTACCCGTTGGTAAGTATCCTATAGGATGCAAGTGGGTGTATAAGGTGAAGCTTAAGTCAGATGGTTCTATAGAAAGATACAAGGCAAGACTTGTGGCAAAGGGATATACTCAACAAGAAGGGCTAGATTATACATAGACATTTGCTCCAGTGGTTAAAATGACAACAGTCAGGGTTCTTTTGGCCATAGCTGCTGCACAAAATTGGTTTCTTGAGCAATTAGATGTAAATAACGCCTTCTTACATGGTGATTTGAGTGAGGAAGTTTATATGGAACCTCCACCAGGTCTAATTTTATCAGCCAAAGATACAGGGAAGGTTTTCAGACTCACTAAGTCGTTGTATGGTCTGAAACAGGCTTCTAGACAATGGTTTGCCAAGTTGAGTAGTGCTCTGGTCACAATTGGATACAAGCAAAGCAACTCTGATTATTCTCTCTTCACCAAAGGAAAAGGAACAAATTTTACAGTGATTCTAATATATGTGGATGATCTTATATTAGTAGGGAACTCTATGGATGAAATTTCAGCAGTAAAAGCATACCTGGATAGTGCTTTCCAGATTAAGGACCTGGGTTTTTTGCGCTATTTCCTAGGACTTGAAGTTGCACGAGGCAAAGCTGGAGTTCACCTGAATCAAAGAAAGTATGCCTTAGAAATCTTGGATGAGGCAGGATTCATAGACTCGAAACCAGTCAGCACACCTATGGAACCAAAAGCCAGACTCGTTACAGATCAAGAAGGAAAACCTGTGGATGCTGGGGAATATAGGAAGATAGTTGGTAAACTCATTTACCTCACCACGACAAGACCAGATATATGCTTTGCAACTCAACATCTTTCACAATTCTTGGAGAAACCTACTGAGCAACATGAGAAGGCTGTACACAGGTTGATGCGATACATAAAAGGAACACCAAGTCAAGGGCTTTTCTTCCCAGCTGCATCTACTTTACAAATTCACGCTTTTACTGATTCTGACTGGGCAGGCTGCCCTGACACCAGACGTTCCATATCAGGATACTCATTTTTTCTTGGAAACTCACTGATATGCTGGAGATCTAAAAAGCAGTTCACAGTTGCAAGGTCATCTGCAGAGGCAAAATACAGAGCAATGACCTTTACATCATGTGAGATTCAGTGGTTATTGCATTTGCTGCAGGACTTCCACGTCGTTCACAAGAGCCCAACATTGCTTTATTGTGACAACCGTTCAGCACTTCACATCGCCACCAATCCAGTATTCCACGAGAGGACAAAGCACATAGAGCTCGACTGCCATTTTGTTCGACAGAAGATTGCAGATGAAATTATCAAAGCCTCATATGTTCCAGCATCTGGCCAGCTAGCTGATGTCTTTACCAAGAACTTGGGCCCTGCACCTTTTCATTTCATGATCTCCAAGCTTGGAATGCAGAATCTCTGTCTTCCAGCTTGAGGGGGAGTATTACACGAAGTTTTCTCTTTGTTCACCAGCCATTTACGAAATGGGCTTCTAGTTTGTTTTTCGGCCCAATATGCTGTTGGTTTTGGCTTTTCCGTTTTCACTGTTGCGCTGTCAGTTTGTCTGTTTCTGTAACGAACTATATAATGAATGATGAGCTGAGGGAGAAGGCATCTTTTTGGCCTTCTTCATTTTCTGAAAAGTAATACCAGCCTAATAGTATGATTTTTTCTGGGTCGACCCGGAAACCTAGCCGACCATTCGAATCGGTGATGACGGTTATGCCCGGTTCAGTTTATTGGGAAAGTGAAATCACATCAGAAAACATGTTCAACATTCGTTTTATTTACACAAGATCTGGAAACCTAAAAAGTCAGAGAAGGGATTCAGGATTCCTAGATGTATGTTGTTCGTGTTTCCTTCGTAAAATGATCATTGGTTGTACCATCGTTAAATCTCAAACCACCATTGATCATATATGTACTTGTAACACCCCAACCAGATGAGCCTTAATCAAATACATCGGAACACTAACGAGGGTGTTACGATGCACGAATATCACAAGAAATTGATTTTTCGTCATAACTCAAGTAAATCTCTTTAAGAGTTTTAAAACAACTCGTAATGATCTGAAAACTTATATCCTCACTTAATCATGATCCAACAGAGTTCCTCATGAACTCATAACAGAGGAGGAGTCACATGCTCCACAGATACCACAAGCGTTCCACTTCTTCCATACAGTTCATCAAGCATTTCTCATACACTTAGTCACACTGACATCATATGGTACAGAACAGGCTACCGAACATAGACATATACACAATATGTGACTAACCGTGACATATGCATATGACAAGGTAGTGTATCTCAAAACGTGTGAAAACTTAAAACCAGAGGACGAGGATCAAGACACATTCTTCCGATTCTACCTGGCCTCATCACCACGCTTGCCAACCCAAATAGCTCTCCTAGGTGGCATGTAGCTCTTGTAGAATCAAGTGTACACCTGCACAGACTACTAACGGTCTGGGGGGAACAAATAAGGGTCAGTGCTACTTCACTGAGTGAGAGCCTTGAGCCCTGGGTCATACTAAAGTGCAAGCAAGTCACATAACAAGTATGGCAGCATGAATCACATACGGTCACCCTGTAACTCTAACTTGTTAGTTCATATTTTAATTGGGATCCCGGCTCACGTATGCTAGTAGACTCCCAAGCAGAACAGGCAGTACCCAACCGGTACTTCATAAACATACAGCTCTCCGCGGTAAGAGCCTCGAAAAACCGTTCAGTCATTAGGCTCAACCGTCCTAATGACCTACTCCTAGCAGAATTGACCGTACATGGTTTTCTGCAAGATAACACATGTAGTCTCCAGCATACGGGCCCTATCTACGTGATCAAGCAGTTCCAGATTATTCTCCTTGAAACATCAATCTAGGTGAGTTGTTATCACAATCAGATCACAACAGAACACGGATATTATATCAGGTATAATATCATGTAAGCAGAACGAGTACAATAACAGATTCATGTATACATATCAATAACAACAATTCACATACGGCCCTAGGGTTCTAGGCCACTATCCTAACATGCATATAATTCTTAATAATTAATGGACACATAAAGGAACGTCTAACCCGGTAGGATACGCAGGAGACCCTCACCAGAATTAGTTGATGGACACCAATAGTAACTCAAGCTAAATACCCCAACTTCCTCTATCTCGAAGGCACCACCCGAAAACACCACAACACGTTCACGTATTAACTTCTTTTTATTTGCTCTGTCTAACCGAAGCTTAATGCTTCCCACCACTCTCTCTATTTATTTTTCCTTGAACAATGCCCTATGACCTATTTATACCCAAACTAGGTGGCAAGCTAATTATTGTTTTAATCTCCTTTCATTCCTTATGATGAAGAAAATAGCTTTGTCATGGTTACTTTCCAATGTGACACCCAAACAAATGGCACGTGTCTAAGGAGCTTTGTCATGTAGGGTTGATTGAATCAATTTACTTTTATCCTTAAGCCTGATTGAGATAATGATAAAAATGTGGGGTAGTGGCAAATATTGACTTAACCCTATGTGTCTCATTATTCTATCTCCCCTCCTAACAATTACTTAATCATTATATTCCTACTCATTCTCCATGACTTGTTCATTTATGATCATACATTCATACTAAGCTAAATAATGTCCTATTGGTTTCATAGTTAGTTTTTCTTTGTATGATTAGAGTGGAATGTATAATTGTCAGGATTTCATTTGTCTATTGAGTTAAGGAGACTAATCATGAAAATGATAGAATGATGACATGGTGATGATAAGGATGGGAAAGTTTTAACTCCCCTTTTAAAGTCCAAAATGACGGTTTGGTTTAAAGTCCAATATGACGGTTTGGTATAGCTAACAAACTTACCGCCTTGCTTATTATATTACCCATCATGCCCCTTTAAATTTACTAAGCAATCTAAAAATTTGATTTGCTTTATGATTGAGTTTTGTTATGTGATAAAAGGAAAGGATGACAGTTTCTAAATAGGCTACATAAGTATGAGTAATCATGAATTGGGATTAATCTTTCCCCCAACAAACGTGTCCTATCACCACTTTCTTTTTAAATTTGTTTCTTACTTATTGTTCTAGCAAATTAGGTGATTCCAAACAAACAAACATGTAGCACGTCAGGTTTCAAGTTTTTAGATATACGATACCTATACTAAGTGATCACAACAAGAGCACAACAGTCATAACACACAACAAAACATCAATCTGCTAAGTAAGCATCTACAAGATCGAAATACTTCTCTCTCATACTCGATTCCGCTTCCCACGTAGCAGACTCACTTCCATGATTTCTCCACACACCCTTCAACATTGGAATCTGCTTACTTTCCAAAGTTCGAACTTGCGAGTCCACAATCTGAACTGGTACTTCCTGATAACTCAAATCCTCTTCCAGCTCTACCTCATCAGGTTTGATGATATGGGTAGGACCCACATAGTACTTCTTAAGCATTCTCACATGAAACGCATTATGAATTCTGTCTAGGTCACTGGGCAAAGCTAGAACGTAAGCTACTAGTCCTGCCTTGCCAATGATATCATATGGTTCAATATACCCTGGAGCTAACTTTCCCCTCTTCCCAAATCTCATTGTACCTTTCCAAGGAGGTACCTTAAGAAAGTCCTTTTCACCAATCTCACCACTTACATCTCGAGCTCGACCGTCTGCATACTGCTTCTGACGACCTTGAGCTGCTCTGAGTCTTTCACGAAAAATTTTCACTCTGTCAGATGTTTCTTGGACCAACCCAGAGCAATTCACCACGTGGAAAACTTAATTTTAATCTATTTTTTTTTCATTCGAGAAAACCAAAAGGAAAGGTGTTGTCATTGAGCCTTGCTCACTTGAAAGTGTCGGCAAGTACGAGTAGACAAGTGTGTAATACAAGATCGTCTTAAATTTATTAGTTAAAGTATCGATACAATCTATTGGCATCTCTTGGTTCACCTGTCATCCGCAGGGATTCTGAGAAGTAGAATTCTTACCCACTAGCCAGAGATTAGAGAACGTATGCACCGTCTGAGACCATACATGCTTAGGTCCCAGGCAAAAACCACAAGAAAGAGAATAAGGGTACAATCATGAATTTGAGGAAATACTAAGGCATGCGGGATGGACCTTCTGTTCGACCCCGCCGAATTGTTCCTTCTGGAGGATTTTCTTGACGCCTTCGTTGGTTAATATGTTTGCATAACTTTAGGATGAAGGTGATAGCCATGAAGAGAAGAATGATTATCAGGAGGATGAAATTTATCCCACACAAGATTTCAGTTTCATCAGAGCAAGTCATCTTTCTTCAGAGAATGACTTAGAGGGAGGCGTCTATTTAAAGAAGAAGAGGTTGCGGTTGGCTTGCCCAAGAAGCCGCCGTTCGGACTCGAAAGTCAAAAGTAAAGAGAACGACATGACAACACATGCTTAGCGCTTTAGCGGTGCCTCAAAAGTAGAGCTGATGCGATGGCCGATTCTTAGCCGCCCACGCGTCCTCGCCGAAAGTGAGAGGTTTCTTAGCCGTCCATGTGTCCTCGCCGAAAGTGAGAGGTTTACGTAGATTTCGTATCAGAGATCAATGTTCCCTTTGCTTGGGTATTTAACCCGGATGAAGCTTGGTTCCGAGTGTCACTCGCAAGGTATACTGAAGGGATTCTGTCAATACTTACGGAAGGTTCGAATGGAAGGAAAAGATGCAGGAGCGACTCCATTCCTCAACCTTTTTCCCTCCACCGAGAGTCCACCAGTCCCTTCTGGTAATCCTTTCTTGACCGATTTCTGTCCCTTTTGCGATTCTATTAAAATGGAATGGACACTAGATAGTAGCTGCCCTAATCACATGACTCCAAATGAAAACTCCTTCGTTTCACTAGATCGTAGCTTTCACCAACTCGTTTCCTTTGGAAGGGGTTCCCAGGCAAAGTCCAAAGGGAAGGGTTCCATCAGGTTGGGTCCCTTAATTATACCGGACGTGTTACTGATGCCTAACATGGTCGGTAGTTTCATTAGCATGAGCCAGCTTATGGAACTGAATTTTGCCTTCCTTTTTAAGGGAGGGTGGTGTACCATTTTTGATCAGTTTGGGAACCCTTTTCTCTCTATACCAAAAGTAGGCAGGTGCTTTCCACTTAACATGGCTCATGTTACGTAGACAGGAGTGGCCATCAGAGGAAGACCAGACCAAGCAAAAACAGTCAAGTTTTACTGCGGGAAGACGCTGGTTAAAAACGGAATGCAAGAAGCGGCCAACCAGATACTGGAGGCTGACAAGGGAAAGAAGCGAAAGCGTCCGATCGGTTAGTGGATCTTTCACGGAGTTAGTTCCAAGAACACGACCTAAATAGCCGTTTGTACTACCAGTTCATGTACCCAGTTCCTTCTTAATAATAATTTCTACTTCTCTTCCACATTTAAGTATTGAAATCAGTTATTCCCTTAACTCAAAACGCAAAATCATGACTCAAAACATAAGTTACCACCACAACAGTTGTGCAAAATTTAAGTGGTCTACTCATCATGCAAGTTCTTGCGATCGAGTTCCTGACGTCGTTCTTCGGCTGTCTCTAACATCAACTTCCAGATAACGAAAATTTGACCACACAAGAGGATCAAAGCAAAGATTACCAACCCTACGTTACTCTCACCGCCATCCTCTTGATAGCTCATTTTCGGAATTGAGAGAGTTTACTAATCAATGGAGAGAAATGAAAGAGAGATGGTGATGGTGGTCAAGTTTTCAAAACTTGATCTTTATGGAAGCCAATTTTCGAAAGGAAAGCGGTCACAATAATTGTGACACCATCCACTCACTCATGTCGGCACGTAAGGACAAGAGAGGTGGCCAATACGTCAAAGGCTAGGAAAATAGGGTTCGTCCCTTTAAATAGATGGTACCGAAATGCCTCGGATAACAGAGTAGAGGTCGGAAAAGAAATACCTCATTTATCTCTTTTATATCCATGAAATGGCTACGATTCCCATTTGCCGGTGCGGGGAAGCCACAATTATAACCACATCTTGGACGGAAGAAAATCCAGGGTGAAGGTTCTTTAGCTACAAAAGACGTCGCTCGGTAAGTCAAAAGTGCTTTACGAGTTTCAATCATTTCAAACTAACCAGAGAAAAACTCATCTATCCCCTTGGTTTATGGCAGAGGATGAACAGCCATTGCAATTACTTTGCATGGTTAGATCCCCCGATGCAACATCGAGCCAAAGTCGTGATCAACGATCTCTTACGAAAATTAAACGTCTACGAGCGTACATTCGGAAGTGAAAGACAAGCAATTTCAGGGAGACTATTCCCGATACTGCTGTGTCATCTGCATCTTCTGTCAGAAACAGAGCTAGTAGTGGTTTTTATAATAGAAACCTAGAAGTTACCTACAAAACTTTCTTAGCCATTCTTGCCTTTGTTTGTATCCTTGTTGGAATCCTTATCATTCGCGTGTTAAGCAAGTAAATTCTTGCTTTTATCCGTGGAGGTCTCTATGCTTTTTCTTTTAAAATCATAAGAATGGCTTCCGCATCAGATCGATTTTCCAGTGTTTCTTGGTAACCCGACGCTATAACAAATGAATCCTCATCATCTTGAACCATGGACTCCCACCGAGTCCTTGTGTGCCCTCGAAACAAGAAAACAAAGTAGCGAAGTCGCTCATCCGGTGTAGTGTTCGGATGACTAAACACCACTCTCATATTATGAAGCCAATCAACGGCTACTTGTGGATCCGTGCTTTCTCCCTCAAAAGGGACTCCACCTAACCTTTCCATCTTATCATAATCTAATTCCGCGGCGGCGGGTTCAACGAAACATCGTCACCTTGTACAGAACTCCCATGTACACTTGCAAGAAGAATGGTCTTTTAATGATCCTCTCTCAGAAAACATTCGATAATCAGAAATCCTCTTTTTCACTTTAAAAGGTTTTCAAAAATCATTTTCATATCATGATGCACATGTACAACTGTCAATGCATCACACAAGACATGACCGCTCGATCGCCAGTGCAAGTACGGGCATGGAATACCTCCCCTCTTTTGGGGTTCGCGACGTCCCAAGAGAAGAAGGTAGCATACCTATAATGCAGAAGACAACCAGCTCTGATACCAACTTGAACACCCCAACCAGATGAGCCTTAATCAAATACATCGGAACACTAACGAGGGTGTTACAATGCACGAATATCACAAGAAATTGATTTTTCGTCATAACTCAAGTAAATCTCTTTAAGAGTTTTAAAACAACTCGTAATGATCTGAAAACTTATATCCTCACTTAATCATGATCCAACAGAGTTCCTCATGAACTCATAACAGAGGAGGAGTCACATGCTCCACAGATACCACAAGCGTTCCACTTCTTCCATACAGTTCATCAAGCATTTCTCATACACTTAGTCACACTGACATCATATGGTACAGAACAGGCTACCAAACATAGACATATACACAATATGTGACTAACCGTGACATATGCATATGACAAGGTAGTGTATCTCAAAACGTGTGAAAAATTAAAACCAGAGGACGAGGATCAAGACATATTCTTCCGATTCTACCTGGCCTCATCACCACGCTTGACAACCCAAATAGCTCTCCTATGTGGCATGTAGCTATTGTAGAATCAAGTGTACACCTGCACAGACTACTAACGGTCTGGGGGGAACAAATAAGGGTCAGTGCTACTTCACTGAGTGAGAGCCTTGAGCCCTAGGTCATACTAAAGTGCAAGCAAGTCACATAACAAGTATGGCAGCATGAATCACATAAGGTCACCCTGTAACTCTAACTTGTTAGTTCATATTTTAATTGGGATCCCGGCTCACGTATGCTGGTAGACTCCCGGGCAGAACAGGCAGTACCCAACCGGTACTTCATAAACATACAGCTCTCCGCGGTAAGAGCCTCGAAAAACCATTCAGTGATTAGGCTCAACCGTCCTAATGACCTACTCCTAGCAGAATTGACCGTACATGGTTTTCTGCAACATAACACATGTAGTCTCCAGCATACGGGCCCTATCTACGTGATCAAGCAGTTCCAGATTATTCTCCTTGAAACATCAATCTAGGTGAGTTGTTATCACAATCAGATCACAACAGAACACGAATATTATATCAGGTATAATATCACGTAAGCAGAACGAGTACAATAACAGATTCATGTATACATATCAATAACAACAATTCACATACATCCCTAGGGTTGTAGGCCACTATCCTAACATGCATATAATTCTTAATAATTAATGGACACATAAAGGAACGTCTAACCCGGTAGGATACGCAGGAGACCCTCACCAGAATTAGTTGATGGACACCAATAGTAACTCAAGCTAAATACCCCAACTTCCTCTATCTCCAAGGCACCACCCGAAAACACCACAACACGTTCACGTATTAACTTCTTTTTATTTGCTCTGTCTAACCGAAGCTTAATGCTTCCCACCACTCTCTCTATTTATTTTTCCTTGAACAATGCCCTATGACCTATTTATACCCAAACTAGGTGGCAAGCTAATGATTGTTTTAATCTCCTTTCATTCCTTATGATGAAGAAAATAGCTTTGTCATGGTTACTTTCCAATGTGACACCCAAACAAATGCACGTGTCTAAGGAGCTTTGTCATGTAGGGTTGATTGAATCAATTTACTTTATCCTTAAGCCTGATTGAGATAATGATAAAAATGGGGGGTGGTGGCAAATATTGACTTAACCCTACGTGTCTCACTATTCTATCTCCCCTCCTAACAATTACTTAATCATTATATTCCTACTCATTCTCCATGACTTGTTCATTTATGATCATACATTCATACTAAGCTAAATAATGTCCTATTGGTTTCATAGTTAGTTTTTCTTTGTATGATTAGAGTGGAATGTATAATTGTCAGGATTTCATTTGTCTATTGAGTTAAGGAGACTAATCATGAAAATGATAGAATGATGACATGGTGATGATAAGGATGGGAAAGTTTTAACTCCCCTTTTAAAGTCCAAAATGACGGTTTGGTTGAAAGTCCAATATGACGGTTTGGTATAGCTAACAAACTTACCGCCTTGCTTATTATATTACCCATCATGCCCCTTTAAATTTACTAAGCAATCTAAAAATCTGATTTGCTTTATGATTGAGTTTTGTTATGTGATAAAAGGAAAGGATGACAGTTTCTAAATAGGCTACATAAGTATTAGTAATCATGAATTGGGATTAATCTTTCCCCCAACAAATTGTCCTATCACCACTTTCTTTTTAAATTTGTTTCTTACTTATATAAAATATTATATAGATACGTTTTCGTTTGTGGTAATCTTGGATTGATTAGAACCGAGACTGTTATTATACAATATTAGCATTTTCTTCAGTATGGTCGGAATGGGATGTTACAGTACTAGCCCTTTCTCGTGAGTTGATTCCTCCGACAAACCCATCATACCAGGTATTCCAACATGAGCCTTGAAAAAAAAAATTGATTGGTAGACTTAAAGAAAAGGTTGATAAAGAGAAGAAGAAAATGATTAATGGAGAGGAGGATATGGAAGAGGAAGATGTACATGCTCAAGAAAAAAAGAGAATAAGAGAGAGAAAAAGAAAAGAGAAAGGGAAGGCGTAGAATGTTTTAGGGTTTCCTAATTATAGTATTTATATGTGTTATTATTACATTTTGGTACTTAATGTATATGTAATGACTAAAAGTATTCTTTACTTTAAAGAATAGTATGCCCGGGTTTATATACTGATTTTTACGGTTTAATCGCGGTCCAACCTTTAACCCCTCAAACCACTCGGGTCCGGTCTTGACAACATTTGCTATAAAGTATACAAGTTTTTTATAAAAAAATTGGTGAAAAATATTAGTGTATATAATATTGGCGAGATGACGGAAAGTAACTAATGGAAAATTGTAAATTATGTATTGGTTGGGACCTGTTCAAATTACTTATTTTAACCCGATATATCAAAATATGTATGATGACTAAATCATTATATTTTATCAATCATACTTATAAGATTAAATAAATTATTTGATTGATACGTCTTTAAGTTACTTCCTTCAACCCGGTTCAGTTATGTAACTATATTATATGATTTCAAATATTTATTATTTAAAGTGTAATAACTAAAAACATATAGTTTATCTCTTAATATTACCTATTTTTACAACGAATATCCACTTTAATTGTAAGAAATAAGGATTCTAAAAATTTATAATTAAATAAAATTATTAAAATAATTAATTTAGTGAAGTGGGAGATTAAATAAAAGAATTAGCAATTTTTTTACAACGTGTGTAATAATTATTCATTTAATTTAAAAATCATGAGAGAGATTAAATAATATGCAAAAATTTTAGCACGTGGGTACTAATAAAAAACATTAATAAAGTAAAATAAATAATTATTTTATTTAGTAATTAAATATTAAATATTTCTATTGGCTTAAATCCTAAACTTAAAGGGAAGTTTGGATTTGGGTACCTCTAAGGTTTTCAGAACCGGACTGGAGGTTGAGCCGGCAAGGTTAAGAGTTCATGGTTTAATGGTTTAACTGGAGTTGAACTGTTTGCTTACCGGGGTCGGACCGTTTTAATTATTAATAATAAATAAATAAATAAATAAAATATAGTTAAGCCGGATCAAACCGGAGGTACAAAGAGTTAATTATAAATACTAAGGGTATGAAAGTGTAATAATGCACACACACATATATATATAATATTTTAGAACCCTAATCACTTTTTTCTAACTCCTTTTCCTCCTGCAGCCGCATCACATTTCTCTCTCTCTCAACTTCTTTTCATCTTCCTCTCAACTCTCTCTTTCTCTCAGTTTCATCTTCATCTTCCAAATAATCATCTTCAATACTAATTAAACACCAGCCTACACCTTATTTCAACTTCGTTTCATTGTTGTTGTATGGAAGCATCCCATATATAACCATTATTCTACTGCTGCTGCTATTGTATGGAAGCACCCGATCATTGTATGTCGCCAGTCACCAAATTTTTTTTTTTTAATAAAAAACAAATCTTAGATCTAAAAGTTTAGGCTTTTTGAAAGGATGACATCAGCAAACCGGAGATTTAATATACGGGTTCGGCCGGCCAAAAATCACGGTCAAACCGGGTCAATCCACCGGTTTAACTGAGTAATACATACCTTTTGTAGAATTCAAAGTCAATTATTAAAATCCACAAAAAAAAAGAAAATTATGGATGAAATATTAAATTACGTGAATATTTCATAAATTTGTTTGTTAGGGTATTAAAATTAAAAATATAATTTTATTTTTCAAATTCCGAAAGTTAATAATATGGGAGAATTCATAAACCACCAATTTAAAGTCATCTAAATAAAAATATATGTATTTATTATAAATAATTAGATTTGAATGCCCATTAATACATTGTAAAATTCCTAAGTTGATCATGGAAATCAATGTTTTATAGACTTTTTATTTCTTGGTGAATGATAACCATATTAGTCATTCTTCAAAAAAAATCATATTAGTCATTTATAAGTAATTTTTTATGGTATGAATAGTGTTCATATTCTTCACTCCTACTTTTATGCTTCTCTTTAATACATATTTTTTTTACTTTTTCATAGAAATAGTCATAATTTTTATAGATATAGATATATAAACATGATTTTCATAATCGTAGCAGATAATCAAACTAGTAAGTCTAATTTGGTTCAACATCTCAAATTTCTATAAATTACTGGCGCATCGTGATTAAACCGTAATTCTATCATAGTTACAACATACTGATTTGATAAATGATTCATAATCCAACAGATTAAATCATTCGTAATGTATGATTTTGAAAACTCCAAATATTATTGTTGACGTCTTAGTTCAAGATGTTTTTTATTACATTTATATTAGAAGGAAAGAGTTTGATTGTTCCCGTTAGTATAGGATAAATTATTACTTCTTTATGGCAACTATTACTTTAAATATGCATTTACTATTAATTAATTACTTTTAACATACAAATTTTAACTAATAATTTTTTTTAAATGAGGTTTAATTAACCATGTTTAATGGATTGAAGGTGATCAAATTGCTCACACCAAAGAATATTGGTAAACACTAATATTAAAAAAAATGGTGAGACGTGGGAAAGTGATATGAAGGGGAAAAGAAATTTTAAAAGAAAATTAAATGAATTAAAAATTTTCTATTGATTGAATGGCTAGAGTTATGGAGAGAATAAATAAAAAGGGCAAAGGATCAGGCTCCAACCTTTCCAAGGGTTGTAATTGTTCCAACCTTTTCTCCACCATTAAATCACCCTTTGACCTTTTGACCAATCCAATGGTCTAGATTGTTAGGGGTATTTAAGACTTTACACACATAATTTATTTTTTATATTTAAATTCAATAAACATCATTATTTTTTATATTTAAATTGAAGAAATAATATTTCCAGCGATCGGCGACCGGCTGCGGTCTTCTCCGACGATCGGCTGCCGTCTCCGGCGACCGGCCGTCGTCTCCGGTGACCGGCGACTTTTCCGGCGAAATATATTTTTTTGAAATTTTTTTTCAATAAATTTTTTTACTTAAAAAAATACTAGTTAACACTTTTTTTGTTGTTAACTAGTTAACATCGTTTTTTGTTTGATAACTTGTTAACAGATTTTAACCTGATAACTAGTTAACAATGTTTTTTTATTGATAACTAGTTAACATAATTTTTTTTATTGATAACTAGTTAACATGGTTTTTAAACTGATAACTAGTTAACAATATTTTTTATTGATAACTAGATAACACCTTTTTTGCTGTTAACGGTATTTTTTAACTGATAACTAGTTAATATGGTTTTTAAATGGATAACTAGTTAACATTGTATTTTGTTTGATAACTTATTAACAAATTTTAACTTGATAACTAGTTAACGAATAATCATATAATTAAAGCTTTAACGAGAATTTTTGTTAGCAGGTTATCTAACTAGTTATTTTTACCTAGTTAACTAGTTAACATTTTTTAAGGGATAACTTGTTATCAACATTAGTTATCTAGTTATCAAAATTAGTTAACAGGTTATTCTGATGTTAACTAGTTAACGAATTAGCATAATTAGTTAACTAGATAACTTATCGAGTTAACTAGTTAACATCATGACTAAGATAACTAGTTAACATGGTTTTTAAACTGATAACTAGTTAACAACCTTTTTTGTTTGATAACTTGTTAACAGATTTTAGCTTGATAACTAGTTAACAAGATTTTTTGTTCACAAGTTATTTTAACTAATTACATCATTATTAAGATAACTAGTTAACATTTTATTAAGATGATAACTAGTTATCAAATTTAGTTAACTAGTTAACATCACGATTTGATAACTAGTTAACAAGATTATTAGATAACTAGTTAACGAGATTATTTGATAATTAGATAACATCATGATTAGTTAACTAGTTATACGATCTAGGTAACATGTTATTCGAAGATCAAGGTATAAGCTATTCCAACAATATTTACATTCAAATTTTTATAAAATGCCCAAAATCCTAAACTGTCAACAACAACAAAATTAGTGACTGAAATGTAATTTTTCCAATTTAATTCCTTTTCCTCTAGATCTATCTCTGCCGAACGACGACCAACTCTGCCGAACGACCACCAACTCTGCCGAACGGCCACCAACTCTGCCCAACGCCGCACCACCAGCTCTGCTCATCTAGTTTCGGAACTCCGGCGAGGCTAAGGCCTTGCCTAGCGGGAGCTTCGATCGCGGTTTTGAGATGCAGAGCTGCTCAAAATTCGGCCACCGCTTGTAGCGGACTAAGGCCTGGTCGAGTCGGCAGTCGCCGTTGAGGACCTCGACGAGCGTGTAGCTGACGCGATTCTCAAGGCCGAGGAGGAGGTCGAGGTTGCAGAGGCTGACGTCGCAGTCGACTGCTACGACGGAGAAGCCGAGGCGAGCTAGGGAGATGCCGATGTTGACGGTGGTTGTTGTTTTGCCGACTCCACGCCTTGCCGGTTGTTATGATGACGACTCACGGAGTGTTGCCGGAGAACTCTGGTTTGCGGTTCCAGTGGAGGAAGGAGCATTGGATTTCAGGAGAGAGGCGGCGGGTGAATGTTTGGGAAAGGAAGGAAAGAATAGAAGTGAAAACTAGGGTTAATTTAATATTTCTAAAATACCAAATCTACCCCTCCGATTTTTGGTTGGAACCGGTCCAACCCTGAAAGGGTTGGGTCCGGATCTTCTGCCGAATAAAAAGGTGTGCAAATATATTTGTATATAGATATAGATTAGTAGAAATCTTAAAAATAATTGAATATTACTATGGAAATTAAATTGAATAAAAGTAGTAGGTTTTTTTTTTCATCGGATACAATTGAGAGTCAAAAATAAATTAATTAATAGATATTTTTTAAATAAATGCTAAAATGTAGGAGAGTGTGGTAAAAAGGAGAATTTTTTTTTGAAGAAGGGTAGTCATATCATTAAGATGCTCAACAGTTATTACAATAATCCGTCAAGGCATCAAAAAGCCAGTGCGGAGAAGCATCCCCAACAGACGGTGATGCAAGGTTCCTCGAATACCTAGCTAAAGCATGGGCAACCGAGTTACCAGTTCTCCTAACAAAGAGGATAGAGCAGGAAGGGTGTAAGGCGGCCCGTGCAGAACTCATCAAGGCTCCGAATTCAGTAAGATCTTCCTCTTCTGTTGTAATAGCTTTGACCACAGTGTTGGAGTCTAACTCGAAGATAACATCACGAAGGTCCATCGAGTTGATCCAATCAATCGCTTCAAGAAAGGCGAGAGCTTCACACTCATTGGCATTTGGACAACCGTCATAGGTGCTAGTACGGTACCTGAGAAGCTCCGAGGCGCTGTTGCGGATGACGATACCCACACCTCTCATCTCTGACTCCTGAAAGGTGGCAGCGTCCACATTACACTTCAGCTTGCCTTGTGGCGGAGGATGCCATCGACCACAAGTGGCAATCGGTGGCTGGTAGCTACGTTGACTCTCCTTAGCTGTCTGCCAACTCCGAAGGTTCTCAATAACTTCCCTCACAACCCCAAAAGCGTCACCTTCTTTATCGTTCCATACTCGATCATTCCGCTCTCGCCAAATCGAATTCATCAACGCAATCGCCTGTGCCACTCGGTGTTCATCATCATCCTCAATGAGCTTAAGAAGCCACTGCACGAAAGACTCCGACTCCTGCATGAGAGACTCAACAAAGGGTAGTAATCCAGCACGACGCCAACAGTCCTGAGCAAAATTACAACTTAGAAACAGATGCCATTCGTTCTCCATTTCACTTGCACACACACCACATTCCGACGGGGCTGGGATGTATCGGGTTTGAATAGCCAGTCGTGTCGGGAGGACTCCTCGGCCGAGTCTCCAAGCAAAAACACGCAACCTTGGAGGTGTCGCAATGTCCCAAAGCCGCCGCCAAGGTCCAACTACCTTCAGGTTATCTCGAGGAACCAATCGTTCTGTAATAAAATGATAACCCGAGCGCACCGTGTAGACACCAGTACGACTCATCGGCCAAATTTTCGTGTCAGCTCCTGTACAACCATTAAGAGGAATATTAATTATAGCCTGTGCATCCCTTGGAGAGAATAACTCTTGAATGAGCTCCACATCCCATTCTTTAGTTCCTGGGATAAACAAATCACACACTTTCAAACCTGCCAACCCAACATCCCGAGGGGTTTCCACATAGAAGTTATCCTCCTCCCGTAACCATGGCGCCCCCCACACATCAATCTTCATACCATTCCCAATCTTCCAACGATAGCCTCGTCCAACAATACCTTGGGTTGCCCATATACTCAGCCAAATAGGACTCGAGCTATTACCACGAACAGCCGACAAAAAATCCCCTCGAGGGAAGTATTTAGCTTTGAAGACTCGACAAACGAGAGTATCGGGGCAGAAAGAAATTTCCATCCCTGCTTCCCAAGCATTGCTAAATTAAAGCCATGCATATCCCTAAACCCCATACCACCATCCTCTTTTCGCACGCATAATCTCTCCCATCTCATCCACGAGAGCGTAAAAAGGAGAATTAAAATTGTAAATAATAAATGATAAAGAAAATGAAAAAATTTGATTGGTTGGTTAGCTAAAGTTAAGGAGGGAAGGAATAAAGAGGGGGTTAAATATATATGTATATATATATATTAGTAGACTAGCTTTTTACCCGCCCGTTGGCGAGGCACAAATTATGTAATTTTCAATTTTATTTAGAGAAAGCAATAAAAAAATAGAAATAAACATATCATTCTTAAAGTTTTATGATTTTTAAACTTTAAATAATACTTGATGACGCTAGATTTACCGCGTTCATCTCTCCATTCCTAAACGATATTTCATCCATTTTACACACTTTTATGCATAACTTGAGGTAGATTCTCATTTTTGTGTCAAACATTGTGTTTTAGTGCCCTTGACCCGTTTCGGGTCTATTTGATGTCGGTTTGTAGTTCTTTCATGTGAGTTACAGGCTACAGATGTCAAAGGAGAATCTAAGACGAGTTGCACGAGGTTTGGATCGCTTTGGGGGCACTTCGGATCGCATCGGAGCACTTTGGGACGCGTTTGAAGGAAGAAATTCAAAGCTGAAAATCATGTATAAAAGTGCGGTTCAAAAGTGCGGCCAAAGTGCATTTTTTGGGCGCACTTTTAACACCTGCGGATTTTGGTCTATTTTGAGAGGAGAGACAGATTAGGAGGGGGGATACTTCACTTTCAGACTTGATTCTGATTTCGACGAACCAGACACTCTCGGAGGAGGATTTTGAAGCTTTGGAGTGACGATTAAGCGAGGAGAAGCGAAGATTATCTCAGGAGTTTCGAAGATTCATCAGGATTAGGTTTTCTCGGAGTAAGATGTCTTCTTCTCCGGTTTTCTTCTCCATTGTTTCTGTGATTGCTTCTGTGATGATGTCGAGCTAAACTCTTCTAGTTTATTCAGATTAGATGAAACTCTAGTGAGATTTTGTATGGATGATGTCGGGTTTCTAACCCGTTAATGTTAATTGAGGTTTATTCAGACTTAATTGAGTTCTCTCTTAAACCCTAATTTGAAGCTCTAAGAATTCGTTGATTGACCATATCGTAGGGTTTTGCTTCATCTTTGATTTGCGGTTCTGACCATGGACGTAGATCATTCTAGAGTTTAGGAGGTCGTTAGGGTTGCCGGTGTCTTGACCATAGGGCCGGTGAAACTAATCTCTTTGCATATTTGTGTGGCATTTCACTGTTTTTCGTGCGTTCTTGAAGATTTGCGAGTTATCTTGACCATAGGAACTTGTAGGTTTGATAGGATAGTTTCTCTACGTCCTGACCATGGAGTAGAGATTACCCAAGGAAGTGTCGAGTCATCAAGTCTGATAAACTGAAATTGCATTGCATCATCCGTCTTAATCGAGCTAGAGCGGATTCGAGTCTGGACAAACGCCTTAGTCTATATTCAAATCTCCAATCTGCTTCACTTGTTTGCTTGCTTTGTTTGATTTAATTGTTTTATTTAGATTAATTCATTTCATAAACCAATTCAAAACCCAAAATGAAAACCCGAATTGCTTATTCCACAACCGTTAAGTAATAGAAAAAGAAAGACCCTAGAGAAAAATGATCTCTTTGGAGAAATCCATTGAGTTAAAACTAGTGTGCATTAATTTGCGCACCAAGTTTTTGGCGCCTTGCCGGGGATCGAACCCGGGTCACCCGCGTGACAGGAGGGAATACTTACCACCAATGTAGTCAAAATCGTGATTCCACGTGAAATCAAAAATGTGGGTGAAATCGGAATCGTAGTTTTTAATCGTAAAATCGTAAGATTTTATGAACTACTATCAAAACATTTAAGTCAACAATATATTAAGAATAAGAAGACCATTACCCAACTTTGAAAAGTCTAGATAAGAAAAAAGAGAGAATGTCGGCTCTTAAGCGGTCATTCGAGGAAGTAATTAATTAGATTTTAGACACTTTTTAGTAATAACTTCTAACTTAATTAATCAAAATCTTAAAAAATTAATTTAATTTAATTGTCTTTGTTCGGACTTATATGTAGTTGTACAAACTAGTAATTCTCCCTAGAAAGTAAATCGTAAAATACAAGAAAAATCGTTGATTTTATAAGATTCTAAGATTTTGATCGAGATTTTACTAGATTTTACGACCCGTAGATTTTGCGTGGAATCAAGATCGCTAGAGACCAGTGAAATCGTAAAACCGTAAGATTTTAAGATTAAAATCGGGATTTTGACTACATTGCTTACCACTATACTACAACGACATTTACCCTTATCTAGCAAGTGTCGGGTTGCGTCCTAGAGTAAGTGTAGCGGAAGTAAGTATTGTCTTGCCTTTATTAAGTCAGGTTGTTCATTAGCTCGTTAATGTCGTGTTCCTCTTTTACTCTGGCAGAGACTTGGTTTTAACTGTGTGGTCAGGCGGGTAATCATCTTGTTTGATAGAAGCACCATATACATCTTTCTAGGAACCAAGAGGTTTTCGGTTTGCTCTTTCAAGTTTGTGCATTGTTGTGTTGAGTTCTTGCTTGAGGACAAGCAAAAGTCTAAGTGTGGGGTGATTTGATGCGTCTTATTATTGACGTATTCATTCCCTCATTAGACGACATTTTCGGTGAATTATCTGTCCAATTTGCATGATTTTGTGAAAGTTTCGTACTCCTTGGCCCTTGGGTCGTTTTATGTCGTTTTGCATGTTTTTAATGCATTTCAGGATATATACGACGTTAGAGATCAAGGAAGAAACATTGAAGACATGGATTTTAATTAGCCCGAAGTGTGATCAAAAGTAATTAAATTACTTTGGCCAATTGGTGTTAAGAGGAAAGTTGAAGAGTCTCATCTCCAAATTATCATCTTCATCTGTCCGCCACCATCATCATTAAGTAAAGAGTTGGATTAATTTGGAACATCAAATTAGTTGGTCATGTTATCTAATTTGGCCCATTAATTATGAAAAGAGGCGTTGGCTTTAGAAGGACCATTATCATCAAGTGGGCTTGGGAATTAAGAGGAAGAGAAATAGGCCTGCTGAGTTTGGTTCATATAAGCAAAAAAAAAAAAAAAAAAGGCAACAGAGGGAATAAATAGAGGAGACGGGAAATTACATGGGGGTTTTTGGTTCAGCGAGAAGAGCAGAGACACTCGGGATCATATTTTTGGCCTTTGGCCATTAGATTTGGTTTCGGCCAGAAGGAGATAGAAGGCAACGTGGAGGGGATTGGCAGCGAGAGAAAGACAGTAGAGTAGCTCAAATAGCAGAGGAATCAAGGCCAACCTTGATGAATCGTCGGTTTGTAGCATTCTTTCTGATTTCTCTAATGAGTAGCTAGGTTTTCTTTCTTGCTTGGGTTTTGTTGAATTCTTTGAGATTATGAGTTGATACGTTGAATTGGATTGTGGATTAATGATGATTGATGATCAATTTTATTATCTTGTCGCCCCGTTCTTAGACTTCCCTGTAATTCGAGGTTTTCTGCAGTTCTCCTGTTTTAGGTTTTCTGTTCAGTTTGCTATTGGATTGTTGGTTGAATGTGAGTTAGGGTGTGTTACAGGTGGTTCTTGATTGTAGAGTCGACCGACCCAACGTTAGAACCTGTAACTGATCGTCATCCATGTCCTGCCAGTTCTGTAGCTGTATTTTCTCACAATATCTTAGAAGGATACAAACCCAAGCAAGACCTTTCCCCACTGTTGATCCTACTTGTTAATTTGTGCTTTAGTTGTTAGTTAATTTTTACATTTTCTAAATTAATCAAACCTTCTATCAAAACGATTTCGCTGACTAGCAGACCTAAACTGAGTAAGGTAGCTTGAGTAGACCCGTGGGAATACGACTCTGAGAACTCTCAGGTTTATTTGGTGTTGAGGCCTAAAAAACCTCGTCATCAAATTGGCGCCGTTGCCAGGGAATTTTCTTTTTCTAGGAAAGGCATTGTGCGTTTAAATTTTTCATTCACTCTTTTATCATTTCTTATCTCCCACATTTTTATACTACTTGGTATTTCTTGTTTTTGTTGTTTCAGGCAAGATTGCAGGTACAAAAGAAAGAAGACAGAGTAAGAACATAGCTGACAAGGGCAGAATTTTCTACACTCAGTTCGGCACTACTCCTGTACCTCCTCCTCCCGCCAAGACACCTAAAGCAAGGAAGAACATCTTCACATCTTCATCTACATCTTCTCCTTCACCATCCACCATTGCTACTACAGATCCTCCTATCCCACCTGAGATAGAAATTATGGCGGCGGAAAGGACATTGAAGGATTACGACCGACCGACCATAGATGGGACAGCTTCGTGCATTCAGATTCCCAACACGGGAACTCGAAATCTGCACATCCCATCTCACTTGATCAACATGATTCAAGCAAACGAGAACACTTTCTCTGGAGGTGTTAATGAGGACCCGAATGCTCATGTGAGGAACTTCTTGAGGCTGGCTCATACAGTCTCCAACAATGAAGCGGATCATAATGCAGTGAAGCTTCAGCTTTTTCCTTTCACTCTGAAGGGTCAAGCAGAACTGTGGTTGTATGATCATCCTGCGAATCACTTCACTACGTGGGATGGCCTGGATAAAGCATTCCTAGAAGAGTTCTTCTCCCCGTCCAGAACTGATGCACTCAGGGCACAAATAACAGGTTTCACAAGTGGTCCAGAGGAGAACTTCTATGAGGCTTGGCAAAGATTTCAAGGGTTTCTCCGAGCTTGTCCTCACCATGGATGGGATGACTATAACAAGTTCTCTATATTCCTCCAAGGCTTGGATTATGAGAAGAGGAAGGATTTCTCTTTACAGCTGAATACGGACTTGGATGATATGACCGCAGCCGCGGCTTTGGCTGCTTGCAAGGCCTTTTCCATGAGGATCAAGTCTCTAATGCAAGTTAATCCCTTAAAGGTGGACGACAGGAGTCTGGGGCAAAGGAGATTTTCTGCTGATGCCCAATACCCTGTTTCCACAGTTCCTGCACCAGTAGACCTTGTTCAAAGTCAGTTGGAGTTGGATAACTCGAAATTGGATATGGAAGTGCAGAGATTAAAGCATGAGCTGGAAAGGGCTAAGATAGCTCCTTCACCGGGTATTCCTACAGCTCCACCGCCAAGGTTCAAGATGCTTTCTAGAACCACTCCTTCCTTTGCTTCTACGGCGGCGACTGTAGCGGTAGTCACCGCCCCGTGTTCAAACTGTGGCGGTCCAGATCATACAGCAGAGAGTTGCAATTGGAAGTTTGAGGGTAACCCAGACCAACAACAAGAGGAGGTTGATTATGTTGGTGGACAGAACCAAGGGAATTACCAAAACTAGAACAAGAATTTCAGAAATTCCAATGGTTACCAGAATCAAAACTCCCAATGGCAGAGTAGAGGAAACTGGAACAACAACCAAAATCAGAATCAGTTTCAGGGAGGAAATCAAGGGGGATACCAAAGGAATTATGGGAATCAAAATCAGAATTCCCAATGGCAAAACAGAGGAGGCTGGAATAACAATCAGAACCAGAATCAAAACCAGAACCAGAATCAAAACCAGAACCAGAACCAGAATCAGAACAACAATGGTGGTTCAAGCTCTTCTGCGCCTAAGTCCTATTCCGATATCATGTTAGATAAGATTTTGGCTGAAACTCAGTCAAACAAGAAGGACATCTCACACCACGATTCTTCTCTCCAGAAGCTGGCTGATCAAATGGCAGGAATCACAAATCTTCTTAAGGAGAAGGGTATTGGATCTCTACCTACCACCACTCTCCCTAATCCGAACCAGAATGAACATGTGGGAGCTGTGGAAACAAGAAGCGGAAAGAAGCTGGCAGATATTCCCATGAAGCAGGTGCCAACTCTAATTCCTCCTCCTCATCTCATTGAAGAAGAGGACGTGGAGGAAGAGGAACAGATTCAGCAGCCAGAAGAGTAAAAGACATCGGTTATTCCCTCATCTCCAATACCGGTGGCCAACCCTTACAAGCCACGAGCACCTTATCCTGCCAGGCTTAATAAGGATCTCTACGATGCTCAGTACCAGCTATTCCTAAAGATGCTGAACAGGGTTCACGTTGATATGTCGATGAAGGAGATGATTGTGACGATGCCGAAGTTTTCCAAGTACATGAAGATGCTAGCCACCAACAAGTTGAAGTTGCAAGAACTTTTAGCTCTCACGGAGGAAGAACAAGCGAACTTCCCAGAGCTATTTGAAGACTTGGAGCTTAATGAGGAGGTATCTACCATTGTGCTAAACAAGCTTCCTATTAAGCGCCGCGATCCAGGTTCTTTCACTCTACCTTGTCGCATTGGTACTTTCCGTGTTGGACGTGGTTTAGCGGATCTAGGAGCTAGCATCAATGTTATGTCATATAGCTTAGCTTCTGATATAGGAATGCTTGATTTTAAACCAACTCGCATGAACGTTAGGTTAGCTGATAAATCCTCAACTGTGCCTAGGGGAATTTTAGAAGATGTTCTATTTGAGATTGGTCCATTCAAGTTTCCCACTGATTTTGTCGTGATTGATGCTCATGTTGATATGCCGTTGATTCTTGGTCGTCCATTCTTGTATTCAGCCGGTTCTCTCATAGATGTTCTAGGAGGTACTATAACTCTTAGGGTAGGAAAAGAACATACTACATTTCGTCTAGATAATAGCATTCAATTTCCTCACCACTATGATGACTTGTGTGCAGTTGAAGAAACTGTAACTGTGCTTTCTACCTCTGTTTTTACTAACCTAGTGAGTGAAGACTCGCTAGAGAAGTGTATTGTTTCTCGTCAGTTT
>CM068300.1:40891075-41229373 GCA_034768395.1 Linum lewisii
AACAAATTTGGGTGTTCTACTAAGAAAGCTACTAGCTATACTTATGAAAAACCCCTCTTCTTGAACTTAATCTTCTTCCTTGATTATGAACGTGGCCTTGCTTTTTAGCTAGGTCAATTTTTTTTATTATTTTATTTTTGAAGACCTTGATTCTTTTCTTTTCTTTTTCTTAGACTCTTTTTGTAATTTTCTTTGATCGGCCACAGCTTTTTCTCACAAAAATTTAAAGAAAGGTAGAAGACTAGAACAAACACAATGAAGCTATTTTTAGGGTTTTTTTCTGAAAACAACGAAAGCTAAAAGATATGAATTCAAGTAGAAGAACCTGAAAACTGGATAGATTGTTGGTCCAAGAGTTGAACCGTGCTCTGATACCAGCTGATGCGAACTGATGCTGCAGTTTTAGCGGTATCAAATACTACCAAGCTGTGAAGCTAGGGTAGATCGTATTCCACGGGTTTCTACTAATCGACTACTCAAAGAAGCTGGCAAATTACTCAGGTTTGAACACTTAGTGCGTGGTGTGAGTTCCACGACTTCTAATCTAATGAACAAAGGAAAATAAAAGGCAGAAATATTAAAAGGTTGACTAACGAGAAGATAGACGAGCTTAGATTTCAAATCCCCCTTAGATCACCGAGCAACGGCAATCACAAGATTAGCGGTTTTCAATTCTAATTCAATCGGTTTCTATACACCACCATAACTCCTTACCCTTAGGTTTAAGACCGGCGAACGTTCGCTCTATCCGTTCTAACTACCAAGATTAACTAGGCAACGACTTAATTAAGTGGTGCAATTACTAATGATTAATGAGTTACTCTTGCAGTGAATTAACCCTAACCGGTTCCTACGAAAGGCACGCTCCAATTATAAGGTTAATTGTTCAATTCGATGTTCTAAAGTAAGGCGAGCGTTCGCTTCTATCCTTAGCTTAACAAGAATCTAATCTAGGTGATCAATCCAGACAAGAAACATGAACAAGGAAGAACAAATCAAACATGAAAGAGAAACTGATTGAATTTCGAATCTAATTACCGCCGATCCGTGACCGCTTTAAAGCCCTGGATCACTTAGGGTTCATCTAGTCTAAACTCTAACGAGTTTAGCTACTCATATCAGAAACAAGAGAATCAAAGGCAACAATGAAGATCATCATACAGAGGAAGAACAGATAAGAACTGAAAACCTAATTCTGACGACTCCCGCGAAGCTTCAATCTCCTGGATCTTCAACTTTAAGCTCCGAGTTCTCCGAGGTGAAGGATGGCGTCACGATCTCTCCACGGATCTTCGAACTCTCTAAACTCTATTTATCGACCCTAGAGTCGGTTGACTCTCAAAAGTCTGATTCGTGAAAATATGAATAATGATTGTTTTGTTTTTTTCCCTCTGTCTGCCGGCTGCCTCTATTTAAATAGGTACGATTAGGTTTCCAATATAGCGCCGGATTTGGAAGGAATTTTCGCCGAAAATATCAAATAATTTTCGGCGAAATCTTTAGTTAAAATCCCCTGTGTGATTTCTTCTAGGATTTTCGGCGAAAACATAAGGAAGTTTTCGCCAAAAACTTCAGTGTAAATCAGCCAGTGAGTTTTGAATGTATTTTCGCCGAAATCCTCATAGTCTTTTCGGCGAAAATATTGTGCTGGGCACTTGGATCTTCGGTTCTGACTCTGGTTTGATTTCTGGTTCGATTCCGGTTCACTCCTTGAGGTCTTGAATACGTCCATGGCTACGTAAATGATGGCAAAAATCTGTGCTATCACAAAAACACTAGAAAACCATCAAATTGACCCAAAAAGGGCCAAAGTAACCAAATCGGTAGGAAATAGGGTAGTTGAGTGAATATTCGCTATTTTACCCCTAAAACCACGTTTCAAGCAAGGGAATGTCGCTTAAATGAGGCCGATAATCACGTCAAATCGAGTGTCATCAATACCCCACACTTAAGCTTTTGCTTGTCCTCAAGCAAACTGAACTAGAACACACTCAAATTCATAAATGACACGAGATTAAACCGAGATTCAATTCTAACAATTTGGTTTAGACTGTTCCACGTAGAAAAGGTGACCTACACATGCAAAAACGTCAACCAAACAAGTTTCGATCTCACTGTTTTCTGCACACTTCAAGTAGTAGTTTCAATAAAGCTCGTTTCAAGGCAAAACAGTTAATCATGATTAACCGACTACGATAACACCAATTCTAATCAAAAAGACTTTAAGCTCTAGCCATGATGTGGATGCGGAGGTAGGAAAAGTGACGTGGCTATCGACTCAACTTCATCCGTTTCTAGATCTGTGCGTTACATGTTCTAGCTAGGACTGATTTAAACAACAATTTATTTCAAGTTTCAAACTTCTTCCATTGATTTACTGCATACTAGTGCTCGATACCAAACACTTCACTTAGGTGTTGGACCTGCCTAGCTCACAGTATTTGTGCTTATGCTAGTGCTCAACCAGAACACTTCACTTAGGTGTCGGGCTTGCCTAGCTTTATTTTGAGCACTTTAAAGAACTTAACATTGATTAGCACAACTTGATTACTTGATTTAACAAATTAGCCATTTGATCCTAGCTAGTTATAACTTTTTACACAAGATTTCGAATTGGATTTCCGTCTAATCTCTAGCCACAATCACATGTGAACAAATATGAAGTGAAAAACATGGGAGAAGCTAGCATTTATCATCTTAGAATGGTGTTATCGAGCTTTGCTATTAACAAACTAATTAATTCAATTAATTCAAGTTTCAACTACAGAAGTGATTTACAATCTGTTCTCACCTAGACTCATTTAATATCAGTTCTGACACGTTGGTTACAGGTTCTAAGTGGAACAGTCTAGACGTCATTGTTCAAAATTGAAGTAAATTTAACATCAAAAGTCAAGAATTGAGCAATTCTATGCTAGAGAATTTTCAAATTTGAACCACAGAATCATAGATAGCAAGCAAGATCATGCATAATCCTAGACTCCTATACCCCACACTTAAACGGTACTGTGTCCTCACAGGACTAAACTAGAGTAGAGAGATACGAAGAACCTGTGACGAGATGGTCGGTGTAGGGGATGAATACGGAGCGTCCGGAGCGGAGCGGAGTAGCTACTGAAGATCCTACAAAACAAAAACAACAAAAAGATCAAAAGGATACCGGGACAAGTGTCCCGGATCCACACAGAATAAAAGTCGAACAAAGAAGGTTAAGGGGAATTTTAAAAATATTTTGACAATTGAATGAGAAACTGAAAGAAGGAAGAGAAAGAGGGTGAATCCGGATTTTAAAGTGAATAGTTGGGGTGATTTTCAAAAGAGTTTTCGGCGAAAATAAGAGGGTGTTTTCGCCGAAAATTTTAGTTCAAATGCACTGCCGGTTTTTCAAGTGTGTTTTTGCCGAAAAGAAGCGTTAAAATCATTGCCTGGTTTTCAAAAACTATTTCGCCGAAAACATTATAAATTTCGGACCGAAAATGTTAAACAAGGAGACTCATTTGAAAATCCAAAAGGTGATTTCGCCGAAAATGGTATTGAAAATTCGCTGAAAATTTTGAACACTACGATTGAAAATATTTTCGCAAACCCGACAGACTTCAGAAAATCACAGTTAAATCCACAAAAATCGGAAAGACCTCAATCAACTTGCGACTGACTCTATGACACACAGATTCTACACGAAAAATAGTAAATCAGACAAACTGACACTTTGGCTCCCCGAACCTGACTCGAACAACGAAAAGACTGACTCAAAAATTCAAAAATGGACTCCAGCCGTGGGTTGCCTCCCACGAAGTGCTCTCTTTTAACGTCCTTGAGCCGGACGATACCTGTTAGGGACCCCAACTTAGGAGTTCCTTGAAGTCAATCGTCTTCTTCAAGGACAGCGGTTGAGTTCCATGTAGCACTCCAGCAGGGTGATGTAACCGATAGCGTTCCAATAGATCGTGGTTCTGGTTGGATGACCAGTTCTTCTTGAATTCTCCTTCTGGAGGAGGAAAGAGGTAGTACGGCGCGGCATGATCAATGAGCTCCATCTTCTCCACCTGATGCTCATCAAGAGGTCTCTCGGGATCGAGTGTGTATACTTCCAAATCCTTGACGTCTTTGATTCCCACTTGCTCGTCTCTAGCTTGATCTATAGGTTGGCTCGGCGGAAGCTCTATTGAGGATATCTCCTCGTTTTCTTCGTGCTCCTCTTCGGCTTCAACTTCAAGATGGATTGGCTCTTTGTCTTCATCAACCGCCACCGCCAAGGATTCTTCATCAGATGCTTCTAGCTCGAAATAGTCATCAGTGAGATTGTCATGTTCATCTTCATACAGCTCTTGAGCATCTTCTTCCATTAGTGGATTTGGTTGCTCGAGCTCGATATCCACTACGTTACGAGCTTGCAGCTTCGAAATGAGATCATCCAAGGCGGATTCTACTCTTGCCGTCTGTTGTCGATTTTGATGAACATGTGAGTTTATCTCTTTGTGAGCTTGTAGCTCTGTAGAGATATTCTCCAAGAAGGATTCTATTCTCGTCGTCTGTTGTCGATGCTGATGAGCTAGTATATACATGTCTTGGTTATCCTCAATATACGGTGCTTCATCGACATACCACTCTTGGTACTGGTCATCCCACCTGTAATCTTGCATAATTAAAACTCAAAAACACTACCCAGGTAAATCATGAAAATATGGAGGAAAATTAAATGGTAAGGCGGAAAGGTAGAAGAATAATTTGCCAAATCTTCTTTCAAACAATTAGAAGAATACCCGGCAACGGCGCCAATTTGATGTTGCAGTTTTAGCGGTATCAAATACTACCAAGCTGTGAAGCTAGGGTAGATCGTATTCCACGGGTTTCTACTAATCGACTACTCAAAGAAGCTGGCAAATTACTCAGGTTTGAACACTTAGTGCGTGGTGTGAGTTCCACGACTTCTAATCTAATGAACAAAGGAAAATAAAAGGCAGAAATATTAAAAGGTTGACTAACGAGAAGATAGACGAGCTTAGATTTCAAATCCCCCTTGGATCACCGAGCAACGGCAATAACAAGATCAGCGGTTTTCAATTCTAATTCAATCGGTTTCTATACACCACCATAACTCCTTACCCTTAGGTTTAAGACCGGCGAACGTTCGCTCTATCCGTTCTAACTACCAAGATTAACTAGCCGCCCGAGTACGGTCGCCTCTCACAACGACTTAATTAACTGGTGCAATTACTAATGATTAATGAGTTACTCTTGCGGTGAATTAACCCTAACCGGTTCCTACGAAAGGCACGCTCCAATTATAAGGTTAATTGTTCAATTCGATGTTCTAAAGTAAGGCGAGCGTTCGCTTCTATCCTTAGCTTAACAAGAATCTAATCTAGGTGATCAATCCAGACAAGAAACATGAACAAGGAAGAACAAATCAAACATGAAAGAGAAACTGATTGAATTTCGAATCTAATTACCGCCGATCCGTGACCGCTTTAAAGCCCTGGGTCACTTAGGGTTCATCTAGTCTAAGCTCTAACGAGTTTAGCTACTCATATCAGAAACAAGAGAATCAAAGGCAACAATGAAGATCATCATACAGAGGAAGAACATATAAGAACTGAAAAACCTAATTCTGACGACTCCCGCGAAGCTTCAATCTCCTGGATCTTCAACTTTAAGCTCCGAGTTCTCCGAGGTGAAGGATGGCGTCACGATCTCTCCACGGATCTTCGAACTCTCTAAACTCTATTTATCAACCCTAGAGTCGGTTGACTCTCAAAAGTCTGATTCGTGAAAATATGAATAATGATTGTTTTGTTTTTTTCCCTCTGTCTGCCGGCTGCCTCTATTTAAATAGGTACGATTAGGTTTCCAATATAGCGCCGGATTTGGAAGGAATTTTTGCCGAAAATATCAAATAATTTTCGGCGAAATCTTTAGTTAAAATCCCCTGTGTGATTTCTTCTAGGATTTTCGGTGAAAACAAGGAAGTTTTCGCCGAAAACTTCAGTGTAAATCAGCCAGTGAGTTCTGAAGGTATTTTCGCCGAAATCCTCATAGTCTTTTCGGCGAAAATATTGTGCTGGGCACTTGGATCTTCGGTTCTGACTCTGGTTTGATTTCTGGTTCGATTCCGGTTCACTCCTTGAGGTCTTGAATACATCCATGGCTACGTAAATGATGGCAAAAATCTGTGCTATCACAAAAACACTAGAAAACCATCAAATTGACCCAAAAAGGGCCAAAGTAACCAAATCTGTAGGAAATAGGGTAGTTGAGTGAATATTCGCTATTTTACCCCTAAAACCACGTTTCAAGCAAGGGAATGTCGCTTAAATGAGGCTGATAATCACGTCAAATCGAGTGTCATCACGAACCGCCTTCTACAGGAAGGGATCGACTCAACACCCAAAACTATATTATCAGCCCCACGAGAACCTAACCTTTGAAACCGCGGAGAACACTTGAAATCCACTAAGTATTGACTTAGGAACCCCAAGGTATTCGGTCGAATTGGTGCCACAAACAAAGGATGATAGCCTTTGATGATAAACCAAACCTTAAGCTAAGCAACAACGAGCAAAGACTTGAAGGAAAAGAAACTAAGTTCTGAAATTTTCAATAATCAAAATAATCTGTCTTACAATGGTGGCCGAGGCCCCTATTTATAGCTCAAGGGTGGCCAAGTCCGGTTCCAACTCTAACATGGAAAAACTAAAATAATCCTAAAAGATAGGCCGAGGAAACTATTAAAATAAACAAAGTTATCCGAAATTAAAACTCCTAAACCGGCAAAATGGAGCAAAACCCTAATCCGGGCGGATTAGGGCTAATCCGGGCGGATTAGGCAAATCCGGCTTTCCTTGTCCGGGTGGGATTGGGAAACCTCCGGGCGCGGGTAGGAATCCGGACGCGGCTAGGAAAAGTGCCTGGAACGCGCGCGGTGGCATTTCTGTAATTACCACGGGTTTCGGGTGACCGGGTGGTCGGGTGACGTCCTTCGGCTCTGATGACCGGCCCAGCATCATTCGCTCCGGACCCGGTGCTAGGGTTTTGGTGTTGCCGGGCTGTTCTGGCCTCTGCTTGACATTTCCTCGAACAAGTGGGGTTCTCTCCAAGTCTTCTGTCCTCCTGAACCTTCTGGCATCAACTTGTCCGCCAGATTCTGAGTGTTGAGCAGGGTTATCCGGGGCAGGGGCTGGTTGTCCGTATCCGCCGGGGCCGGGGCAGTGTCCTTAGGAAGCCAACCTGTCTTGGCCACATATTCTCGAATCCTCTTGTCTTCTGTATGCCAGAACTCTCTCCAGATGGCTTTTGGCGTGTGCTTGACTTGGGGGATCATGGAGGGGAAGTTAGGGAAAGGCTGAGACTCAGTTCCTGGTCTAGGGCTTAGGTTCTCGCCAGCAACATGGCCTGGAACTCCCTTCCATCTCGGGGTGCCTTCCTTCCCGTTGGGGCAGACCTGAGCTTGTTCTTCAGTTCATTTCTGGGTTTGAGAGCTCGTAAGTAGCCAGCCCTCAATGCTAGGCGCTTTTTGTATGGCCCTAGGGCTTTGCCACCCACGGGGGACCCTGGTGGCGTGCATGGGTACTGGTGTTTACTGGGGTATCTAGGCCGGGTCATATCACGACCGTACCCGGGCGACTAATTAATCTTGGCAGCTAGATCAGATAGAGCGAACGTTCGCCAGTCTTAAACCTAAGGGTCAGGAGTTATGGTGGTGTCTTAGAAACCGATTGAACGAGAATTGAAATCCGCTGATCTGTTGATTGCCTATGCTCTAGGAACGAAGGGGGATTCAAAGTCTAAGCTTGTCTGTCATCTATGTTTAATTAACCAATTCCCAATCTGTTTCTTAGTTCAATTTTTAATTTCCTTGCATTTTCATAGATTAGAAGTCGTGGAACTCACACCACGCACAAAGTGTTCAAACCTGAGTAAATTGCCTTTACATTTGAGTAGACAATTATTAGTAGACCCATGGAATACGATCTACCCTAGCTTCCAGCTTGGTAGTTTTTTTTTATTTCGCTGTTTACAACGTTCATCACTGGCTGGGTGCTAAAGCCCGATCGGGGCCCTCCGAGGTCGGGGCTGGCGCTCGGGTGTAGTCTACCTTTGGGCCTTCTCCAAGTGCGCCCAAGCCTTTCCTTCCCTGCTTCTCCCAGTCATCCAGGAAGGTCCTTAGAGGTTCTCCTAAGGTGGTCATCCGTTCCTTCAGTTCTTGGAAGCCTAGCCTTGGTGCTAGGGCTGGAGGAGCGCTCTGGGCAAGGCCGACTGGTGCTCGGTCCTCTTCAGTCAGCATTCCTCCAGAAAGGCATCTAGGGGATCCCAGGGTTGTATAGCACCTCCTGGGTCCTTAGACTTAGTGCCCGAGGTGTCGGGCAAGCTAGGCTCCTTGGCTGCTTCGAGCGCCGGGGCCCAAGTTAGGGCCGGATGGGTCCGGACACTCATCCGTGCTTGTTGGGCCCTTCGGGGAGGACTGTACTTGAACCTTACCGCCTGTTGGGGCTTGATGAACCTCCGTGGGGCTAGGCTCGGAGGCTAGCAAGGTTCCAAGCGCTTCATATAAGGCCCTAAGGCCTTTTCCCTCGTGGGTGACCCCGACGGGGTGTAGGAATAGGAATTCCTTGCCGGTCGGCTGCCCAGGGTCATTCCATTCCCCTTTTCTTGTAAGGGATTCATCCTCGAATCCCCATCATTCTTCGTGTGCGTGCTGGGCCGGGGCTTCCTCAAGTCGACGGCTGGCGTGGTGGTGTTGGAGCCATATTTCCACATGCTTCGGGGGCTCGGGTACTCGTTGGAGTCCGAGTCCGACCATGGCTCTGGGTCTTCTGAACTGGCCCCGTCGGTGCTCATGTTGTCTTCAGTCGATGGACTGTTGACTTTAATGTTAAGGCTCGTAGAAGACATAGGGGAGTACAGGTCGTCCCAGTGTAGCCCTTCCTCTTTGCTTGGGCTTTTTTCTTCAGCCACCGCTCTTGGGGTAGACGGATCCGGATGGGTGCCAGTCTCAAGAGTCGGTGAGATACTTCCTCTGTGTGCATGTCGCGGACAGCCTGGATGTCCTTCGGGGGCCTAGGGGTGTCCGGGTGCTGCTCTTGCACCAGTAGAGGGCTGGCCAGTGGATGCTCGGGCACTGATCCGTAGGTCACCGGGTGCTGGCTCGGGGTTGACCCGATGCTGGCCGGGTATTGCTCTTGAGGCGGTCCGTTGCCAGGGATGTATGGCTCGGCCAGGGCGTTCTGCCAAGACTTAGGGTTGAAGGCCAGGCGTTTCTTGAACATCCCTGTGAATTTTTCGAGGCCTTTACCTTCTATGATGACACTCGATTTGACGTGATTATCAGCCTTATTTAAGCGACATTTCCTTGCTTAAGACATGGTTTTTAGGGTAGAATAATGAATATTCAATCAATTGCCCTATCTCGTGCCATTTGTGTTACCTTGGCCCGTTTTGGGTCTATTTGATGGTTTTCTAGTGTTTTTATGTTAGCATAGGTTTTTGCCGTCAAATAAAGTAGCCAAGGACGTGTCTAAGGCGTTGGAACCTCGAGGAATTGCACCGGAATCAATCCAAGGAGCCAATCAAGTCGAAACAATTCCTGCCCGGTTTACAAAGGAGTTTTCGCCGAAAATACCTCAGCATTTTTGGCGAAAATACATGCACAAATCCACTGATGTCAACTGAAGGATGTTTTCGGCGAAAACACTAAGTTTTCGCCGAGAACTATTGGACCAAAAATCACAGAAGAAATCAACCGGCGGGCTTCCCATTTACACTAAGATTTTCGGCGAAAATACCCTAGTATTTTCGGCGAAAATATCAGGCAAAATCCGGCGGTTTAGGGTTAAGTATAAATACTTAATTGGCGGCCCAAAATCAGAACATCTTCAGACAGAACATAATTACCAACTAATACCGAACTTCAGAATTCTCTCAAGTTCTGAAGCAGAGAGTTTAGAGTCTGAAGAGCCGGAAAGAGATCGTGATTGCAGTTTACCGAAGATCAAAGTCTGCCAGAGTTGTCTTAATTAGGTTTTTCAGATTCTTTTCTGTTCTTCCTCTGGATGATGAACTCTTTCTTTGTCTTTGATTCTTTTGTGATAAACATGAGTAGCTAAACTCTTAGAGCTTAGACTAGATGAACCCTAAATGACCCAGGGCTTTAAAGCGGTCACGGATCGGCGGTGATTAGATTCGAAGTTCAATCAGTTTCTCTTCCGTGTTTGATTTGTTCTTCATTGTTCATGTTTCTTGTCTGGATTGATCACCTAGATTAGATTCTTGTTCAGCTAAGGATATGATATGATCCAACAATGCTGCCCCGATGCCAACCAGTATTCCTACACCCCACCAGGATCCCCTGGCCTAGGCAAGATCCTAGGGCCTCTTAAGAAGCGCATGAATCCCAGGGCAGGCCATCCTCGAGCCCTAAAGCTAAGGTATGCCAAGAAATATCGACTAAACCCTTCACTTGCAGGTAGAAAGACTCCGAGGAAGGGAATGCTATCCCAAGCCATGCTGATGGCCGAGGGTATAAGCCCTAGCACCCAAGAGAAGCTTCAGCCAGCTCCTAGTCTGACCTCCAGGAGCCCTGAAGAAGAAGTCGGTTCTTTGAGTGACCCTCTGAAAGCATTTCTGGAGTACAGAAAGAAGAGAGCCCAAGAACCCTTGGCCCAAAGAGGAGAGCTGTCAAAGACTGAACCTGAGCCGAGGCATGAGAAGACCTGGAGTCCTTGGCCCCGAAGCATGACACTTGGGCTGACCACGGAGAGCTACGTCCAAAGCTACCTGGAGGCCTACCTAAAGCTTAGGATAGAAGGCCCGAGCAGAAAAGGGAAGGAACTGAAGACAGGCCCGTCCCGAGCCTTAAACCGGCAGCCGGACCGATCCGAGGGATCCCAAGCAGTCGGCCAAGAAGCCCGGTCACTGAACCCGCCCAAAGCCCGAAGCCCGCGACCGCCACCTGAGTCAAGCCTGACGTCCGGCCGGTCAAGCCCACCGGGCCACCACTCGCGGCCAACCGGCCCGAGCAGCCGTACGCGGTTAGATTAGGGTTTTTGACCTAATTTAGGTCTTTTATTCTGCTTTAAAGACTACAACTATTATTTTATGTTTTATTCCTTTTTAGTAGGATTATTTAGGGGTTTTAGGAGACTATTTAGGAATAGGACTCTTTATTTTATTATTATTTAGAAGTAGTGATTAGGGAGGAGAGCTTGTTCCCTCACCTATTTAAGGAGGCCGCCGACCACCCTTGTAGACACAACTTTGATGAAATAAACCCCCTTTGAAAGAACTTTGTTCTGAAACCTTATTGTATCTGCATGTTGCGATACTGAAGGCCCCGACTTATCATCAAGAGCATCCATCTCTTGGCGTGGCATCATCGACTGGACACTTCTGGTTCCCGGCTATATACAGCCGACGGGTCAAAGTACTTATCCGCCCCCGGTTCCTGACGGTTCTACCTCGTTGCACGGTCTCAACTTACGATGTTTAAGGGTCGTCTGCCCACGGTTGCAGCGGTTCACATCAGTTGGTATCAGAGTACGGTTCAGCTCACGGACCACAATCTATCCCAGTCTCCAGGTTCACCTGGATTCATATCCTTTTACTGCTTTCTTTAGAAAAATAGCTTCGAAAATTCCCTTCTATTTCAATTATTGTTTCAATTTCGAGTTAAGAAAAAGAAAAGAAAGCAAGGTCACCTTGCCACGTTATTTCCTTTCGTTGTAAGTTTATTTCTAAGAAGAGGGGATAGAAAATTTGCTTCCGTTTGCTAGTACTAACCATGGCAGACGAGAGATTAGCCAAAATGGAGAACACCCTTCAGAATCTTGGAGCTACCCTGGTCCACATCCAAGAAACCCTAACCCAGCTTGGAAGAGGACAAGGCCGAGACGGCTACACCAGAAGACCCGCCCATGCCCCATGGAGAGGAGATCCGAGTACAAGCCAAGCTCCATGGAAGCCCGAACAGACCCGAGCCCTCAGCTCACGGCCAAACCCTAACCCTAGGGATTCGGCATCTCCGGTAACACTTGCACCATCTACTTATAAGTTTCAAAGCTCTAACCCACGTCCCAGTGGAATTGTATATGTCAAATGTCAAGGAAGGGGACATATCTCAAGGGACTGCCCTAATCAACAAACGATGGTGATAAGAGAAAGAGAAATCGAGACGGACGATGAGGAGAACGAGAAGAAAGAAAAAGAAGAATCAAATGAAGGAGAGCAAGTGAAGCCGAGAAGCCTTGAGAAGTTTGCAGGGTTCACTTAAAAAACCCTAGCACCCGGCGCCCCGGCCTCAGCCCCGGCACCAGCCCTGGCCTTAACCCCGGCACCAGCCATTGCCTCAGCCCCGGCACCAGCCTCGGCCTTAGCCCCGGCATCAGCCCTGGCCCCGGCCCTGGCACCAGCCCCGGCCCCGACCCCGGCACCAGCACCAGCACCCAGCCCCGGCACTGCCCGACCAGGCCCCAGCACCCCAGTGTTCGGCCCCAGCCCCGGCGCTGCCCGATCAGGCCCCAGCGCTCGGCCCCAGCCCCGGCGCTACCCGATCAGGCCCCAGCACTCGGCCCCAGACCAGGCGCAACCCCACCAGGCCCCAGTGCCCCAGCACTCGGCCCCAGCCCAGGCGCTACCCGACCAGGCCCTAGCGCCCGGCCCCGACTGGCGCTACCCGCCCAGCCTTGGCGACCCAGCACCCAGCCCCGGTGCTGCCCTACCCCGGCCCCGACGCCCCAGCGCCCGGCCCCGACTAGCGCTACCCCGCTCGGTCCTAGCGCTCCAGCACCCGGCGCTACCCAGCCCGGCCAGGCCCCGGCCGACCTAGCAACCAGCCCCGACCTGTCCCGCCCAAGGCCCCCCGGCGCATCACCACCCGACGTGGCCCCCGAGCACGAGTCCGGCGCGTCCCTGCCCGACGTTCAGCCCCGGTCCTACCCGACCCCGGCTGCCCCGACTTGATGATGGCCGACGCTGCCGACCTGGCCACCGCACCAACGCCCGTCGCCACCGCCGACTTCCCACCGCCCGCCACCAACGACACGTCCCTGCCCGTCACCGCCGCCTTGCCACTACCCGACGCGTCACTGCTCGACACCACCGCCGGCTTTTCACTGCCCGCCGCCGCCTTGCCTCTGCCCGACGCGTCACTGCCCGATGCCGCCGCCGCCGCACTGCCCGGCGCCGCCGCCCTGCCCGAAGTGCCCTGGTTCAACCTTATAATTGGAGCGTCCCTTTCGTAGGAACCAGTTAGGGTTAATCCACTGCAAGAGTAACTCATAAATCGTTAGTAATTCCACCAGTTAAGTTAAGTCGTTACGAGAGGCGACCGTACCCGGGCGGCTAATTAATCTTGGTAGCTAGAACGGATAGAGCGAACGTTCGCCGGTCTTAAACCTAAGGGTAAGGAGTTATGGTGGTGTCTTAGAATTGATTGAATGAGAATCGAAATCCGCTGATCTGTTGACTGCCAATGCTCTTGGGAACGAAGGGGGATTCAAAGTCTAAATTCGTCTGTCATCTCTGTTTTAATCAACCAATTTCCATTCTGTTCTTAGTTTCAATTTTTAATTTTTCTGCATTTCTTAGAATTTGAAGTCGTGGAACTCACACCACGCACGAACTGTTTAAACCTGAGTAATTTGCCAGCTTATTTGAGTAGTCGATCATAGAAGCCCCGTGGAATACGATCTACCCTAGCTTGTTAGCTTTGTTAGTTATTTGTGTGAACCGAACAACGATCTGAGGCTCTCACCACTGTACTTCTTCTCCACTCTCGGAGTCTTCTTCCTTCTCTTCCTTTGCTTCTTCTTCCTCGTCGTTAGTGACGAATTCTCCTTCCTTAAGCACCATTACCTTTGGTTAGGGCATTCCCTTGCCGCATGTCATCGGCCCTGACCTTTAAAACAAACAATTCGCTAGGCCTAGGGTTAGTACTCGGTACAGTAGGGGTAGTGCTTGGAGTTACCCAGTTGGCGGCGGGGCTAGGGCTTGGCCTGCCGCCTTGGGCCCGGTTAGAGCCGGACCTCCATGGGGACTGGCTAGTGCTGGCAGTTCCTTTCCAGGTGCTAGTGGTGGGTGGCGCGGGCCTCTTACTGATCTGACCCGGCCCAGCTGCCCTAGTACACATAGGTACTCCTACACTCCACCAGGGTCACCTGTCCGAGGCAGAACCTTAGGGCCCTACAAGAAGCATATAGAGCCAAGGGCAGGCCACCTACAAGCCCTCCAGCCCAAGTATGAGATGAAATATAGGCTAAGGCCTCCCCCTGAAGGTAGGAAAGCTCAGAAGGAAGAAATGCCACTCCAGGCCATGCTGCTGGCCGAGTGTAGAAACTCTAGGACTGAGGTCAAGCCTCCGTCAGATCCTGGCCAAGTCTCCAAGGGCCCTGAAGATGAAGCACACTCCAGAGACCCTCTAGAGGCATTCCTGGAGTACAGGAACAGGAGGGCTCAAGAGTACCTGGCCAAGAAGGGATGGCCACCCAAGACTGACCCGGCGCCAAGTCTAGATGAACATGGAAGACCCTGGCTCCAAGGCACCACCCCTGGCCCGACCCTAGCCCATGAGAGCCACATATGGAGCTACCTGAGGATATGCCGAAGCTAGGAGAGGAAGCCCCGAGCAGAAATAAAGAAGTCCCCAAACCGGCCCCGCCCCGAGCCCTAGACCGAGAGCCGGGCCGATCGGGAGTATTTTATGGGAATGGTCACCGTGTGGACGAAGCCTTTTGGCAAGGCCCTAGCCCTTGGACCAGCCCGGAGCATCAGGCCCCAAGGCCCGAAGAAGGCCCGCCATTTGAAGAAGAAGAAGCCCGGAGCCGAGCAAAGGCCCGGTACGAGACTGGCTGCCCGCCGAATCCTAGTCCCACCCGGACTAGGAAACACTTAACCACCGGATTAGGGTTTTATGTGTTTTAGTCCTATTTTGAGTTGTATTTTCGGGTTTTAAAGACTATTTAATTGTTTTTCCTTTTTAGTAGGATTGTTTAGGGGTTTTAGGACTCTAATTAGGAATAAGACTCTTTATTCTATTCTTATTTAGGAAGCAGTGTTTAGGGAGGAGAGCTTGTTCCCTCACCTATATATAGAGGCCGCCAGCCACCCATTGTAATTTACGACTTGATACTTCTGGCCCCCACCCCAGCCCTGGCACCAGCCCCGACCCCAGCCTCGGCGCTGTCCAACTAGGCCCCAGCGCCCCAGCGCTCGGCCCCAGCCCCTGAAGGTAGGAAAGATCAGAAGGAAGAAATGCCACTCCATGCCATGCTGCTGGCCGAGTGTAGAAACCCTAGGACTGAGGACAAGCCTCCGTCAGATCCTGGCCAAGTCTCCAAGGGCCCTGTAGATGAAGCACACTCTAGAGACCCTCTGTAGGCATTCCTGGAGTACAGGAACAGGAGGGCGTAAGAGTACCTGGGCAAGAAGGGATGGCCACCCAAGACTGTCCCGGCGCCATGCCTAGATGAACATGGAAGACCCTGGCTCCAAGGCACCACCCCTGGCCCGACCCTAGCCCATGAGAGCCACATATGGAGCTACCTGAGGAGATGCCCGAAGCTAGGAGAGGAAGCCCCGAGTAGAAATGAAGAAGTCCCCAAATCAGCCCCGCCCCGAGCCCTAGACCGAGAGCCGGGCCGATCAGGAGTATTTTATGGGAATGGTGGTGTGAACCGCCACAACCGTGGGCAGACTACCCTAACCACCGCTAGTCTTGAACCTTCGCTCGATCACCGTTGGCACTGGGGTGGATTAGTACTAGGACCCATCGGCTATATAATCAGCCGAGAACCCGTAGTGTCCAGGAATGGCTCCACGATAGAAGGGGAATACTTCTATTGATAATACCTATTCTAAGCTATGCACGCAGCATAAAACCTAAGAATTGAGAGAACAAAGTTCTTGTTTGATTAATTGATTCAAAAGGGTTGTGTCTTACAATGAGGCCGAAGCCTCTTATTTATAGGTGAGGAAATCGTGAACAGGCTCACGTTTCCTACTCGAAAAATAACTCTAAAATAATAAAATAATAGCCAAGAGTCCTAAATAGAATTAAAGGACTTACTTGCTCCTAAAGAATCGAAACAACAAGGGAAAATCCTAATAAAATACTAAAAGACTAAAATAATACAAAAAGCCGGCTAAAACCCTAATCCGGCGGATTTGGTGGGTCCGGTCGGATGTGCCGCTCACGCGCGGGCCGGATTAGGAAAGTCAGTGCCGCCTTTGCTGTCGGGCTTGGACTTGGCGGCGGCGTCGGCTGCTCGGGCTTGGCATTGCTCGGGGCTCCTAGTACTGGGCTCCGGCGGGTCTGATGCTGATGCTGCTCGGCTCCCGGGGTTCCTGCTCGGCCGTCCCTCCATTTCCTCATTTCCTCCATTTCCTTCCATGCTCTTAGGTTGGCAGATCCTAGGCTTGGCTCTAGGCCTTGTATGGAGTTGAGGGCGGGTGCTAAACCTCCCAGGGCTCGGGCTTGGTGTTGGGCCGATGCCGAGTGCCGCTCGGGGTGCCCGTGCGCTATATCCGTCGTCCGGTCGGCCGGTCGGGGAACTGCTCTGTTGGTCAGCAAGGTGTATCCGGTTCGGATAAGTCGATCAGCATCCTCATCGTGCTTCTCCTGGCTCCAAGTCTTCATGTAGAGGGTGAGCCGTTCTTTGAAGGCCTTAGATTGACTTCGGGTGAAAGGCAGCTCGGGGCGTGTCCAAGGAACAGGAGGCTCATCAAATGGTCACCGTGCGGACCAAGCCTTTTGGCAAGGCCCTAGCCCTTGGACCAGCCCAGAGCATCAGGCCCCAAGTCCCGACGAAGGCCCGCCGTTTGAAGAAGAAGAAGCCCGGAGCCGAGCAAAGGCCCGGCCCGAGACCGGCTGCCCGCCGAATCCTAGTCCCACCCGGACTAGGAAACCCTAAACCGCCGGATTAGGGTTTTATGTGTTTTAGTCCTATTTTGAGTTGTATTTTCGAGTTTTAAGGACTATTTAATTGTTTTTCCTTTTTAGTAGGATTGTTTAGGGGTTTTAGGACTCTAATTAGGAATAGGACTCTTTATTCTATTCTTATTTAAGAAGTAGTGTTTAGGGAGGAGAGCTTGTTCCCTCACCTATATATAGAGGCCACCGGCCACCCATTGTAAACACAACTTTTATGAAATAAACAACCCCCTTTGAAAGAACTTTATTCCTTATTGTATCTGCATGTTGCGATACTGAATCTCTTGGCGTGGCGTCTACGACTTGATACTTCTGGTTCCCAGCTGTTATATAGCTGACGGGTCAAAGTCCTCATCTGTCACCGGTTCTACCTCGTTGCACGGTCTCAACTTGCGGTGTTCAAAGGTCGTCTGCCCACGGTTTCAGCGGTTCACATCACTTACCGAAGCCATTCTTGATCTCCCTCTCCACTCGGATTGCCAAGGCCACTAAATCATCGTAGTCGACGTAGTGAAGGATGTTGACTTGATGCATAATGTCCCTTTGTATTCCGTTGGTAAACCTTGCTATCCTGGCCTCCTCATCCTCCTTAAGATCGAGTCTCATCACGAGTATCTCGATTTCCTTGTTGTACTCCTCCACGGACATGCTTCCTTGCCTTAGAGTTTGTAACTTGATGTGCAAGTCTCTAGTGTAAGCTGCCGGTACAAACCGCTTCCTCATTCTCCTTTTCAACTCCACCCAAGTTCTAACGGGTTCTTCCTCCTCTCGTAGGACTCCACCATGAAGCGGCGTAGTCAGTGAACTCTGGGGTGGCCACCTTGATTTTCTTCCTCTCACAATAGTTGTGGCAGTCGAAGAAGTCCTCCATGCTTCTTTCCCAGTCCAAGTAGTCGTTGGCATTGGCCTTCCCGCTGAATTTAGGCACAGTGAGCTTAAGGCTGCTCACATCATCATCGACGTCTTGGGGTTGTCTTCTGTTCTCCCGATCTCGGTCGCCGTGGGGTCTCTCCCTTTCATACTCATGCTCGGCCGCTCTCCTTTCCATCCGAGCTAGAGCTTCTTGTAGCGTGGCTAGAGTTTGAGTGATGTTGAGAACGTTGGCCTCCATGTGGTTGATTCTCTCGTCTGCCATGTTAGTTGATAATATAGGGAAGCAAATATATCTATCTACCCCTCTTCTTAAGATCAACCTATAATGAACGGGAAACCCTAGGGAAGATTGCCTTTCTTTTTGTTTTCTTTTCTTTTCTTACAATGCTTCGAACAAGAATGAAAATAGATGGGATTTTCTAGACTGATTTTCTAATAACACGAAAACAAAGATAGGTAGGGTTTTTCAAGGATTTTCTAATACTGAAAGTAAAGGATAGGAATCCAGGGTTTCAGACCTGAAGACTGGGATAGATTGTGGTTCCTTGAGTTGAACCGAAGCTCTGATACCAAAACTGATGTGAACTGCCGCAACCGTGGGCAGACGACCCTAACCACCGCAAGTCTCGGACCTTTGCTTGATCGACAATTGATGACACTCGATTTGACGTGATTATCAGCCTCATTTAAGTGACATTTCCTTGCTTAAGACATGGTTTTTAGGGTAGAATAGCGAATATTCACTCAACTGCTCTATCTCGTGTCATTTGTGTTACTTTGGCCCGTTTCAGGTCTATTTGATGGTTTTCTAGTGTTTTCATGATAGCACAGGTTTTTGCCGTCAAATAAAGTAGCCAAGGACGTGTCTAAGGCATTGGAACCTTGAGGAATCGCATCGGAATCAATCTGAGGAGTCAATCAAGTCAAACCAAATCCTGCTCCCATTTACACTGAAGTTTTCGGCGAAAATCCCTTGGAGTTTTCGGCGAAAACTCATGAAGAAATCGGCAGAGCTTACAAGAAGAACTTTTTGGCGAAAACACCAAGTTTTCGCCGAGAACCGACGGTCTGAAAATCATAGGAGAATACAGCCGAGCAGTCATCCCATTTACAAAGGAATTTTCGGCGAAAAATCCCTTAGGTTTTTGGCAAAAATTCCAGGCAAAATTCGGCGGTATTAGGGTTAAGTATAAATACTTAACCGGCGGCCCAATCTCTCATATATCACATAATACCAATTAATTTCAGAATTCTCACGAGTTATGGAGGAGAGTTTAGAGTTCAAAGAGCCAGGAGAGATCATGATGCCATCCCTTCATCTCGGAGACTCGGAGCTAGGAGTGCAGATTACTGGAGATCGAAGTTCTGTCGGAGTCGTCTTAATTAGGTTTTTAGATCCTTTTCTGTTCTTCCTCTGTTCAAGATGAACTCTGTCTTTGCCTTTGATTCTTTTTGTATGAACATGAGTAGCTAAACTCGTAGAACTTAGATTAGATGAACCCTAAGTGACCCAGGGCTTTAAAGCGGTCACGGATCGGCGGTAATTAGATTCGAAATTCAATCAGTTTCTCTTTGCATGGTTGTTTTCTTCTTGATTGTTTATGTTTGTTTTCTGGTTGGTCGCCTAGATTAGGTTTTTGCAAGCTAGGTGATCACACTCAAATTGACGTGATTATCAGCCTCATTTAAGCGACATTTCATTGCTTAAGACATGGTTTTTAGGGTAGAATAGCGAATATTCAATTAATTTCCCTATCTCGTGCCATTTGTGTTACCTTGGCCCGTTTCGGGTCTATTTGATGGTTTTCTAGTGTTTCTATGTTAGCACAGGTTTTTGCCGTCAAATAAAGTAGCCAAGGACGTGTCTAAGGCGTTGGAACCTCGAGGAATCGCACCAGAATGGATCCAAGGAGCCAACCAAGTCAAACCAAATCCTGCCCCATTTTACAAAGGAATTTTCGGCGAAAACACCTAGGGTTTTCGGTGAAAATACGTGAACAAACTGACTGAGCTCAACCAAGGAAAGTTTTTGGCGAAAACATCAAGTTTTCACCGAGAACCATCTGTCAGAAAAACACAGGAGAATTCAGCCGGCGGACAACCCATTTTATAAAGGAATTTTTGGCGAAAATTCCTTCATATTTTCGCCAAAAATCTCAGTTAAAATCCAGCGGTATTAGGGTTAAGTATAAATACTTAACCGGCGGCCCAAATCAAGATAGACTTTTCAGAATCATAATTACCAACTAATACCGAAATTCTCAGAATTCTCTCAAGTTCTGAAGGAGAGTTTAGAGTTCGAAGAGCCAGAAAGAGATCGTGACGCCATCCATTCTATCTCGGAGACTCGAAGCTAGGATTGTAGTCTACCGGAAGATCGAAGTTCTGCCGGAGTCGTCTTAATTAGGTTTTTCAGATACTTTTCTGTTCTTCCTTTGTATGATGAACTCTATCTTTGTCTTCGATTCTTTTGTGATAAACATGAGTAGCTAAACTCTTAGAGCTTAGACTAGATGAACCCTAAGTGACCCAGGGCTTTAAATCGGTCACAGATCGGCGGTGATTAGATTTAGAGTTCAATCAGTTTCTCTTTCGTGTTTGATTTGTTCTTCGTTGTTCATGTTTCTTGTTTGGATTGATCACCTAGATTAGATTCTTGTTAAGCTAAGGATAGAAGCGAACGCTCGCCTTACTTTAAAACATCAAATTGAACAATTACCCTTATAATTGGAGTGTGCCTTTCGTAGGAACTGATTAGGGTTAATCCACTGCAAGAGTAACTCATAAATCGTTAGTAATTCCACCAGTTAAGTTAAGTCGTTGCGAGAGGCGACCGTACCCGGGTGGCTATTTAATCTTGGTAGCTAGAACGGATAGAGCGAACGTTCGCCGATCTTAAACCTAAGGGTCAGGAGTTATGGTGGTGTCTTAGAATTGATTGAATGAGAATTGAAATCCGCTGATCTGTTGATTGCCTATGCTCTGGTGAACGAATGGGGATTCAAAGTCTAAGTTCGTCTATCATCTCTGTTTTCAACCCTAATTTCCAATCTGTTTTCAGTTTTGATTTTTAATTTCCATGCATTTATTAGAATTAGAAGTTGTGGAACTCACACCACGCACGAAGTGTTTGACCTGAGTAATTTGCCAGCTTATTTGAGTAGTCGATCATTAGAAGGCCCGTGGAATACGATCTGCTTAGCTTCACAGCTTTGTAGTATTTGATCACGTCCTACAACGTTCATCAAATTGGCGCCGCTGCCGGGGACTTCTTTTGATTGTTTGAAAGAAGAACTGGCATTTTATTCTTCTATTTTCCATCTTTCATCTTTCCACCCACTTCGATTTTACACTGGTCATTAATGATGTTGAGATAGAACGTTGTTTGGTTGATCTTGGCGTGTCTGTTATTGTTATGCCTATGAGCTTATTTGAAAAATTGAACCTAGGAGAACTTGAACCGACTAGCATGCAACTTGTCTTTGCTGATAGATCTCTTAAAACCCCTAGGGGAGAGATAAAAGACGTTGTTACTAAATGTGGTCCTTTCATGTTCTTAGCTGACTATGTTATCATTGACACTAGTAAGGATGATTCTACCATTCTCATAGGACGACCTTTCATGGCTACAACTGGAATGCAAATTAATGTTCCAAATGGTTCTTTAACTTTGAGGATTGGTAAAGAAATGATAACATTCCGCCTTAAAGACGGAATGAAATATAATCCTAAGAATGAAGAATTTCAATGTCTATCTGTTGAAACTATGGAGTTAACTCCAGTCAACTCCGTCACTGACGTCTCTTCTAGTGTTCCTAGCTCAATTATTATTGTAGGTGCTGAACAGATTACCAAGCAGAAACCAAAATCTGTTCCTCAGAAGCCGTCAAAGAAGAAGGAACTGCAAGCCTCTTCTAAACCACCAAGCACAAAACCTAGCAGACCCCGAGGGAAGAACAAGAAGACGAAGACTCAAATGGTCTGGAGACCAGTTTTGCTGCCACCTTCTACCGAGCCAGCTGCACCACCAATTCGTTCCGAGATACCAGCACCGGAACAAGTATTGAAGGAGAAGTCGAAAGCATCTCCTAAGGAAATACCCACGATCACCGATCCTAGTGATACAAAGCCGGAGGTTAAAGAGAAGACGAAGTCAGTCATTCTCATCCCTTCCACCGTCTTCCTCATAGAAGATGATCCCTTGACAGAGCTCTTTGGTCCGTTCAAGATACTGAGCACCTTCTCGACGGACGTACCAAGCTTACACACGCTAACGGGAAGAAATTCACGCTCACCGGATATACCCCGAAGCTCTACTTCATGAACTCTAATGCTAGCATTAAGGAGAACCTGAGTTGGAATGTCTCCTAATACCGTCTAGGTATCGTCCAACTCAAGGACGTTAATCTAGAGCGCTTCGTGGGAGGCAACCCACGGCTGGAGTCAGTTTTTGATTTTTGTCAGACTTAGTGTTTTAGAGTCGGTTCGGGGGAGCCAAAAGGGTCAGTTTGTTTGATTTCTTATTTTTCGTGTGTAGTCTATGTGTCGTAGTGTCAATCGCAAGTTGTTTGAGGTTGTTCCAATTTTTTTGGATTTAACTGTGATTTTCTAAACTTTGTCGGGATTGCGAAAATATTTTCAATCATACAGGTCAAAATTTTCAGCGAAAATATACCCAATTTTCGGCGAAAACTCCCATAGAAATCCCACTGTGTTTCCAGACGATTTTTGTTAAAATTATCGGCAAAAACAATTTAAAGTTTTCGGCGAAAACCCTTTTGAAAACCTGCAGTACTTTTTGATTGACATTTTCGGCGAAAAATTGCACCTGTTTTCGCCGAAAATATGAGTGAAAATCAACAAATTATTCATTTTAAAATCCGGTCACTTCTTCTTCTCTCTCCTCACTTCTTATTTTCACAAAACTTCAAAACCTCCCCCTTTGTTAAAAACTCACACCACGCACGAAGTGTTTAACCTGAGTAATTTACCAGCTTATTTGAGTAGTCGATCATTAGAAGGCCCGTGGAATACGATCTGCTTAGCTTCACAGCTTTGTAGTATTTGGTCACGTCCTACAACGTTCATCAAATTGGCGCCGTTGCCGGGGACTTCTTTTGATTGTTTCAAAGAAGAACTGGCATTTTATTCTTCTATTTTCCATCTTTCATCTTTCCACCCACTTCGATTTTACACTGGTTTTTGTTTGTTTCTGTTATTTGTAGGTTGCTCACAGGTGTATGCATCGCCGCCCTTGGACTCGCTCTCAAACCGACAAGGCTAAGAGCATAGAGAGACCAGGCAGTTCTGCTCCACCTCAACAATCACAGATTCCAAGGAGAAACAGAACCAATCCACCTCCATCCGTCACTCTGATCAAGATCGAGGAACTGAAGGAGAGTTCCTCATCTCCATCTTCACCGTCATCTTCATCCGTTTCATACACCAAGTCACTTTCACCTCCTCCATCTCCTACCATTACTGATCAGTTACCACCACCACCACCACCAGGCGGAAATCCACCACCACCACCTGCACAGAAAAGTCTAGCTGATTACAACAAGCCGAGCGCGACTAGCGTTCGATCTTCCATTGCCGTGCCACGCGTTGAAGGAGATCTTGACTATGAGATCAAGATTCCATTCTTGACTTTGATTTCTTATTTTTCGTGTGTAGTCTGTGTGTCGTAGTGTCAATCGCAAGTCGTTTGAGGTTGTTCTGATTTTTGTGGATTTAACTGTGATTTTCTGAAGTTTGCCGGGATTGCCAAAATATTTTCAATCATACAGGTCAAAATTTTCGGCGAAAATATACCCAATTTTGGGCGAAAACTCCCTTTGAAATCCCACTGTGTTTCCAGACGATTTTTGTTAAAATTTTCGGCGAAAACCCTTTTGAAAACCGGCAGTACTTTTTAACTGACATTTTCGGCGAAAAATTGCACCTGTTTTTGCCGAAAATATGAGTGAAAATCAACAAATTATTCATTTTAAAATCTGGTCACTTCTTCTTCTCTCTCCTCACTTCTTATTTTCGAAAAACTTCAAAACCTCCCCCTTTGTTAAAAACTCACACCGCCGCCGCCTTTCTTCCATCGCCGCCGTCCGCCAAGCAGTCGCCACCGCCGCCGCCCTACTCCCCTTCCTTTTCCGAACATTTTGAGACCTAAAACAGTCGAATCGGAGCTCTAGAGCTCCCGTTCAGCCAAACCCTAAAATTTTCAATTTTTCTCCGATTCTCTTTCTCCGTTCATTTTCAGCACCCATGGCTTCAAGGTAAGTTGAAGAACTTTTCATTACGAATCTTTTGACATGTTGAATGCTGAATTTCAACGGGGTTGACTTTCGGTTGACTTTTTGGTTTACCGCGATTTGCGTGCCGACTGATTTCATGTGAACTAGGATAGTTGAACTCGTTGGACTGATCTAGCATGCTTAGGGAGTATTGTGCTTAATTTTCATATCGTTTGATCATGTGTTGCTATAAATTAGACCGATTCTTTGTGGTGTTGACTTTTGAGAAATGTCGGTTGGACCATAAACTGTTTATGATCATTTGGCTGCCTTATGTGCTCATTCACGTTCATATTTTTATGCTTGCCATCTGAGATCATATTATGCCGTCATTTCCCGCTTTGTGCTAGTCTTGCCATGATTAGGGTTCAATGTTCTATTATGTTGACTTTTTGAATGTCGGTTTGACTTCTGAACTCTGATTGTGATAATTCAAGTCTGGTTGTTCCTAAGCATGTATTTTAATTGTTTGTGATTACCGGTTAATCTGCTTTGCTTACCCCCACTCGGTTTTCCTCATTTCTTTGTGAAATTGAGTTTTTCTACTAAGTGTGGGGTAGGGTTTTGGTTTGACTAATCTGGTTTGTTTTCTTGCTTAGGAACGTAACTCATGAGCGCAGGACCAAGCAGAGACTTGACACCGCCTCTAGCTCCCGAGCTCACGCTCCTGTCACACCCGCCATCCAGGGCCCTCCCCCAGCTTTCCCTGGCCGTGTTGGGTACCACCACACCGTTGCTCGCCTGCCCCCGTACTACTTCGAGTGCTACCAGAGGCTTGAGAACATCCCTAGAGCTGTTGTTCGCCCCCTTCCCATGGAGTCGCTCTTCGATCACGATGAGGACTGGCACCGGAACGTGCTTGATGCACTGACGCATGCTGGCTTGCTGGAGCTGACCATGCTAGCCGTCGACTTCCCAGACGTCGCCCTTCAGGAGTTTTGGGCGACGTTCGATCTGGACGAGAACAAGATGAGGCAGCACAAGGAGGTCGTCACCTTCTATCTTGGCGGGGTGCACAGGAGACTCACATATGATGAGTTTGCAGCTCGTATCGGGATTCCCCACGAGCACTACGATGGTCACTACCTCGGCTGGGAGAATGACGATGACGACGGAGAGGAGTACCATGCACTCTGGAGCCACATGACTAGAGTGCCCGGCGATCGTCTCACAAAGCATAATTCAGTTAAGTCTCTCTCTCACCCTTTCTACAAATTCATTCACATGGTTTGGCGTCGTTCTCTTTTGTATGCTCCAGAGAAGGACCGCCACCATATCAACCGAGAGGAGCTTCTTCTTCATCGCGCCATCCGAGAGAGCTATTCTCTTCATCCCGGATGGGTGCTTGCCCGACTACTCCGTAAGAAGACTCAGAGGTCGAAGCCACCTCGCTCACTTCTGGGAGGCAACTTTGTAGGCCGACTCATCATCTCCTTCGGCCTCAGCCAAGAATATGGCCTGAACATCCCACGCCGCAGAGTACGCACCGTTGAAGGTGATTTGGCGGTCGAATACAACCTCGAGCTGGACCTCAGCCCCCAGGTAGCAGTAGATCCTCCTCTCCAAGACGAGGATGAGTTGGAGGAAGAAGATGATTTTGAGGAGCCTCAGCCTCAGTACGAGCCAGAATTTCATGATCCTACACCATCGCCACACCATGAGGCAGGATATGCACACCAGTCGCCGCCGCTCATTCCGGATACATATCAGGCGCCTCACCCGCAGCACCACCGCACCCTGCGGATGTCGGAGAGCTGTATGAGTGACTGCACGAGTGGTGCATCACCGACAACGCCACTCAAGAGGCGAGATGGACTATTATGCAGCAACATATGCACCGCTCCGACGAGCGGTATGAGGCACAGCTGGCGTGGCAACGTCAGCTCGACGACTTCCTCCACTTTCCACCTCCCGACGCGCCCAACGAGCAGTGATCGGGTTGTATCCTCTTTCTTGTCCCTTCTTTTTATTTCTTCTTTTCAGATTTCGATCCAACTTTTTTCTGTGTGGATCCGGGACACTTGTCCCGGTTTCCTTTTTATGTTTCATTGTTTTTGTTTTGTAGGCAGTAGGGAGATTCCCTTTGCTTCGCTTGGGTAGATTCCCTCCGCTCCGAGGATCCGTGCTCATCCCCTACGCCAACCATCTCGGTTCAGGTTCTTCTACTTCACTCTGAACTCTAGAATTAGTCCTGTGAGGACACAGTCCGATTTAAGTGTGGGGTAGGATGCTAGAAACCTTGCATGAACTTGATTGCCCTTGATTGTGTTTTTGTGTGCCTCGTGATTCCTTTCCAGTCTCTCTAGCATTAGAATGGCTCAGTTCTTGATTTTTTATGTTAAGTTGTTGTTCAAACTATCACAATGATGCTTAGACTGCTTAACCTAGAACTTGAGAACAAACATGTATATTTTGATGCTAAATTGCCTGGTCAGAACAGAATTTTTAAAATCACACTTGTAGTTTGTAGCCTTGATTGCATGAAAATGACCGAATCCGACTAGCAAACCAACTGTGAGCTTTTGATCCATTGCACGTAACTTGCAATTTCAATTCTTTTTGAGTGATTTTCTGTTTGCTTGAATGAGTTAGAATTTGCATGAGACCTACTCGAGACCACACGATGACACGAGTTCTAGAATGATAGGGGCACCTAGATTCAGCTACTAAGCCAGATAGCCTACCAAACGATAAAATCCATTAGGTTTAAACCCTTGAGCTTGGCCTGTTCTTTCGGTTCGATAATACATTACAACCATTTCCCATTATTTCATTTCCCCGTTGATCCCTTGTGGTTTTAGTTCTAGATTGACCTACCGGAAGTCGATTTGTGGTAACCTGCCTATAGCCATTAAACAGGTGGTCTTAGCTATTATGTCCAAACTTGTAAACCCCTCTAGCAACTAAAAGAAAGAATCGACACAAAAGAAGAAAAAGAGAAGTAAATTTCGAAAAGAAAATAATGAAAAGAAAGAAGAAAAATCAGAAAAGCCAAAAAGTTTTCATTTCAATAAACGTTCTTCTCCCTACATATGGAAGAACGAAGTCAAAAGAAAAGTTACTAAGAAAAGAAATGTGTAAAGAAAATAAGTGCTAGGTTGCTTGAGGGTATCATAGGACGAGTGTTCATTATTCCACCCGTGTCTGGTTAGACGGTAGGAAGCCATAGGCTAGATTCGAGGGAAGTTAGTCGAAAGCTACACCGCACCAAGCCATCATCATACATTCCCATCATCCATCTCATTATAAACCCTTGTAGTGTAGAATTCGTTACAGTCCGAGCAGGGAAGTCCTTCTTGACTAGTACTCGTGTTGTCACAGTGGTGGAGATGTGGTCGAAATGCAAACTTATGACAGAATTCAGTAACAGAAAATGATTGAGAGCAGAAACACGTCCTTAAACACAGAGAGTGAGAGTTCCCATTGTACTATATTTTCCCTGTGTGAGGAGTCTGGTCGGTCAGGTCAAATTCGTGCATAATCGGTTACGATTACTTGTCGTGTGCAGTTTATTAGTGAGACTAGGATGTTTGGCTGATCTGTATGCATGTTAGGTTTCTTGTTCTAGGAAGTATCTGTCTAATAATTCATTGTGTTTGATTGAGCTCCAATTTAATCGATCTTATCATTTGTGAACATGAGTGTTTCTATTCAGTTTGCTTGAGGACAAGCAAAAGCTTAAGTGTGGGGTATTTTGATGACACTCGAATTGATGTGATTATCAGCCTCATTTAAGCGACATTTCATTGCTTAAGACATGGTTTTTAGGGTAGAATAGCGAATATTCAATCAATTGCCCTATCTCGTGCCATTTGTGTTACCTTGGCCCGTTTCGGGTCTATTTGATGGTTTTCTAGTGTTTCTATGTTAGCACAGGTTTTTGCCGTCAAATAAAGTAGCCAAGGACGTGTCTAAGGCGTTGGAACCTCGAAAAATCACACCGGAACTAATCCAAGGAGCTAATCGAGTCAAACTAATTCCTGCCCTGTTTTACAAAGGAATTTTCGGCGAAAACACCTAGGGTTTTCGGCGAAAATACATGAACAAATCCACTGGAGCTCAACCAAGGAAGTTTTCAGCGAAAACATCAAGTTTTCGCCGAGAACCATCGGTCCGAAATACACAGGAGAACTCAGCCGGCGGACAACCCATTTTATAAAGGAATTTTTGGCGAAAATTCCTTCATATTTTCACCAAAAATCTCAGTTAAAATCCGGCGGTATTATGGTTAAGTATAAATACTTAACCGGCGGCCCAAATCAGGATATACTTTTCAGAATCATAATTACCAACAAATACCGAAATTCTCAGAATTCTCTCAAGTTCTGAAGGAGAGTTTAGAGGTCGAAGAGCCGAAAAGAGATCGTGACGCCATCCCTTCCATCTCGAAGACTCGGAGCTAGGATTGCAGTCTACCGGAAGATCAAATTTCTGCCGGAGTCGTCTTAATTAGGTTTTTCAGATACTTTTCTGTTCTTCCTCTGTATGATGAACTCTATCTTTGTCTTTGATTCTTTTGTGATAAACATAAGTAGCTAAACTCTTAGAGCTTAGACTAGATGAACCCTAAGTGACCCAGGGCTTTAAAGCGGTCACGGATCGGCGGTGATTAGATTCAAAGTTCAATCAGTTTCTCTTTCATGTTTGATTTGTTCTTCGTTGTTCATGTTTCTTGTGTGGATTGATCACCTAGATTAGATTCTTGTTAAGCTAAGGATAGAAGTGAACGCTCACCTTACTTTAAAACATCAAATTGAACAATTAACCTTATAATTGGAGTGTGCTTTTCGTAGGAACCGATTAGGGTTAATCCACTGCAAGAGTAACTCATAAATCGTTAGTAATTCCACCAGTTAAGTTAAGTCATTGCGAGAGGCGACCGTACCCGGCCGGCTAATTAATCTTGGTAGCTAGGACGGATAGAGCGAACGTTCGCCTGTCTTAAACCTAAGGGTTAGGAGTTATGGTGGTGTCTTAGAATTGATTGAATGAGAATTGAAATCCGCTAATCTGTTGATTGCCTATGCTCTAGTGAACGAAGGGGGATTCGAAGTCTAAGTTCGTCTGTCATCTCTGTTTTAATCAACCAATTTCCATTCTGTTCTTAGTTTCAATTTTTAATTTTTTAGCATTTCTTAGAATTAGAAGTCGTGGAACTCACACCACGCACGAAGTGTTTAAACCTGAGTAATTTGCTAGTTTATTTGAGTAGTCAATCATTAGAAGGCCCGTGGAATACGATCTACCCTAGCTTGTTAGCTTTTTTAGTTATATGATTGAGTCGTCAACGACCGGTTCATCAAATTGGCGCCGTTGCCGGGGACTTCTTTTGATTGTTTGAAAGAAGAACTAGCAATTTATTCTTCTATTTTCCATCTTTCACTTTTCCACCCACTTCGATTTTACACTGGTTTTGTTGTTTTTTTATTTGTAGGTTGTTCACAGGTGTATGCTTCGCCGCCCTTGGACTCGCTCTCAAACCGACAAGGCTAAGAGTATAGAGAGACCAAGCAGTTCTGCTCCACCTCGACAATCACAGATTCCAAGGAGAAGCAGAATCAATTCACCTCCATCCATCACTCCGATTAAGATCGAGGAACTGAAGGAGAGTTCCTCATCTCCATCTTCACCTTTACCGTCACCTACATCTGTTTCATACACCGAGTCACTTTCACCGCGTCCATCTCCTACCATGACTGATCAATTACCACCACCACCACCACCAGGCAGAAATCCACCACCGCCGCCTGCACAGAAAAGTCTAGCTGATTACAACAAGCCGAGCGCGACTAGCGTTCGATCTGCCATTGCCGTACCGCGCATTGAAGGAGATCCTGACTATGAGATCAAGATTCCATTTTTGACTATGATCTCTAGGGATCTACGGTTCGAAGGCAGGCCCCTAGACAACCCGTGCACTCATCTTGCAGACTTCCTTGATCTCTGCAGCACTTTCAAGAACGGAAACCTCGACAAGAATATTCTTTGTTTGAGAGCTTTCCCGTTTTCTCTGAAAGGCGCTGCTAAGAGGTGGCTTACTGGCAAACCACCTGGATATTACACTGATTGGGATACTCTGGCTCAGGACTTCGTTGAAGAATACTTCCCTCTTGCCAGAACAACAACCATCAAGGACAGCATTGCCAGATTCTCCCAGAAAGAAGGAGAAAGCTTATACGATACTTGGAATCGATTCCAAGAACTTCTCTACAACTGTCCTCATCATGGATTCGAGCAGAGGCAGTTAGCTGAAATCTTTGCTCGAGGTCTTCGAGATGAATCTGCCAAGTGGGTCAATTCTCTAGCTGAAAGGGATTGCACTACACTTACACCCGAAGCTGTTCTTCTTCACTTCGCAAACTGTGCTTCCAAGTCAAGGAACTGAGAACGACAATCTGAAGGATCAAGGAGCAAGCTCGATCTCGAAGCAGCTATCAAGGCCGAAGTAGAGAAGCATTTGAAGTAGTCTTCCACACCAATCAAACCGCCGGTAGCTTCTGTCTATGTTGCTGATTGCGAGTGGTGTGGAGCTTGCGCACATAACAGGGGTCGTTACCAGAATTTTGGTAAGACAGAAGTCTGGTCCGCCGAAGAGGTAAATTTCATTCAACAAGGCTTCGTTAATAATCAGAATGGTTATGCTGGCTACCGCAACTTCAGGCAGCAAGGGAACTATCAAGACAGACCTCCCTACAATGCTGGCGCCAACCATAGCCAGAACCAGAATAACCGCCCAGCTGGTCCAGCTCAGGATCAGAAGCCTAACCATCCGCCGGCAGGTGTCTACCAGCCGCCGCACCGTAATCTGGGTAACTATGGAACTGCTCCTGGCAATTGCCAGAATCAATATTTGAATAACACCTATCCAGGGCAGCAATACCAGAAGGAAAACAACGTCAGTGACCTGGACAAGAAGCTTAGTCAGATCATCACCAGACTCGATGATCATGAACAGATAGCAGCCGGTCAAAGAATTGAGCAAGTTGTTAACAACATCTCGAGCATGGTAGCATCTGGTCGACCATTTGGCCAACTTCCAAGCCAGACATAGCCGAATCCAAGAAAGGAGCACGCCAGGATGGTAACTGTTAAAAATTTACAAGCTTATATGCTGATGCTTGTGCTGTTTTACGCAGGATCGCTGAAACTCCAGAGAAGAAGGAAGCACTGGAAGTGGCGCCTAAGGAGGAAGATCCTCCTCTTGAAGCCTCCTTTTCCAAGAGCATTGCTTCCAAATGCAAGGATCGAGACTGGCATGAAGGGGAATAAAGAAGGATATCCTGATGCTCGTAGCAAGAAACCTTCCTCTCCATATCCAGCTAAGTGTTCTGATCCTGGTTCTTTCACTCTACCTCTTGTCATTAATGATGTTGAGATAGAACGTTGTTTGGTTGATCTTGGAGCATCTGTTAATGTTATGCCTATGAGTCTATATGAAAATTGAACCTATGAGAACTTGAACCGCCTAGTATGCAACTTGTCTTTGCTGATAGATCACTTAAAACCCCTAGGGGAGAAATAAAGACGTTGTTACTAAATGTGGTCCTTTCATGTTCTTAGCTGACTTTGTTATCATTGACACTACTAAGGATGATTCTACCATTCTCATAGGACGACCTTTCATGGCTACTACTGGAATGCAAATTAACGTTCCAAATGGTTCTTTAACTTTGAGAGTTGGTAAAGAAACTGTCACGTTCCGCCTTAAAGACGGAATGAAATATAATCCTAAGAATGAGGAATTTCATTGTTTAGCTGTTGAAACTGTGAAGTTGACTCCGGTCAACTCCGTTACTGATGTCTCTTCTAGTGTGCCTAGATCAATTACTGTTGCAGGTGCTGGACAGGTAATCAAGCAGAAACTGAAATCTGTTCTTCAAAAGCCGCCAAAGAAGAAGGAACTGAAAGCCTCTTCTAAGCCACCGAGCACAAAACCTAGCAGACCTCGGGGAAAGAACAAGAAGACAAAGACTCAAATGGTCTGGATACCAGTTGTGCCGCCACCTTCTGCCGAGCCAGCTGCACCACCAATTCATTCCAAGCTACTGGCGCCGGAACAAGTATGGAAGGAGAAGCCAAAAGCATCTCCTAAGGAAATACCTACGATCACCGATCCTGGTGATATTAAGTCGGAGGTTAAAGAAAAGAAGGAGCCGATCGTTCTCATTCCGTCCACTGTCTTCCTTGTGGAAGGCGATCCCTTGACCGAACTATTCGGACCATTCAAGATCACTGACCACCTTCCCGACGGACGTACCAAGCTCTTACACGCGAACGAGAAGAAATTCATGCTCACCGGAGAAGCCCCAAAGCTCTACTTTATGAACTCCGATGCTAGCATTAAGGAGAATCTGAGTTGGGATGTCTCCTAATACCGTCCAGGTATCGTCCAGCTCAAGGACGTTAATAAAAGAGCGCTTCGTGGGAGGCAACCCACGGCTGGAGTCCATTTTTTGATTTGTGTCTACCTTAGTGTTTTAGAGTCGGTTCGGGGGAGCCAAAAGTGTCAGTTTGTTTGATTTCATATTTTTCGATCAATCCAAGCCCTAGAACAGCCGAATCGGAGCTCTACAGCTCTAGTTCTCCCAAACCCTAAATTTGTGATTTTTCACCGATTTCTCCCAATCCGGTCATTTTTAGCATCCATGGCTTCAAGGTAAGTTGTAGAACTTTTCATTGCGAATCTTTTGACATGTTGATTGCTGAATTTTGTCGGGGTTGACTTTCAGTTGACTTTTCGGTTTACCTCGATTTGCGTGCCGACTGATTTCGTGTGAACTAGGTTAGCTGAACTTGTTGGACTGTTCTAGCATGCTTAGGGAGTGTTGTGCTTAATTTTCATATCATTTGATCATGTGTTGCTATGCCTAAGTCATATTCCTTGTTAGGTTGACTTTTCAGAAATGTCGGTTTGACCATGAACTGTTTTTGATCATTTGGCTGTCTTATGTGTTCATTCTCGTTCCAATTATTGTGTTTGCCATCTGAGATCATATTATACCATCATCCTCCAATTTGTGATAGTCTTGCCATGGTTAGGGTTCAATGTTCTATTGTGTTGACTTTTTGAATGTCGGTTTGACTTCTGAACTCTGATTGTGATAATTCCATTCTGGCTGTTCCTAAGCATGTATTTTATTGTTTGTGATTACCGATAAATCTGCTTTGCTTACCCCCACTCGGTTTTCCTCATTTCTTTGTGAAATTGAGTTTTTCGACTAAGTGTGGGGTAGGGTTTTAGTTTGACTAATCTGGTTTGTTTTCTTGTTTAGGAACACCACTTATGAGCGCAGGACCAAGCAGAGACTTGACGCCGCCTCGAGCTCCAGAGCCCCCGCTCCCGTCACACCCGCCGTCCAGGGCCCTCCACCAGCATTCTCTGGCCGTGCTGGGCACCATCGCACTGTTGCTCGTCTACCCGACTACTACATTGAGTGCTATAAGAAGCTCGAGCATGTTCCGGGAGCAAATGTTCGACCACTTTCCATGGAGTCTCTCTACGATCACAATGAGGACTACCACCAGAACGTGCACGACGCCCTGGCACCGGCCGGCCTCCTAGAGCTGACCACCATAGCTTCCGACTTCCCTGACGTCGCTCTCCAGGAGTTCTGGGCCACTTTTGATCTGGACGAGCACAAGAGGAGGCAGAGCAAGAAGGTCGTTTCCTTCTATCTGGGTGGCGTCTACAGGAACCTCACCTATGATGAGTTTGCAGCTCATCTAGGCATCCCCTTCGAGCATTACACGGTCATCACCTCGGCTAGGTGAACGACGAGGACGACGGAGAGGCATACCATGCACTCTGGAGCCACATGACTGGAGTGCCCGGCGATCGTCTCACGGACCATAATTCAGTTAAGCCTCTCTCTCACCCTCTCTATAGATACATTCATATGGTTTGGCGTAGATCGCTATTATATGCTCCAGAGAAGGACCGCCACCATATCAGCAAGGAGGAACTTCTGCTTCTTCGCGTCATCCGGGAGAGCTACCCTTTTCACCCCGGATGGGTGCTTGCTCGCATCTTCCGTCAGAAGACCAAGAGGAGGACGCCACCTCGCTCACTCCTGGGAGGCAACTTCATCAGCCAGCTCATCATCTCCTACGGCCTCAGCCATGAATATGGCCCGAACATCCCACGCCGCAGAGTACGCACCGTTGGAGGAGATTTGGCGGTCGAGTACGACCTCGAGCTAGACCTCAATCCCCAGGTAGCAGTAGATCCTCCCCTCCAAAACGAGGATGAATCTGAGGACGAAGATGATTCTGAGGAGTCTCAGCCTCAGTACGAGCCAGAGTTTCATGACCATACTCCCTCGCCACACCATCAGGCAGGGTATGTACACCAGGCGCCTCACCCGCACCCCGCGGATGTTGGAGAGCTGTATGAGCGACTGCAGGAGTGGCGCATCACAGACAACGCCACTCAAGAGGCAAGATTGACTATTATGCAGCAACATATGCACCGCGCTGATAGGCGGTATGAGGCACAGATGGCGTGGCAACGTCAGCTCGGCGATTTCCTCCACTTTCCACCTCCCGATCCACCTTACCAGTAGTGATCGGGTTGTATTCCTTTTCTGGTCCTTTCTTTTTATTTATTCTTTTCGGATTTCGATCCAACTTTTTTCTGTGTGGATCCGGGACACATGTCCTGGTTTCCTTTTTATGTTTCATTTGTTTTTGTTTTATAGACAGTAGGGAGATTCCCTTTGCTTCGCTTTGGTAGACTCCCTCTGCTCCGAGGACCCGTGCTCATCCCCTACGCCAACCATCTCGGTTTAGGTTCTTCTACTTCACTCTGAACTCTAGAATTAGTCATGTGAGGACACAGTCCGATTTAAGTGTGGGGTACGATGCTAGAGAACCTTGCATGAACTTGATTGCCCTTGATTGTGTTTTCTGTGTGCCTTGTGATTCCATTCCAGTCTCTCTAGCATTAGAATGGCTCAGTTCTTGATTTTTGACGTTAAGTTGTTGTTCAAACTTTCATAATGATGCTTAGACTGCTTAACCTAGAACTTGAGAACCAACTTGTATACTTTGATGCTAAATTGCCTGGTCAGAACAGAATTTTTAAAATCACACTTGTAGTTTATAGCCTTGATTGCATGAAAATGACCGAATCCGACTAGCAAACTAAATGTGAGCTTTTGATCCATTGAACGTAACTTGCATTTTCAATTCTTTCTGAGTGGTTTTCTGTTTGTTTGAATGAGTTAGAATTTGCATGAGACCTACTCGAGACCACACGATGGCACGAGTTCTAGAATAATAGGGGCACCTAGATTCAGCTACTAAGCCAGATAGCCTACCTAACGATAAAATCCATTAGGTGTAGACCCTTGAGCTTGGCCTGTTCTTTCGGTTCGGTATACATTACAGCCATTTCCCATTCTTTCATTCCCCGTTGATCCCCTGTGGTTGTAGTTCTAGATTGACCTATCGAAAGTCGGTTTGTGGTAACCTGCCAATAGCCATTAAACAGGTGGTCTTAGCTATTATGTCCAGTCGTGTAAACCCCTCTAGCAACTAAAAGAAAAAAATAGAAAAAATAGAAAAAAAAGAAGAAGAAAAGAAGCAAGTTTCAAAAAAATGAAAAGAAGAAAAATCAGAAAAGCCAAAAAGGTTTCAAGTTTTTAGTTCAATAAAACGTTCTTCTCCCTACAAATGGAAGAACGAAGTCAAAAGATAAGTTGAAAAGAAAAGAAAAAAATTGTGTAAAGAAAAATAATAAAAGTGCTAGGTTGCTTGAGGGTATCATAGGACGAGCGTTCATTATTCCACCGGTGTCTGGTTAGACGGTAGGAAGCCACAGATTAGATTCGAGGGAAGTTAGTCGAAAGCTACACCGCACAAAGCCATTATCATACATTCCCATCATCCATCGCATCATAAACCCAAGTAGTGTAGAATTCGTTACAGTCCTAGCAGGGAAGTCCTTCTTGACTGGTTACTCGTGTTGACACAATGGTGGAGATGTGGTCGAATTGCAAACTTATGACAGAATTCAGTAACAGGAAATGTTTGAGAGCAAAAACACGTCCTTAAACACAGAGAGTGAGAGTTCCCCATTGTACTAAATATTTCCTGTGTGAGGAGTCTGGTCGGTCAGGTCAAATTCGTGCATAATTGGTTGCTACTACTTGTCGTGTGCAGTTTATTAGTGAGACCAGGTAGTTTGGCTAATCTGTATGCATGTTAAGTTTCTTGTTCTAGGATCTATCTGTCTAATAATTCATTGTGTTTGATTGAACTCCAATTTAATCGATCTTATCATTTGTGAACATGAGCGTTTCTATTCAGTTTGCTTGAGGACAAGCAAAAGCTTAAGTGTGGGGTATTTTGATGACACTCGATTTGACGTGATTATCAGCCTCATTTAAGCGAAATTTCCTTGCTTAGGACATGGTTTTTAGGGTAGAATAGCGAATATTCAATCAATTGCCCTATCTCATGCCATTTGTGTTACTTTGGCCCGTTTCGGGTCTATTTGATGGTTTTCTAGTGTTTTTAGGTTAGCACATGTTTTTGCCGTCAAATAAAGTAGCCAAGGATATGTCTAAGGCGTTGGAACCTAGAGGAATTGCACCGGAATCGATCCGAGGAGTCAATCGAGTCGAACCAAAGTTTGCCCCGGTTTACACTAAAGTTTTCGCCGAAAATACCTTAGTGTTTTTGGCGAAAATCCCAGCACAAATCGACTGATGCTCATCAAAGGAAGTTTTCGGTGAAAAATCTTAGTTTTCGCCGAGAACCGTTGGACCGAAAATCACAGAAGAAATCAACCGGCGGACAGTCCATTTACACTAAGATTTTCGATTTAGGGTTAAGTATAAATACTTAACCGACGGCCCATACTTTCATACCATATCATAATACACTTTTCATAATCAGAATTCAAGGATTCTCTAAGAGTTCTGAAGGAGAGTTTAGAGTTCGAAGAGCCAGAAAGAGATCGTGACGCCATCCCTTCCTTCTCGAAGACTCGGAGCTAGGATTGCAGTTTACCGAAGATCGAAGTCTGCCAGAGTCGTCTTAATTAGTGTTTTTCAGATTCTTTTCTGTTCTTCCTCTGGATGATGAACTCTTTCTTTGTCTTTGATTCTTTTGTGATAAACATGAGTAGCTAAACTCTTAGAGCTTAGACTAGATGAACCCTAAGTGACCCAGGGCTTTAAAGCGGTCACGGATCGGCGGTGATTAGATTCGAAGTTCAATCAGTTTCTCTTTCATGTTTGATTTGTTCTTCATTGTTCATGTTTCTTGTCTGGATTGATCACCTAGATTAGATTCTTGTTAAGCTAAGGATAGAAGCGAACGCTCGCCTTACTTTAAAACATCGAATTGAACAATTAACCGTATAATTGTAGCGTGCCTTTCGTAGGAACCGGTTAGGGTTAATCCACTGCAAGAGTAACTCATAAATCGTTAGTAATTCCACCAGTTAAGTTAAGTCGTTGCGAGAGGCGACCGTACCCGGGCGACTAATTAATCTTGGTAGCTAGAACGGATAGAGCGAACGTTCGCCGGTCTTAAACCTAAGGGTCAGGAGTTATGGTGGTGTCTTAGAATTGATTGAATGAGAATCGAAATCCGCTGATCTGTTAATTGCCAATGCTCTGGGGAACGAAGGGGGATTCGAAGTTTAAGTTCGTCTGTCATCTCTGTTTTAATCAACCAATTTCCATTCTGTTCTTAGTTTCAATTTTTAATTTTTCTGCATTTCTTAGAATTAGAAGTCGTGGAACTCACACCACGCACGAAGTGTTTAAACCTGAGTAATTTGCTAGTTTATTTGAGTAGTCAATCATTAGAAGGCCTGTGGAATATGATCTACCATAGCTTGTTAGCTTTGTTAGTTATTTGATTGAGTCGTCAACGACCGGTTCATCAGTTGCTCACAGGTGTATGCATCGCCGCCCTTGGACTCGCTCTCAAACCGACAAGGCTAAGAGCATAGAGAGACCAGGCAGTTCTGCTCCACCTCGACAATCACAGATTCCAAGGAGAAGCAGAACCAACCCACCTCCATCCATCACTCCGATCAAGATCGAGGAACTGAAGGAGAGTTCCTCATCTCCATCTTCACCGTCATCTTCATCCGTTTCATACACCAAGTCACTTTCACCTCCTCCATCTCCTACCATGACTGATCTGTTACCACCACCACCACCACCAGGCGGAAATCTGCCACAACCACCTGCACAGAAGAGTCTAGCTGACTACAACAAGCCGAGCGCGACTAGCATTCGATTTGCCATTGCCATGCCACGCGTTGAAGGAGATCCTGACTATGAGATCAAGATTCCATTCTTGACTATGATCTCTAGGGATCTACAGTTTGAAGGCAGGCCACTAGACAATTCGTGCACTCATCTGGCTGATTTCCTTGATCTCTGCAGCACTTTCAAGGACGGAAACCTCGACAAGAACACTCTTTGCTTGAGAGCTTTCCCGTTCTCTCTGAAGGGCGCTGCTAAGAGGTGGCTTACTGGCAAACCACCTGGATTTTACACTGATTGGGATACTCTGGCTCAGGACTTTGTTGAAGAGTACTTTCCTCCGGCAAGAACAACAGCCATCAAGGACAGCATCGGCAGATTCTCCCAGAAAGAAGGAGAAAGCTTATACGATACTTGGAATCGATTCCAAGAACTTCTCTACAACTGTCCTCATCACGGATTCGAGGAGAGGCAGTTAGCTGAAATCTTTGCTCGAGGTCTTCGAGAAGAATCTGCCAAGTGGGTCAGTTCCCTAGCTAAGGGGATTGCACTACGCTCACACCTGAAGCTGCTCTTCTTCACTTCGCAAAATGTGCTTCCAAGTCGAGGAACTGGGAACGACAATCTGAAGGATCAAGGAGCAAGCTCGATCTCGAAGCTACTATCAAGGCAGAAGTAGAGAAGCATCTGAAGAAGTCTACCACACCAATCAAGCCGCCAGCAGCTTCTGTCTATGTTGCTGATTGCGAATGGTGTGGAGCTTGTGCGCATAATGGAGGCCGTTGCCAGAATTTTGGTAAGATAGAAGTCTGGTCCGCCAAAGAGATAAATTTCGTTCAACAAGGCTTCGTAAACAATCAGAACGGTTATGTTGGCAACCGCAACTTCAGGCAGCAAGGGAACTATCAAGACAGACCTCCCTACAATAATGGCGCCAACCATAACCAGAACCAGAATAACCGCCCAGCTGGTCCAGCTCAGGCAGAAGCCTAACCATCCGCCGGCAGGTGTTTATCAGCCGCTGCACCGTAATCCGGGTAACTATGGAACTGCTCCTGGCAATCGCCAGATCAATATTTGAATAACACCTATACAGGTCAGCAGCACCATAAGGAGAACAATGTCAGTGACCTGGACAAGAAGCTTAGTCAGATCATTACCAGACTCGATGATCATGACAGTCAGTTCAAAGCTCAAGCTCTTCTCAATCAAGAACAGATCGCATCCGGTCAAAGAATTGAGCAAGCAGTCAACCACATCTCGAGCATGCTAGCATCTGGTCGACCATTTGGCCAACTTCCAAGCTAGACAGAGCCGAATCCGAGAAAGGAGCAAGCCAAGATGGTAACCGTTCAAAATTTTACAAGCTTATCTGCTGATGCTTCTTCTGTTTTACGCAGGATCACTGAATCTCCAGAGATGAAGGAAGCACAGAAAGTGGCGCCTAAGGAGAATGATCCTCCTCTTGCACCGTACTATGTGAAGCCTCCTTTTCCAAGAGCATTGCTGCCAAATGCAAGGATCGAGACCGGCATGAAGGGGAATAAAGAAGGATATCCTGATGCTCGTAGCAAGAAACCTTCCTCTCCATATCCAGCTAAGTGTTCTGATCCTGGTTCTTTCACTCTACCTCTTGTCATTAATGATGTTGAGATAGAACGTTGTTTGGTTGATCTTGGCGCGTCTGTTAATGTTATGCCTATGAGCTTATTTGAAAATTGAACCTAGGAGAACTTGAACTGACTAGCATGCAACTTGTCTTTGCTAATAGAACACTTAAAACCCCTAGGGGAGAGATAAAAGACGTTGTTACTAAATGTGGTCCTTTCATGTTCTTAGCTGACTATGTTATCATTGACACTAGTAAGGATGATTCTACCATTCTCATAGGACGAACTTTCATGGCTACAACTGGAATGCAAATTAACATTCCAAATGGTTCTTTAACTTTGAGGATTGGTAAAGAAACGATAACATTCTGCCTTAAAGACGGAATGAAATATAATCCTAAGAATGAAGAATTTCATTGTCTAGCTGTTGAAACTGTGGAGTTGACTCCGGTCAACTCCATCACTGACGTCTTTTCTAGTGTTCCTAGCTCAATTGTTACTGCAGGTGCTAAACAGATTACCAAGCAGAAACCAAAATCTGTTCCTCAGAAGCCGTCAAAGAAGAATGAACTGCAAGCCTCTTCTAAACCACCGAGCACAAAACCTAGCAGACCCCGAGGGAAGAACAAGAAGATGAAGACTCAAATGGTCTGGAGACCAGTTGTGCCGCCACCATCTACCGAGCCAGCTGCACCACCAATTCGTTCCGAGATACCAGCACCGGAACAAGTATTGAAGGAGAAGCCGAAAGCATCTCCTAAGGAAATACCCACGATCACCGATCCTGGTGATACAAAGCCGGAGGTTAAAGAGAAGACAAAGTCAGTCATTCTCATCCCTTCCACCATCTTCCTCGTAGAAGATGATCCCTTGACAGAGCTCTTTGGTCCGTTCAAGATCACTGAGCACCTTCCCGACGGACGTACCAAGCTTACACACGCTAACGGGAAGAAATTTATGCTTAACGGAGATACCCCGAAGTTCTACTTCATGAACTCCGATGCTAGCATTAAGGAGAACCTGAGTTGGGATGTCTCCTAATATCATCCAGGTATCGTCCAGTTCAAGGACGTTAATAAAAGAGCGCTTCGTGGGAGGCAACCCACGGCTGGAGTCAGTTTTTCATTTGTGTCAGACTTAGTGTTTTAGAGTCAGTTCGGGGGAGCCAAAAGTGTCAGTTTGTTTGATTTCTTATTTTTCGTGTGTATTCTGTGTGTCGTAGTGTCAATTGCAAGTCGTTTGAGGTTGTTCCAATTTTTGTGGATTTAACTGTGATTTTCTGAAGTTTGATGGGATTGCGAAAATATTTTCAATCATACAGGTCAAAATTTTTGGCGAAAATATACCCAATTTTCGGCGAAAATTCCCTTTGAAATCCCACTGTGTTTCCAGACGCTTTTTGTTAAATTTTTCGGCAGAAACTATTTAAAGTTTTCGGCGAAAACCCTTTTGAAAACCGGCAGTAGTTTTTAACTGACATTTTTGGCAAAAAATTGCACTTGTTTTCGCCGAAAATATGAGTGAAAATCAACAAATTATTCATTTTAAAATCCGGTCACTTCTTCTTCTCTCTCCTCACTTCTTATTTTTGAAAATCTTCAAAACCTCCACCTTTGTTAAAAACTCACACCGCCACCGCCTTTCTGACACTGCCGCTGCCTTTCTTCCATCGCCACTGTCCGACAAGCCGCCGCCGCCATCGCCAACAGCCGCCGCCCTACTCCCCTTCCTTTTCCAAACATTTTGAGACCTAGAACAGTCGAATCGGAGCTCTAGAGTTCCCGTTCAGCCAAACCCTAAAATTTTTGGTTTTTCTCCAATTTCTCTTTCTCCGTTCGTTTTCAGCACCCATGGCTTCAAGGTAAGTTGTAGAACTTTTCATTATGAATCTTTTGACATTTTGAATGCTGAATTTTGTCGGGGTTGACTTTTCGGTTTACCTCGATTTGCGTGCCAACTAATTTCATGTGAATTAGGTTAGCTGAACTCATTGGACTGATCTAGCATGCTTAGCGAGTATTGTGCTTAATTTTCATATCGTTTGATCATGTGTTGCAATAAATTAGACCGATTCTTTGTGGTGTTGACTTTTGAGAAACATCGGTTTGACCATGAACTGTTTATGATCATTTGGCTGCCTTATGTGCTCATTCACGTTCATATTTTTGTGCTTGCCATCTGAGATCATATTATGACGTCATTTCCCGCTTTGTGCTAGTCTTGCCATGATTAGGGTTCAATGTTCTATTATGTTGACTTTTTAAATGTCAGTTTGACTTCTGAACTCTGATTGTGATAATTCCATTCTGGCTGTTCCTAAGCAAGTTTTTTAATTGTTTGTGATTACCGGTACATCTGCTTTGCTTACCCCCACTCGGTTTTCCTCATTTCTTTGTGTAATTGAGTTTTTCTACTGATGAACGTGTCGTTGTGATGCGTTCAAACAAATAACTAACAAAGCTAACAAAAGCTAGGGTAGATCGTATTCCAGGGGTTTCCTCTACTTCCTTACTCAAAGGTGTTGACAATTTAATTCAAGTTTAAACACAAGTTGTGCATGGTGTGAGTTCCACGACTTCTATACTAAAATGCAAAGACAATTTGAAATGAGAATTAAAGCGAAGAAAAATTGAAGATTGATTAATTGACTCGAAAGATGACAGACAAGCTTAGACTTCGAATCCCCTTAGATCACCAGAACAACAGTAGTCAAAAGACCAGTAGTTTTCAATTCTAGTTCATTCAGTTCATAGACACCATCATAACTCCTGACCCTTAGGTTTAAGACTGGCGAACGTTCGCTCTATCCGATCTAGCTACCATGATTAATTAGCCACCCGGGTACGGTCGCCTCTCGCAACGACTTAACTTAACTGGTGCAAATTCTAATGATTAATGAGTTACTCTAGCAACGGATCAACCCTAATCAGTTCCTACGAAAGGCACACTCCAATTATAAGGTTGATTGTTTGATTTGGTGTTTTAAAGTAAGGCGAGCGTTCGCTTCTATCCTTAGCTTAACAAGAATCTAATCTAGGTGGCCAAACCAGACAAGAAACACAGATAACGAAGAACAGATCAAACATGAAAGATGAAACTGAATGAACTTCGAATCTAATCACCGTCGATCCGTGACCGCTTTAAGCCCTGGGTCACTTAGGGTTCATCTAATCTAAGCTTCACGAGTTTAGCTACTCATATTCAATACAGAAGAATCGAAGACAAACAGAGAATACATCTTAGGTAGGAAGACAGAGAAGAACTGTAAAACCTAATTTCGATGTTTCCTGGCAGCTTCAATCTGCTGGATCTTCAACTCCTAGCACTGGCTCTCCGAGATGGATGGATGGCGTCATGATCCGTTCCTCGCTCCTCGAACCCTCTCTACTCATTTTTCCCTCTTTCCTCTCTCTAGCTGTGTGTTGTGCGTTGTGAAACTGTAAAAGTGTAAGTCCCCCTTGATTGCTCGTGTTTTTCAGTATTTATACCTAACCGGCGGTTTCTGGATTTTCACTGGGATTTTCGCCAAAAATCCAAGGTTATTTTCGGCGAAAGTATCTGTTCAAATGTGGCTTCACCCGTCTGTTTCTCCTGGTTGATTTGGCTTCAAGTTTTTGCCGAAAATGCTCATGTATTTTCGCCGTAAATTTCCTCTTGATCGGGTCAGTGAATCCTTCTTCCATTTTCGGCGAAAACCCAAGGGTATTTTCGCCGAAAATATATGTGTAATGAGCAGGAGTTTCATTTGCCTTGAGTGATCTCTCCGGTTTATTTGTGTGTGATTCTTCGGGGTTCCAACGTCTAAGACACGTCCTTGGCTACTTATTCGATGGCAAAAACTTGTGCTAACGTAAAAACACTAGGAAACCATCAAATAGACCCGAAATGGGCCAAGGTAACACAAATGGCACGAGATAGGGCAATCGATTGAATATTCGTTATTCTACCCTAAAAAATCATGTCTTACGCAAGGAAATGTCGCCTAAATGAGGCTGATAATCACGTCAAAACGAGTGTCATCAAATACCCCACACTTAAGCTTTTGCTTGTCCTTAAGCAAACCAAATAGAGACGCTCATGTTCAGAAATGATAAGATCGGTTAAATTGGAGCTCAATCAAACACATGAATTATTAGACAGCTCGATCCTAGAACAGGAAACCTAACATGCATACAAATCAGCCAAACTACCTGGTCTCACTAATAAACTGCACACGACAAGTAATTAGCAACCAATTATGCACAAATTTGACCTGACCAACCAGACTCCTCACACAGGATATATATAGTACAATGGGAACTCTCACTCTCTGTGTTTAAGGACGTGTTTCTGCTCTCGATCATTTTCTGTTACCGAATTCTGTCATAAGTTTGCATTTTGACCACATCTCCACCACTGTGACAACACGAGTATCTAGTCAAGAAGGACTTCCCTGCTAGGACCGTAATGAAATCTACACTACTTGGGTTCATGATGCGATGGATGATGGGAATGTATGATGATGGCTTGGTGCGGTGTAGCTTTCGACTAACTTCCCTCGAATCTGATCTATGGCTTCCTACCGTCTAACCAAACACGGGTGGAATGATGAACGCTCGTCCTATGATACCCTCAAGCAACCTAGCACTTATTCTTTTTCTTTACACGATTTTTTCTTTCTTTTCAACTTTTCTTTTGACTTCGTTCTTCCATTTGTAGGGAGAGGAATGTTTTATTGAACTAGAAACTTTGAAACTTTTCAGATTTTTCTTTTCTTCATTTTTTTTGAAATTTTCTTTCTTTTCTTACTTTACTTTATTTTTTTTTGTGCCGATTTTTTTTTAGTTGCTAGAGGGATTTACACGTCTGGACATATCAGCTAAGACCACCTGTTTAATGGCTATAGGCAGGTTACCACAAACCGACTTCCGGTAGGTCAATCTAGAACTACAACCACAGGGGATCAACGGGGAATGAAAGAAATGGAAAATGGTTGTAATGTATTATTGAACAGAAAGAATAGGCCAAGCTCAAGGGTTTAAACCTAGTGGATTTATCGTTTGGTAGGCTATCTGGTTTAGTAGCTGAATCTAGGTGCCCCTATCCTTCTAGAACTCGTGTCATCGTGTGGTCTTGAGTAGGTCTCATGCAAATTCTAACTCATTCAAGTAAACAGAAAATCACTCAGAAAGAATTTAAATTGCAAGTTACGTGCAATGGATCAAAAGCTCACAGTTGGTTTGCTAGTCGGATTCGGTCATTTTCATGCAATCAAGGCTACAGACTACAAGTGTGATTTTAAAAATTCTGTTCTGACCAGGCAATTTAGCATCAAAGTAGACAAGTTGGTTTTCAAGTTCTAGGTTAAGCAGTCTAAGCATCATTATGAAGGTTTGAACAACAACTTAACCTCAAAAATTAAAAACTGAGCCATTCTATTGCTAGAGGGTCTAGACAGGAATCATGAGGCACACACAAAGATATAGGCAATCAAGATCATGCATGGTTCTCTAACACCCTACCCCACACTTAGGCTGTTCTGTGTCCTCACAGGACCAAACGAAAGTAGAGAGAAATGAAGAACCTGGAGGGTGAAGGGCGATGTAGTGGATGAACGCGGGGAGGCCGGAGCGGAGCGGAGTAGCTACTTAAAATCCTATAAAACACAAACAACAAAAAGATCAAAAGGACTGATGTGACTTTAATTAGTGCATTTTAAGCTTATGAATGACCTTTGAAATGCCCGTGTTTATTCGTGAAATGACATGACTTATATGCTTTTATTGAAGTTTTGTGCAAAGTGTCATTTTGTTGTCCGTTGCCACTTTGGAGCCAAATTCGTGGTCTATTGGAGTTGCCTCTGTGCATTTTCAGGTTATGGAATCAAAGTACGGATGACAAGGAGCGCATAGGAGCAAACGGAGGTCATTTGGAGTCCGGACGAGGGAGATATGAGCATTACAAGATCGAGCTTTCTGCAGAGTGCAGGGGTGCACGCCGTGCAGATGTGCACGCCGTGCAGGGGTGCACGCCGTGCACTGTCCCCTGCACTATAAATATTCTTGTTTTTGGCCATTTTGGGGCATTCTTTGATCTCTCTTGAACCCCAAACACATACCCACGAACCCTCAAACCCTAGAACACATTTTTGGAGCAATTTGAAGCCATTGGAGCTAGGATTGAAGCCAACAAACCTTGGGAGAAGTGCTTACAAGTGGAGAAGTGAAGATCATCTCAAGGATTCATCCATGGTGTTCTTGGTGACCACTCTTCCTTCTTTTCTCTTTACTCCCTTGGCCATGTGTGGCTGAGTTTCTAGGGTTCATCTTGGATGGGTAGATTAGTTGTGCTATGATAGAGGGATGATTGTATAGAACTTGCCATGATTGATCTTGGTTGTATGAGGATGATTCCTAGACTTGTTCTTAATGCCATTTTATGCCATGTTTGCTTGATTTGGTCCATTCAATGTGATTTGATGCATGAGAGTGCTTGGATTTCATAGATTGTAGGTCTAGGGATTGAAGTGAGTGTGTTCTAAGAGATTAGATCATCTTGTTTCAACCATTTTCACTTGATTTCTCTCTTGGGCATTTTATCGAACACTTGGTGTGCATGTGGATTTTCATTCAATTGAGTTTGAAAAGGCTTTTTGGTGAATCTCTTAGTGTTAGGGCATTGATATGAGAGTGTTGTGCCTAGCCTTGTGGTCATAGAGTCTTAAGAGAGTATCTTGTGTCTTGGCATTTCATCAAACACTTAGAATGCATCCTTTTTCACTTAGCTTGAGAGCGAGAGCCTAAGTTGAGTGGTATTGGGATAGGGATTAGGTGCTACGAGAGTGCATTGAGTCTATAGAAGTGAAATGCATGGTCATCCGAATGCAAACTCGATCTTAATTGGCTTGTTTGTTCAATTAGTCATCTTGAGCATGATGAAACTACCCACCAAGAGAGCCCCCTTTGTCTTTGATTTGAACCACCTTTCTCTCTTGCTTAGTCTTTGTTAGTATTGCATTTCTTTGCCTTTGTTTCTGAATTTCTAAATTAAACCAAACCAATTTCAAATGTCTAGACCGTCTATGAGAAGTGTGAGTATTGGTTTATGAGAGGACCCCGTGGAATACGACCTTGGTAAAATCGCGTTTATCAAGGACACGGGGACAAGTGTCCCGGATCCACACAGAATAAAATTGGGTAGAAACCCAAAAAGAAGAAAGAAAAGAAATTGAAAAGGATAGAAACAACCTGATCACTGTTCCGCGGGAGGGGGTGGGTTGGTAATGGTGGAAATGGCAAACCGCTGCTCTATCTGCTGTCGCCATGCGAGCTCGTCCTTGTGTCTGGCTGACTGGTCGGCCATTAACTGCTGAAGAATGGACCAATGCTCGTTCTGAGTCTCTTCATGTGCTACTCGGTCCTTTTTCCATTGAAGCGAACCAGCCGAGTAGTCTAGCTGCCACTTCTCAATACGCGCCAGCCTCTCGTTCATCTCCGTGGTGATTTGTGCTCGCGACGGCGGGCGGTCAACTGACTGGTGAATGTGGTGAGGGAGCGATGTGCAACGCTCAATAGTTTCTGAAAGGTCGATGTGCTGTGCTATGGCAAGTTCAGCGCCTATATGCTCAATAGGGATACGAGGAATATCGGGGCCCCATTTGTCACCGAGCTAGAGGTTGTCGATCAGAATTGAAATGAAAGGTCCTCCTGGCAGCTCAGAAGGAAGCTTCTTGGCGGTAGTGCGCTTGTTAAAGAATCGTGCAAGCCACCATCCGGGATGCAGGTTGGAATCCTCCTCTAAAGCACGGAATAAGACGAGCTCCTCCAAAGAGACATGGTGACGGCTCAACTTGCTGCAATAACACAGAGACTGCACCCAAACATAATGCAAGAATTTAAGAATAGGGTGAAAGATGTCACCGACCGTGGGGTTGACGATAGGCGAGGTCTCATCTTTGAAGCAGGCCCATCTCCACACGGCTGAGTAAGGAGCACTCGTGATGGAGTATGTGTCCTCGAAGCCAGCTAATGCTATATCGAAGTTGACGCGCGGATCCAGCAGGCGGCCGAACTCGTGAAGGGACTTCTCATGAAGAACACCACCGAGGCGAAAGGAAACGAATTTCTGCTCACGAAAGGGCTTCGGGGTGAGGCGCCGGAATGAACTCCAGAACTCTTGGAGGGCGACAAGCGGGTAGGGGGAGCCGTGAGTTGTCAGCACTCGCAAACCGGCTTTATGAAGGGCGGTGTCGATGGTCGAGTGCCAAGCCGGATCGTGCGCCTTGAGACTGTCTAGAGAAAGAATTGCCACTTTGGCCTGAGGAATGTCCTTGATCTTCTGAAAGACCTCGAGCTGGTGCGGCTTCAAGGCGGCGATGAAAGGATGTATGGACCCATTGGCAGGTGTAGGAATAGATGAAATAGGAGTTGCAGGGGTCGGTGCATCCTCGGGAATGATGGCCACAGCCGCCGATGTTTGTGCAGCTGGTGCGGGTCGTCGAGAAGGTGGTGTCTTGCTCTGGCGAGCTGACGATCGCTGCGCTCTGTCTGCACTGGTAGTCTTAAAACGCTTGGGAGCCCTGTAAAACACAACTCAGAGATTACCAGCATTAGATGACAAGAATCTTACCCCACACTTAAGTTGACAAGTTGGGGTAAACAAATTAACCGAGAGATCATCGAATCAAGATATAGCAGTAAAGAATTGTCAATTCATTTAGCAAGCATGAAGAATGGAATGATTTAGTAACACAATCTCACAGACAACAAGTCACGCTTCTGAAAAGGCCACAAAACAATACCAGAACCTAGCCAATTGATACCGACAAAGCAATCATGAAGAATGAGGGAGAACCAAAAAGTCAACCAAAGTCAATCATGCCCAAAACTGAAAGTCAAAAAGCCAAAAGATTCACAATCAAGGGCTGAACAACTAACCGTGAAGACATGACTCGAGAAAACGATTGGAAATCCGCGAAATTGATGAAAACTTGAAAACTAGGTCGGCCGGAACTGGGGCTGAAAAAACTTCGATTCTAGGGTTTTGAAACAGGGGCTAGGGAAGGGAGAAGGCCGGCGGCGGCTAAAGGAACGGCGGCGGGGAGTGGTCGGGCGGCGGCTTGGCTGGTTGTCGGTTGAGGAGGCGGCGGCGGCGGATTGCAAAGAAGGAGGGGTGAGAGGACCGGTTAAAGTTTTCGGAAGTTGGGTGAAAATATGAAGAATGGGGCCGCTTAAATAGGTGCTGGGTGGCACAGAATTTTCGGCGAAATTGCAGTTAATATTCGGCGAAAATTGTAATGAAAACCAGGATGTGGTTTCGGTGAAAAGCTTGTGGGTTTTCGGTTTGAAAAGTTCAAACAGGGGAAGCAGGTCGAATTTATCAAGAATTTTCGGCGAAAAAGCTGATGGATTTTCGGCGAAAATCTCAGTGGAGAGGAAAGAAAATTTTTGGCGAAAATTTGGTGGTCCCGGGTCGAAAAATCGGAACAGGAGAACAGGTTGATTTTGAACACACATTTTCGGCGAAATTAATGACACATTTTCGCGGAAAATTTATTTGAAAACGGCGGTTGGGTTTTTTTTTTCAAAAGGGGTTTAAAACAAAAATGACTCAAAATGAAAAGTTACTGACTCCAGCCGTGGGTTGCCTCCCACGAAGTGCTCTTGTTTAACGTCCGTGGGCCAGACGATACCTGGAATCATGTCACGGTTCCGTCGTGAAGTAGTGCACATCGATGGAAGAGACAGCTAATCCTTGCAGATACTTCTTAAGCCTATGCCCGTTGACCACAAACGGCTCTTGATCGTGCAATTTAATGTAGACGCTGCCTAAGGGTGTCTGTCTGACCACGGTATAAGGGCCAGACCATCGGGATTTCAACTTACCTGGAAAGAGCTTTAATCGAGAGTTATATAAGAGCACTTCTTCTCCAGGGTAAAACTGCTTGATCGTCTTCAATTGGGAGTCGTGAATTCTCTTCGTGCGCTCTTTGTATAACTTCGTGCTCTCATAAGCGTGGAGATGGTGCTCCTCAAGCTCAGCGATCTGGTCATGGCGGTTACTACCTGCTACTGCATAGCTCATATTCAACTCTTTGTTAGCCCAGAATGCCTTGTGCTCAAGCTCAACTGGTAAATGACATGCCTTGCCATAGACCAGCTGATACGGTGAGGTACCGATGGGAGTCTTATAGGCAGTTCAATAGGCCCATAAGGCATCATTGAGCTTAGATGACCAGTCCTTGCGAGACCGGCCAACTGTCCTATCAAGAATCCGCTTGAGCTCACGGTTCGTCACTTCCGCCTGACCATTCGCTTGAGGGTGGTAAGCCGTGGACATTCGGTGGGTGACGCCAAAGCGTTTGCACACCCGGTCGAATTGTCCGTGGAAGTGGGTACCCCTATCGCTTATGATGAAGCGCGGGGAACGAAAACTCATGAAAAGACGGGTAAGGAACCGTCCCACCGCTCTAGAATCATTAGTGGGTAAAGCTTCAGCCTCAGCCCACTTAGAAACGTAATCAATGGCTACAAAAATGTACTTGTTTCCGTTGGAGGATGTGAACGGACCCATAAAATCAATTCCCCAAACATCAAAAATTTCAACAGTTAAAGAAACAATTTGGGGCATCTCATTACGGTTAGAGATGTTACCTGATCGCTGGCATACATCACAACCTCGAGCAAAAACGTCGCAGTCACTAAAGATTGAAGGCCAATAAAAACCTGTTTCGAGTACCTTTCTTGCTGTGCGGTTGCCTCCAAAGTGTCCTCCGAACTATCCTTCATGGCACTTACGCATGATGTCAGCTGCTTCAGTGTAAGAGACACATCTCCGGATCATCCCGTCAAGACTGATGCGGTATAAGAAAGGCTCATCCCAGAAATATGACTTGGCTTCTTTAAAGAGCTTTTTGCGTGCATTGAAATCCAGCTCAGGAGGTACAATGCCGTGCGAGAGATAGTTAGCCAGAGTAGCATACCAAGGCTCCTCTGAATCGGCGGCATTACTCAGATCTTGAGCGTGAGGAATTGCCCAGGGCTCAATAGCTATGCTGTTAACCTGTTCATATGTTTCAACATGCAACAGCTCGTCAGGGAAAGAATCATTGATAGGGGTAGTAGACTTACCTGTTTGAGATTCCTCGAGGCGAGAAAGATGATCCGCTGCTAAGTTCTCTGCTCCCTTCTTGTCTTTAATTTCTATGTCGAACTCTTGGAGTAGAAGGATCCACCGGATCAGACGTGGCTTTGACTCCTGCTTGGCTAATAGATGGCGCAGAGCAGCATGATCTGTGTAGACAATGGTATGTGAAAGAACCAGATACTGTCTAAACTTATCAAAGGAGAAAACGATAGCCAGGAGCTCTTTCTCCGTAGTAGTGTAGTTTCTCTGAGCATCATTGAGTGTCTTGCTCGCAAAGTAGATAGGATGAAATCTCTTCTCCTTTCTCTGACCAAGAACTGCGCCAATGGCGAAATCACTAGCATCGCACATGATCTCGAATGGGAGATTCCAATCCGGTGCTGTAAGAATCGGTGCGGTGGTGAGTTGAGTCTTCAAGGTTTCAAAGGCTTCAAGACAGGCTTTATCAAAGACGAAAGGAATATCTTTCTCAAGAAGCTTCGTCATTGGTAGAGTGATCTTGGAGAAATCTCTAATGAATCTTTGGTAAAATCCAGCATGACCCAGGAAACTTCAAACCGTCTTAACTGAGGTCGGCGGGGGTAAGCTGGCAATGGTCTCAAGCTTGGCACGATCGACTTCTATACCTGTCTTAGATATTCTATGGCCAAGAACAATACCTTCTGTAACCATAAAGTGACATTTCTCCCAACTAAGTGCCAGGTTGGTTTCCTCACAACGAGCTAGCACCTTATCCAACTTAGCCAGACATTTAGAAAATGAGTCTCCATAGACGGAGAAGTCGTCCATGAACACCTCCACCACATTCTCTACCAGATCTCCGAATATAGCAAGCATGCATCTCTGAAAGGTAGCGGGAGCATTACATAAACCAAAGGGAATACGACGGTAAGCAAACGTACCAAACGGGCATGTGAAGGTCGTCTTCTCTTGATCATCAAGCTCGATGGGGATCTGAAAGTAGCCGGACATCCCGTCTAAGAAGCAGTAGTATTCATGACCAGCTAATCGTTCGAGCATCTGATCAATGAACGGCAGTGGGAAGTGATCTTTCTTGGTGGCATCATTGAGTCGGTGATAATCGATGCAGACTCTCCATCCGGTAACGGTTCGGGTAGGAATGAGTTCACCCTTTGGATTAGGGATGACTGTGATTCCTCCTTTCTTTGGAACGACTTGGATCGGACTGACCCAAGGACTGTCGGCAATAGGATAGATGATGCCTGCATCTAGAAGCTTGAGTACTTCTTTCTTTACAACTTCCTGCATCAGAGGGTTAAGTCGGCGTTGGGGTTGTCTAACTGGTTTGAATTCTTCATCAACAACTATCCGATGTTTGCAGAAGGTTTCAGAGATGCCTCTGATGTCTGCTAACTGCTAGGCAATAGCTCGGACATGCTTCTTGAGTAGCCTGATTAGTTGCTCTTTCTGCTCGGGAGATAGATTCGAACTGATGATGACTGGTAATTGGCAGTCCTTCCCCAGAAATGCGTATTCTAGGTGGTCAGGTAGCTCCTTCAAAGTAAGTTCTGGCGGATTCTCATATGAAGTGGTAATCCGACTCGAAGCTGGCTCAATATGTGTAGGCGCAGTGGTGGGTGTGAATGTCACCTTCTGTTCGTCTAGTTCATCTTGCCATAAGCACTGCTCTGGATCGTCTAACGTATTATCAATCCCTGAAATCAAACACAACTCTAGCGGATCACTAGATAAAGCATTAGTAAGGGAGTTGGCCGAGGCCAACTCTAGGGGATCAACAACATAACATTTATCATCTTGGGCAACAGAATATCTCATGCTATCTTTAATGCAGAATGCAACACTCTCTTGACCTACGCTTAAAGTTAACAGGCCTTGTTTGCAGTTTATATTCACACCAGCAGTTGCTAAGAAAGGTCGACCTAGGATAAGTGTTCCGTCTAACTCACGAGTATCTAAAACAACGAAATATGCCATTATAGTAAACGGACCACAGCAAACAGTTACATCTTCTATCATGCCTCTAGGTCGTTTGACAGACCTATCGGCTAACATGAGATGCAGAGTGATCGGTTTTAATTGTCGTAGGTTCAGTTATTCATATAGATAAACAGGCATAACATTAATAAAGCACCAGAATCAACCAGACTGCGATCAATTTTAATGCCATTAATAATGCATGGTAATGTAAAAGAACCGGATCAGGACACTTAGCTGGGGGTGGTGGCGACTGTCGAATGGGAGATGGCGCACCGAGAATAGACGCACATTCATTAGTAAGCGTGATAGATTACGCCTCCCCGTTCTTCACTTTCTTCACGAGATCCTTAAAGAATTTCCCAAGTGGTGGTATGATTTCCACAGCTTCAGTCACTGGTATCTTGATCTCTGCAATCTTAAGAACATTGTACCACCTCTTGTACTGAGTGTCGTGATCCTTAGCCTTGCTCCTTGCAGCTTTTGGGAAGGGAATCCGAGGAACATATGGCGCCAAAATAGGCTCAGGAGCTGTCCCAGGCGGAGGAGGAGGAGGAGCAGATGCTTCTTCTTCCTGTTCTGTGATATCCTCAATTTCTGGCATATCCATGGTGGCACTGGTATCTGGTATTACTTCAGGTTCTGGGGCCTTGGGATCAGTTGTTTGCTTGCCGCTCCTGGTGGTAATGGCTTGTGCGTGTTCGCTCTTTGTACCGGAGTCTGCTTGAAATGCTTCTGGATTAAGGAGGGGATTGCTAGTAAAGAGTTTAGTCATATTACTTATAGCATCCTCTATCCTCTGGCTCTGAGCTCTCTGTCCTTGATTGAGTGCAGCTTGAGCTTTTAGTTGAATGTCGTGGTCGTCAAGTCTGCTCATAATCTGATCAAACTTCTTCTCATAATCCATGTCTCTATTGTAGTACGGCTTAGCTTGAGACTGGTGTTGTCCTCCAATGAATCCCGGAGGTCTATAATAAGGATCCACTAACCTGTTGCTCTGGTTCCGTGGCACGTAGTTTCTGTAACCGGCATAGCCTTTCTGATTATTAGCGAAGCCCTGATCGATGAAGTTGATCTCTTCTGTAGACCAGACTTCTGTTGTGCCGAAGTTGAGGCAGCTTCCACCGTTATGAGCACAAGACCCACACCATCCACAGTCAACTGAAAAGATGGTGGCTGACGGGGAATCTAGGGGAATACCAACTGCTTGTAGATGTTTCTGAACCTCTGCCTTAATCTGCTCTACAACACTCATCTGACTCTGACTCTTGTTTTCTTCTATTTGTCTCTCCCAGTTTCTAGACTTTGAAGCACAGTCAGCAAAATGCAGAAGAGCATCCTGGGGAGCATCCTGGGCGGTACAATCTCTGCCAGCTAGAGAGTTGACCCAGTTTGCAGATTCTTTGCGCATACCACGAGTAAAGAATTCAGCCAGCTGTCTTTGTTCATACCCATGGTGAGGGCAGTCGAAGAGAAGAGACTGGAACTCATTCCAAGTGTCATACAGGCTTGCATCCTCTCTCTGAGTGAATCTGGAGATGCGGTCTTTATAAGCAGTCGTCCTCGCGGGAGGAAAGTATTCCTCAACAAAATCTTGAGCTAATGTCTCCCAGTTAGTGTAATGACCCGACGGCTTGCTCCCAAGCCACTGCTTAGCTGCACCTCTGAGAGAAAGGAAAGACTCGGAGATATAAAGCGTTCTTGTTGAGGTTCCCAGACTTGAAGGTGTTACAGACTTGTTGAGGGTAGAAGAATAAAAATGCCAACTCTTCTTTTAACGAAATAGAAGAGGTCCTAGGCAACGGCGCCAATTTGATGAACGTGTCGTTGTGATGCGTTCAAACAAATAACTAACAAAGCTAACAAAAGCTAGGGTAGATCGTATTCCAGGGGTTTCCTCTACTTCCTTACTCAAAGGTGTTGACAATTTAATTCAAGTTTAAACACAAGTTGTGCGTGGTGTGAGTTCCACGACTTCTATACTAAAATGCAAAGACAATTTGAAATGAGAATTAAAGCGAAGAAAAATTGAAGATTGATTGATTGACTCGAAAGATGACAGACAAGCTTAGACTTCGAATCCCCCTTAGATCACCAGAACAACAGCAGTCAACAGACCAGTAGTTTTCGATTCTAGTTCATTCAGTTCATAGACACCATCATAACTCTTGACCCTTAGGTTTAAGACTGGCGAACGTTCGCTCTATCCGATCTAGCTACCACGATTAATTAGCCACCCGGGTACGGTCGCCTCTCGCAACGACTTAACTTAACTGGTGCAAATTCTAATGATTAATGAGTTACTCTAGCAACGGATCAACCCAATTATAAGGTTGATTGTTCGATTTGGTGTTTTAAAGTAAGGCGAGCGTTCGCTTCTATCCTTAGCTTAACAAGAATCTAATCTAGGTGGCCAAACCAGACAAGAAACACAGATAACGAAGAACAGATCAAACATGAAAGATGAAACTGAATGAACTTTGAATCTAATCACCGCCGATCCGTGGCCGCTTTAAGCCCTGGGTCACTTAGGGTTCATCTAATCTAAGCTACACGAGTTTAGCTACTCATATTCAATACAGAAGAATCGAACACAAACAGAGAATACATCTTAGGTAGGAAGACAGAGAAGAACTGTAAAACCTAATTTCGATGTTTCCTGGCAGCTTCAATCTGCTGGATCTTCAACTCCTAGCACTGGCTCTCCGAGATGGATGGATGGCGTCACGATCCGTTCCTCGCTCCTCGAACCCTCTCTACTCGATTTTCCCTCTTTCCTCTCTCTAGCTGTGTGTTGTGTGTTGTCAAACTGTAAAAGTGTAAGTCCCCCTTGATTGCCCGTGTTTTTCAGTATTTATACCTAACTAGCGGTTTCTGGATTTTCACTGGGATTTTCACCGAAAATCCAAGGTTATTTTCGGCGAAAGTATCTGTTCAAATGTGGCTTCACCCGTCTGTTTCTCCTGGTTGATTTGGCTTCGAGTTTTTGCCGAAAATGCTCATGTATTTTCGCCGAAAACTTCCTCTTGATCGGGTCAGTGAATCCTTCTTCCATTTTCGGCGAAAACCCAAGGGTATTTTCACCGAAAATATATGTGTAAAATGAGCAGGAGTTTCGTTTGCCTTGAGTGATCTCTCCGGTTGATTTGTGTGTGATTCTTCGGGGTTCCAACGTCTAAAACACGTCCTTGGCTACTTATTCGATGGCAAAAACCTGTGCTAACGTAAAAACACTAGGAAACCATCAAATAGACCCGAAACGGGCCAAGGTAACACAAATGGCACGAGATAGGGCAATCGATTGAATATTCGTTATTCTACCCTAAAAAATCATGTCTTACGCAAGGAAATGTCGCCTAAATGAGGCTGATAATCACGTCAAAACGAGTGTCATCATCTACTAAGTGTGGGGTAGGGTTTTAGTTTGACTAATCTGGTTTGTTTTCTTGCTTAGGAACGTAACTCATGAGCGCAAGACCAAGCAGAGACTTGACACCGCCTCCAGCTCCCGAGCTCCAGCTCCCATCACACCCGCCATCCAGGGCCCTCCCCCAGCTTTTCTGGCCGTGTTGGGTACCACCACACCGTTGCTCTCCTGACCCCGTACTACTTTGAGTGCTACCAGAGGCTCGAGAACATCCCTGGAGCTGATATTCGCCCCCTTTCCATGGAGTCGCTCTTCGATCACGATGAGGACTAGCACTGGAACGTGCTCGATGCACTGACACATGCTGGCTTGCTGGAGCTGACCACGCTAGCCGCCGACTTCCCAGACATCGCCCTTCAGGAGTTTTGGGCAACGTTCGATCTGGACGAGCACAAGAGGAGGCAGCACAAGGAGGTCGTCACATTCTATTTGGGCGGGGTGCACAGGAAACTCACATATGATGAGTTTGCAGCTCGTCTCGGGATTCCCCACGAGCACTACAATGGTCATTACCTCGGCTGGGAGAATGACGATGACGACGGGGAGGAGTACCATGCACTCTGGAGCCACATGACTGGAGTGCCCGGCGGTCGTCTCACGAAGTTTCAGTTTACCTCGATTTACGTGCTGACTAATTTCGTGTGAACTAGGTTAGCGGAACTCGTTGGACTGATCTAGCATGCTTAGGGAGTATTGTGCTTAATTTTCATATCGTTTGATCATGTGTTGCTATAAATTAGACCGATTCTTTGTGGTGTTGACTTTTGAGAAATGTCGGTTTGACCATGAACTGTTTATGATCATTTGGCTGCCTTATGTGCTCATTCACGTTCATATTTTTGTGTTTGCCATCTGAGATCATATTATGCCGTCATTTCCCGCTTTGTGCTAGTCTTGCCATGATTAGTGTTCAATGTTCTATTATGTTGACTTTTTGAATGTCAGTTTGACTTCTGAACTCTGATTGTGATAATTCAAATCTGGCTGTTCCTAAGCATGTATTTTAATTGTTTGTGATTACCGGTTAATCTGCTTTGCTTACGCCCACTCGGTTTTCCTCATTTCTTTGTGAAATTGAGTTTTTCTACTAAGTGTGGGGTAGGGTTTTGGTTTGACTAATCTGGTTTGTTTTCTTACTTAGGAACGTAACTCATGAGCGCAGGACCAAGCAGAGACTTGACATGCCTCTAGGTCCCGAGCTCACGCTCCCGTCACACCCGCCATCCAGGGCCCTCCCCCAGCTTTCCCTGGCCGTGTTGGGTACCACCACACCGTTGCTCACCTACCCCCGTACTACTTCGAGTGCTACCAGAGGCTCGAGAACATCCCTGGAGTGCCCGGCAATCGTCTCACGAAGCATAATTCAGTTAAGTCTCTCTCTCACCCTTTCTACAAATTCATTCACATGGTTTGGCGTCGTTCTCTTTTGTATGCTTCAGAGAAGGACCGCCACCATATCAGCCGAGAGGAGCTTCTTATTCATCGCACCATCCGGGTGAGCTATCCTCTTCATCCCGGATAGGTGCTTGCCCGACTACACCGCAAGAAGACTCAGAGGTCGAAGCCACCTCGATCACTCCTGGGATGCAACTTTGTAGGCCGACTCATCATCTCCTTCGGCCTCAGCCAAGAATATGGCCCGAACATCCCACCCCGCAGAGTACGTGGTGAACGTGTCGTTGAGGGTTCAACCAAATAAACTACTAATGCTAAGAAAAAGCTATAGCAGATCATATTCCAAGGGTCTCCTATGATTGGTTACTTCAGAACTAGCAAAATACTCGAAGGCAAACACGTTGTGCGTGGTGTGAGTTCCACGACTTCTACTTCTAAGAAATGCAGAGAAATTAAAACAAATTTAAACTAAAGCAGATTGGGAATTAGGGTTTGAAAACAAGGATGACAGACGAACTTAGACTTTGAATCCCCCTTCGTTCCCAGAGCATTGGCAATCAACAGATCAGCGAATTTCGATTCTCATTCAATCAATTACTAAGACACCACCATAACTCCTTACCCTTAGGTTTAAGACCGGCGAACGTTCGCTCTATCCATTCTAACTACCAAGATTAACTAGCCGCCCGGGTACGGTCGCCTCTCGCAATGACTTAATTAATTGGTGTAATTACTAATGATTTATGAGTTACTCTTGCAGTGAATTAACCCTAACCGGTTCCTACGAAAGGCACGCTCCAATTATAAGGTTAATTGTTCAATTTGATGTTCTAAAGTAAGGCGAGCGTTCGCTTCTATCCTTAGCTTTAACAAGAATCTAATCTAGGTGATCAATCCAGACAAGAAACATGAACAATGAAGAACAAATCAAACATGAATGAGAAACTGATTGAATATCGAATCTAATCACCGCCGATCCGTGACCGCTTTAAAGCCCTGGGTCACTTAGGGTTCATCTAGTCTAAGCTCTAACGAGTTTAGCTACTCATGATTATTACAAAAGAAACAAAGACAAAGAAAGAGTTCATCATTCAGAGGAAGAACAGAAAAAGAATCTGAAAAACCTAATTTAGACGACTCTGGCAGACTTCGATCTTCGGTAGGTCACACTCCTAGCTCCGGTTCTCCGAGATGGAAGGGATGGCGTCACGATCTCTATCCGGCTCTTCGAACTCCAACTCTTCGCTCCAGAACTTGAGAGGATTCTCTGAATTCTGATCTCGAAAAGTTGTATTATGATTAATTATGATTGTCTTCCTCTTTTGGGCCACCGGGTTAAGTATAAATACCTAACCCTAAATTAGCCGGATCAGTTCATTATTTTCGCCGAAAATAACAAGGTATTTTCGGCGAAAATCCTTGTGTAAATGCACGGCTACTTTGGCTGATTCTTCTGTTCTTTTCGCCGAATAAGTTCTCGGCGAAAACTTGATGTTTTCGTTGAAAATATCCTTCAAGTGGCACCAGTGGATTTGTCCTTGCATTTTCGCCGAAAACAGTGGATTCTTTTCGCCGAAAATGTCAGTGTAAACGGGCAGACTTTTGGTTTGAACTTAATTGGCTCCTTTGATCGATTCCGGTTTGATTCCTCGAGGTTCCTATGCCTTAGACACGTCCTTGGCTACTTTATTTGACGGCAAAAACCTGTGCTAACACAAAAACACTAGAAAACCATCAAATAGACCCGAAACGGGCCAAGGTAACACAAATGGCACGAGATAGGGCAATCGATTGAATATTCGTTATTCTACCCTAAAAACCATGTCTTAAGCAAAGAAATGTCGCTTAAATGAGGCTGATAATCACGTCAAATCGAGTGTCATCAAATACCCCACACTTAAGCTTTTGCTTGTCCTCAAGCAACTGAATAGAAACGCTCATGTTCATAAATGATAAGATCGATTAAATTGGAGCTCAATCAAACACAATGAATTATTAGACAGTTCGATCCTAGATCAAGAAACCTAACATGCATACAGATCAGCCAAACTACATGGTCTCACTAATAAACTGCACACGACAAGTAATTAGCAACAAATTATGCACGAATTTGACCTGACCGACCAGACTCCTCACACAGGATATATATAGTATAATGGGAACTCTCACTCTCTGTGTTTAGGGACGTGTTTCTGCTCTCGATCATTTTCTGTTACCGAATTCTGTCATAGGTTTGCATTTTGACCACATCTCCACCACTGTGACAACACGAGTATCTAGTCAAGAAGGACTTCCCTGCTAGGACCGTAATGAATACTACACTACTCGGGTTTAAAATGAGATGGATGATGGGAATGAATGATGATGGCTTGGTGCGGTGTAGCTTTCGACTAACTTCCCTCAAATCTAATCTATGGCTTCCTACCGTCTAACCAAACACGGTTGGAATAATGAACGCTCGTCCTATGATACCCTCAAGCAACCTAGCACTTATTCTTTTTCTTTTGCACAAATTTTTTCTTTTCTTTCTTTTGAACTTTTCTTTTGACTTCGTTCTTCCATTTGTAGGGAGAAGAAAGTTTTATTGAACGTTTTATTACACGTCTGGACATATTAGCTAAGACCACCTGTTTAATGGCTATAGGCAGGTTACCACAAACCGACTTCCGGTAGGTCAATCTAGAACTACAACCACAGGGGATCAACGGGGAATGAAAGAAATGGGAAATGGCTGTAATGTATTATCGAACCGAAAGAACAGGCCAAGCTCAAGGGTCTAAACCTAGTGGATTTATCGTTTGGTAGGCTATCTGGCTTAGTAGCTGAATCTAGGTGCCCCTATCCTTCTAGAACTCGTGTCATCGTGTGGTCTCGAGTAGGTCTAATGCAAATTCTAACTCATTCAAGTAGACAGGAAACCACTCAGAAAGAATTTAAATTGCAAGTTACGTGCAATGGATCAAGAGCTCACAGTTAGTTTGCTAGTCGGATTCGGTCATTTTTCATGCAATCAGGGCTACAAACTACAACTGTCATTTTAAAATTCTGTTCTGACCAGGCAATTTAGCATCAAAGCATACAAGTTGGTTCTCAAGTTCTAGGTTAAGCAGTCTAAGCATCATTATGAAAGTTTGAACAACAACTTAACATCAAAAATCAAGAACTGAGCCATTCTAATGCTAGAGAGACTGGAATGGAATCACGAGGCACGCATAAAACACAATCAAGGGCAATCAAGTTCATGCAAGGTTCTCTAGCATCCTACCCCACACTTAAATCGGACTGTGTCCTCACAGGACTAAATCTAGAGTTTAGAGTGGAATGTAAGAACCTGGATGAGGACGGTTGATTTCAGAGGGTGAGCACGGATCCTCGGAGCAGAGGGAAGTGTATCAGAACCTGAAGCAAAGGGAATCTCCCTACTGCCTACAAAACAAAAATAAATAAAACATAAAAAGGAAACCAGGACAAGTGTCCCGGATCCACACAGAAAAAAGTTGGACCGAAATCCGAAAAGAATAAATAAAAAGAAGACACCAGAAAAGGAATACAACCCGATCACTGCTGGTCCAGTGAACCGGGAGGTGGAAAGTGGAGAAATTCGCCGAGCTGGCGTTGCCACGCCATCTGTGCCTCATACCGCCTGTCGGCGCGGCGCATATGTTGCTGCATAATAGTCCATCGCGCCTCCTAAGTGGCGTTGTCGGTGATGCGCCACTCCTGCAGTCGCTCGTACAACTCACCAACGTCCGCGGGGTGCGGTCGGGGCTGATGAGTAGGCGCAGGATATGGATCGGGAATGTGCGGCGGCGACTGGTGGATGTACCCTGCTTGATGGTGTGGCGAGGGTATATAATCATGAAACTCAAGCGGCGGCTGCGGCTGCTGCTCCTCAGCATCATCTTCTTCCTCCGATTCGTCCACAGGCTGGAGTGGAGGATCTGCTGCCACATGGGGACTGAGGTCCAGCTCTAGGTCGTACTCGACTGCCAAATCTCCTCCAACGGTCCTAACTGGGCGTCGCGGAATGTGCGGGCCATATTCATGGCTGATGCCGAAGGAGATGATGAGCTGACCTATGAAGTTACCGCCAAGAGTTTACGGGGTAGCGTCTTCCTCTTGGTCTTCTGGCGGAAGATGCGAGCAAGCACCCAGTCGGGGTGTAGAGGGTAGCTCTCTCGGATGGCTCGGAGAAGCATGAGCTCCTCCTTGAGGATATGGTGGCGATCCTTGTCTCGAACATATAAAAGTGACCTCCGCCAAACCATATGAATAAATTTATAGAGCGGGTGAGAGAGAGACTTAACTGAGGTTCTCACCCCGAGGCGATCGCCAGGTACGCCTGTCATGTGGCTCCAGAGCGCGTGGTACTCCTCGTCGTCGTCATCCTCACCCCAACCCAGGTGATGGTCGTGATAGTGCTCGTAGGGGATGCCCAGATGAGCAGCAAACTCATCGTAGGTGAGCTGTCGGTACACCCCACCAAGATAGAAGGTGACCACCTTCTGGCGTTGCTTCCTCTTGTGCTCGTCCAGGTCAAAGGTCGCCCAGAACTCCTGGAGAGCGATCTCTAGGTAATCAGCAGCTATGGTGGTCAGCTCCAGGAGACCGGCCGGTGCTAGGGCGTCGTGCACGTTCCGGTGGTAATCCTCGTCATGCTCCTGGAGTGAATCCATGGATAGACGGCGCACGTCAGCTCCACGAATGTGCTGGATCTTCTGGAAGCACTCAAAGTAGTAGTCCGGTAGACGGGCGATAGTGCGATGGTATCCAGCCCGGTGAGGGAGTGCAGGTAGAGGACCCAGAATGGCAGGTGTGACAGGGGCGGCAGCTCTAGAGCTCGAGGCGTCATCAAGTCGCGCCTTAGTCCTGCGCTCATAAGTGGTGTTTCTAAACTAGAATGAAACCAGATTAGTCAACCAAAACCTTACCCCACACTTAGTAGAAAAAACTCAATTTCACAAAGAAATGAGGGAAACTAAGTGGGGCAAGCAAAGCGGAGTAACCGGTAAACATAGACATTAGAATACATACTTAGGAACAGCCATGATCGGATAAGCACAATCAGAGTTCAAAAAGTCAAACCGGCGTTTAGAAAGTCAACATTTAGGTATATCGAACCCTAATCATGGCAAGACTATCATAACTTGGAGAATGACGGTAAAATATGATCTCAAATGGCAAGCACGATAATCTGAACGAGAATTAACACATATGACAGCCAAACGATCAAATACAGTTCATGGTCAAACCGACATTTCTCACAAGTCAACATATCAAGGAATCAATCCTATGCAAGGCAACCTATGGTCAAATGATATGGAAATTAAGCACGAAACTCCCTAAGCATGCTAGAACAGTTCTATAAGTTCAGCTAACCTAGTTCACACGAAAACAGTCGGCACGCAAAACGAGGCAAACTGAAAAGTCAACCGAAAGTCAACCCCAACGAAATTCAGCAATCCATATGTCAAAAGATTCGTATTGAAAAGCTCTACAACTTACCTTGAGGCCATGACTGCTAAAAATGAACGAGTTGAAAGGAATCGGTGAAAAACGTCAAAAACGAGGGTTTCGGAGAACAGGAGCTGCAAGGCTCCGATTTGGCTGTTCTAGGGCTCGATGGATTCCAAATTGGGAGGGGAAGAGAGCGGCGGCGGTCGGCGATGGCGGCGGCGGCGGTTTGAAAGAGTGGGTCGTCGGTGATTTTTTTTAAAAAGATAAGGGGAGGGTTTTCGGGTTTGTTGAACGAAAATGAGTGAAGGAGAGAGAGGAAGTAAATCCAGATTTTAAAGGAATAGTGGGGTGATTCTCAAAAGAGTTTTTGGCGAAAATAAAAGGGTGTTTTCGCCAAAATTTTAGTTCAAATGCACTGCCGGATTTTCAAAGGCGTTTTCGCCGAAAACATGAAGATTGTTTTGCCGAAAACTTTAGTTCAAATCACTGCTTGGTTTTCAAAATCAATTTCGGCGAAAACTTTATACACTTCGGACCGAAAATATTGAACAGGGAGAATCAGTGAAAACCAAAAGGCGATTTCGCCGAAAATGAAGGGTGATTTCGCCGAAAATTTTGAATTGCTCGGGTTGAAAATATTTTTGCAAATCCAGCCAACTTCAGAAAATCACAGTTCAATCCACAAAAATCGGAACGACCTCAATCAACTTGCGACTGACTCTATGACATGCAGACTACACACGAAAAATAATAAATCAAACAAACTGACACTTTTGGCTCCCCCGAACCGACTCTAAAATACCAAGTTCTACAAAGATCAAAAACTGACTCCAGCCGTGGGTTGCCTTCCACGAAGCGCTCTTTTATTAACGTCCTTGAGCTGGACGATACCTGGACGGTATTAGGAGACATCCCAAATTAGATTCTCCTTCACGCTCGCGTCGGAGTTCATGAAGTACAGCTTCGGGACTTCTCCGGTAAACGTGAATTTCTTCCCGTTCGCATGCAAAAGCTTGGTACGTCCATCGGGAAGATGATCAACGAACTTGAACGGTCCGAACAGCTCTCTAGAGAGATCATCCTTCTTGAGTGTGACGATGGAAGGAATGAGGACTGTCGGTTTCTCCTTTTCTTTAATCTTCGGCTTGATATCACCAGGATCGGTGATCGTTAGTACTTCCTTAGGAGACGCTTTCGGCTTCTCCTTCCATACTTGTTCCGGCGCCGGTTTCTCGGAACGAATTGGTGGTGCAGCTGGCTCGGTGGAAGACGGCTGAATCTTTGGCCTCCAGACCATTTGGGTCTTCGTATTCTTGTTCTTTCCTCGAGGTCTGCTTGGTTTAGCGCTCGGTGGCTTAGAAGAGGCTTGCAGTTCCTTCTTCTTCTTGGGCAGCTTCTGTACCGAAGTTTCTGGCTTCTTCTTAGTAACCTGGTCAATACCTGCAACAACAACTGATCTAGAAGCACTGGGAGAAGCATTAGTAACGGAGTTGACCAGAGTCAACCCCACAGTTTCAATAGCTAGGCAGTGAGATTCTTCATTCCTAGAGTCGTATTTCATGCCATCTTTAAGACGGAATGTTTTTGTTTCTTTACCAACTCTTAAAGTCAAAGAACCATTTGGAACGTTAATATTCATTCCAGTAGGTCATTCCAGTAGGTCACATAGCCATGAAAGGTCGACCTATGAGAATGGTAGAATCATCTGTACTAGTGTCCATAATCACATAGTCAGCTAAAAACGTGAACGGACCACATTTAGTAACAACGTCTTTAATCTCTCCCTTAGGGGTTTTAAGTGATCTATCAGCAAAGACAAGTTGCATACTAGGCGGTTCAAGTTCTCCTAGGTTTAATTTTTCATATAGACTCACAGGCATGACATTAACAGATGCTCCTAGGTCAACTAGGCAACGTTCAATCTCAACATCATTAATGACCAAAGGCAAAGTAAAAGAACCAGGATCAGCTAACTTAGCTGGATATGGAGAGGCAGGTTTCTTAGTACGAATGTCGGGATATCCTTCCTTGTTCCCCTTCATGCCAGTCTCGATCCTTGCATTTGGCAGCAATGCTCTAGGAAAAGGAGGCTTCACGACGTATGGTGCAAGAGGAGGATCATCCTCCTTAGGCGCCGGTTCTGTTCTTCTTCTTCTTCTGGAGTCTCAGCGATCCTGCGTAAAACAGAACAAGCATCAGCAATTAGGTTTGGGAGTTTTTGAGCAGTTACCATTTTAGCCTGTTCTTTTCTCGGGTTTGGCTCTGTCTGGCTTGGAAGCTGGCCAAATGGTCGACCAGATGCTAGCATGCTCGAGATGTTGTTCACGACTTGCTCAATTCTTTGTCCAGATGTTATCTGTTCTTGATTGAGAAGAGCTTGAGCCTTGAACTGACTGTCATGATCATCGAGTCTTGTGATGATCTGGCTGAGATTCTTATCCAGGTCACTGACATTGTTGTCTCTTTGATGCTGCTGTCCTGGATAGGTATTATTAAGATATTGGTTCTGGCGATTGCCAGGAGCAGTTCCATAATTACCTGGATTGCGATGCGGCGACTGGTAGACACCTGTCGGCGGATGGTTAGGCTTCTGATCCTGAGCTGGACCAGCCGGGCGGTTATTCTGGTTCTGGTTATGATTGGCGCCAGCATTGTAGGGAGGTCTGTCCTGATAGTTCCCTTGCTGTCTGAAGTTACGGTAACCAGCATAACCATTCTGATTATTAACGAAGCCTTGTTGTACAAAATTTACCTCTTCGGCAGACCAGACTTCTGCCTTACCAAAATTCTGACAACGGCCTCCGTTATGTGCGCAAGCTCCACACCACTCGTAATCGACAACGTAGACAGAAGCTGCCGGTGGCTTGATCGGTGTGGTAGACTTCTTCAAATGCTTCTCTACCTCTGCCTTGATAGCTGCTTCAAGATCTAACTTGCTCCTCGATCCTTCAGATTGTCGCTCCCAGTTTCTTGACTTGGACGCACAGTTTGCGAAGTGAAGAAGAGCAGCTTCAGGAGTGAGTGTAGTGCAATCCCCTTCAGCTAGAAAATTGACCCACCTGGCAGATTCTTCTCGAAGTCCTCGAGAGAAGATTTCAGCTAACTGCCTCTGCTCGAATCCATGATGAGGGCAGGTGTAGAGAAGTTCTTGGAATCGATTCCAAGTATCATATAAGCTTTCTCCTTCTGTTTGGGAGAATCTGGCGATGCTATCCTTGATGGCGGTTGTTCTGGCCGGAGGGAAGAGCCACAGTATCCCAGTTAGTGTAGTAGCCAGGTGGTTTGCCAGTAAGCCACCTCTTAGCAGGGCCTTTCAGAGAGAATGGAAAAGCTCTCAGACAAAGAGTGTTCTTGTCGAGGTTCCCGCTCTTAAAAGTACTGCAGAGATCAAGGAAGTCTGCAAGATGAGTGCACGGGTTGTCTAGGGGCCTGCCTTCAAACTGTAAATCCCTAGAGATCATAGTCAAGAATGGAATCTTGATCTGATAGTCAGGATCTCCTTCTATGCGTGGAACGGCAATGGCAGATCGAACGCTAGTCGCGCTCGGCTTGTTATAGTCTGCTAGACTCTTCTGTGCAGGTGGTGGCGGCGGCGGTTGATCGCCATTTGGTGGTAATCTATCGTCCATGGTAGGAGATGGAGGAGGTGAAAGTGACTCGGTGTATGAAGCGGATGAAGATGACGGTACAGGTGAAGATGGAGACGAGGAACTCTCCTTCGGTTCCTCGATCTTGATCGGAGTGATGAATGGATTGGTTCTGCCTTTCTTCAGAATCTGTGATCGTAGAGTTGTAGCAGAACTGCCTGGTCTCCTAGTGCTACTAATGCTAAGGAAAAGCTATAGCAGATCGTATTCCAAGGGTCTCCTATGATTGGTTACTTCAGAACTAGCAAAATACTCGAAGGCAAACACGTTGTGCGTGGTGTGAGTTCCACGACTTCTACTTCTAAGAAATGCAGAGAAATTAAAACAAATTTAAACTAAAGCAGATTGGGAATTAGGGTTTGAAAATAAGGATGACAGACGAACTTAGACTTTGAATCCCCCTTCGTTCCCCAGAGCATTAGCAATCAACAGATCAGCGGATTTCGGTTCTCATTCAATCAATTACTAAGACACCACCATAACTCCTTACACTTAGGTTTAAGACCGGCGAACGTTCGCTCTATTCGTTCTAACTACCAAGATTAACTAGCCGCCCGGGTACGGTCGCCTCTCGCAACGACTTAATTAATTGGTGTGATTACTAGTGATTAATGAGTTACTCTTGCAGTGAATTAACCCTAACCGGTTCCTACAAAAGGCACACTCCAATTATAAGGTTAATTGTTCAATTCGATGTTCTAAAGTAAGGCGAGCGTTCGCTTCTATCCTTAGCTTAACCAGAATCTAATCTAGGTGATCAATCCAGACAAGAAACATGAACAATGAAGAACGAATCAAACATGAAAAAGAACTGATTGAATTTCGAATCTAATCACCGCCGATCCGTGACCGCTTTAAAGCCCTAGGTCACTTAGGGTTCATCTAGGCTAAGCTCTAACGAGTTTAGCTACTCATGATCATTACAGAAGAAACAAAGACAAAGAAAGAGTTCATCATTCAGAGGAAGAACAGAAAAGAATCTGAAAAACCTAATTCAGACGACTCTGACAGACTCCGATCTTCGGTAATCTACACTCCTAGCTCCGGTTCATCGAGGTGGAAGGGATGGCGTCACGATCTCTATCCGGCTCTTCGAACTCCAGCTCTTCGCTCCAGAACTTGAGAGGATTCTGATCTCGAAAAGTTGTGTTTTTGTAAATTATGATTGTCTTTAATGCCTCCCCCCTTGTTTTGGGCCGCCGGGTTAAGTATTTATACTTAACCCTAACTGATCCGGAATAGTGTATTATTTTCGCCAAAAATTCCTTAAGAATTTCGGCGAAAATTCCTTTGTGTTCGGGAGTGCTTTCTCTGCCTTGTATTTTCGGTCCGAAGAGTACAATGTTTTCGCCGAAGATGTCCTTTGACTCGGCACCAGTTGAATGCACTAATATTTTCGCCGAATATGCAAGCTCAATTTCGGCGAAAATCTCTTTGTACTCGGGCAGGATTTTGTTTGACTTTGATTGGCTCCTTGGATCGATTCCGGTTTGATTCCTCGAGGTTCCAACGCCTTAGACACGTCCATGGCTACTCTATTTGACGGCAAAAACCTGTGCTAACACAAAAACACTAGAAAACCATCAAATAGACCCGAAACGGGCCAAGGTAACACAAATGGCACGAGATAGGGCAACCAATTGAATATTCGTTATTCTACCCTAAAAACCATGTCTTAAGCAAAGAAATGTCGCTTAAATGAGGCTGATAATCACGTCAAATCGAGTGTCATCAATCTCACTCAAGTAGAATCAACGAACTCTCGCACAATTGACTCTCTATTCCTAGACCAAATGCACCATGCTCTCGCTATGTGAACAAAAGGAATGGAATGCTTTAAACTAGCTCAATGAAATGCTTGGAACTTGAATTCTATGCCAACAATCATCAAGCACAAGGTAAATGATGCAAGACACTCTCATGTCAATCATATAACACTAGTCTAACAATCACAAGGGTCTTTCAACCTTCAAATGAAAGAAAACTCAATGCACACCAAGTGTTTGATAAAATGTCAACAAGGAAAAACAAGCTCAAAATGGTTGTAACTTGATAATCCAATCTCTCAAATCATCCAATTACAATCCTACAACCTTAGATCAACATCAATCAATCATTCTCATGTATTGAAAGACATAACAATACCAAAAGAGTAAATCAAGCTCTAATGGCTACAAAGCACAAGGTCTAGGATCATCATCTTACACAAATGGCTATGAGAAACTCAATCCATACAATCAATCACCTATCCTAGCTTGATCCATCCATCACTAAACAAAACCTAAGCTTAGCCTAGCTTAACCATGGAAGAAACCTGAAAATGAAAAGAGGAGACCATCCTTGCTTCCATGGAGGATCTTCTCACTTGGCTCTTCAAGCTCCAATCCAAGGGTGGAAGGCTTCACTTAGATCTTCAAGTTGATCAACAATTGAGGGTGGATGATGGTTGATTGGGAGAGGAGGGGAGATTGGCGATGATGAGGAATTAGAGAGAGTGGTGTGAACGGCGATTGTGTAAAAATTAGAATGAAATTGATGCCTCCAATTCTCACCTCTTCCACCTTTAAATAGCACGTCGGATTTGCCTAATATTTTCGGCGAAAATTGTGCAACATTTTCGCCGAAAACTTCTTTGAAAACACCGACCGCTGCTGCATTTGTTCTAATATTTTCGGCGAAAACTTTGAATGTTTTCGCCGAAAATTTCCTCAAGAATCGAAAGTTGATCTTCTGCTTCCTTCTGTTTGAAAGTGCATAAGGTTTTCGGCCGAAAACTTTGAATGTTTTCGGCCGAAAATTTCTTCAGCTTCAAGGTATGTTTTTCTTGATTTTGCATCGGTCGTATCTCCTCCGTCCTAGCTCCGATTGACCTCCCATTTGATCCTACGTGCTCCTTGTCACCAGTACTACAATGCCAAGACCTGAAAATACAAAGAAAACACCTCCAATAGACATGGAATTGGCCTCAAAGTAGCAACCGGACAACAAATGGACACTTAGCACAAAACATCAATAAAATCATATTAAGCATGGCATTTAAGGATCAAACACGAGCATTTCATAGGTCAATCGAGGACTTAAAATGCACTAAATATAATCACATCAAATTCCCCTACGACTAAGCTTTGCTTGTCCTCAAGCAAATGAATTAGAAAACATCCAAGTTCACAAATGACAAGATTCGCTCCATGGAGACTCAAGCAATAACAATTCGATTTAAACTGTTCCACGAACAAACTAAACCTACACATGCAAGAACGTCAACCAAACAAGTCTAGACCTCACTATTTTCTGCACACTTCAAGTAGTGGTTGATTGGGACACAACAAAACCGACCACGACAACACCAATTCTAATCAAAAGGACTTGAAATCGGGAAATGGATTGTAAGTGGTGAGTGATCATGACGTGGCTATCGACTCGACCTCATCCGCTTCTAGATCCACACTTTGCAAACTCGGGCTAGGATCAAGGGCTACATTTTGAGAACTCTTTTTTCCTTTTCTTTCTCTTTTCTTCTTCATTTTTTTTTCTCTTTTTCTTTTTTTTTCTTACTGCATACTAGTGCTCGATCCAACACTTCACTTAGGTGTTGAACCTGCCTAGCTCACAGCTTTGCCTTTGCTAGTGCTCAACCCGACACTTCACTTAGGTGCCGAGCTTGCCTAGCTTAGCTTTTCTTTTCTTTTCTTTTGAACATTTTTTTTTCAAATTAGCCAGTTGATCCTTAGCCCCTTACAACTTCAACACAAGATTTCGAATTGGATTCCATCTAATCTCAAGCCACAATCACGTTGAAGAAAAACATGGAAAAGGGGTGAAAATACTGACTGCCTTCATCATCTTAGACCGGTGTTATCAAACCAATCAACCAACATACAAGAGTGATAAAATATCTGTTCTGGCCTAGACTCAATTTGACATTAGCGCTAACATGCTGGTTATAGGTTCTAAGTGGAACAGTCTAAACATCATTGTGAAAGATTGAAGTCAATTAAACACCAAGAGTCAAGAACCGAATGCTTCTACAGTAGAGGGAATCGACATTCAATTAAGATCAAGCAATTCAACCAAACAACACATTAGACTTCTACCAACAAATAATCACACCAAACCTCAAACTCCCCTACGACTAATCACGAGCATTGTCCTCAATGATCGAGAGAGAGAGGGTAAGGTGGAACGAAGTTACCGCATTGGTAGAGAAAAACTGAGGAACAAAGGAGTGAAAGAGTCCCATAGCGCGCGTTGTGAAGAGTGATCCGCCTAAGTGCTTGCCAAAATTTTATTCAACGAACTAAAACAACACAAAAACATGAAAGCGAAAAGGTAAGGATAACATGGGGTGCCTCCCATGAAGCGCTTCTTTAACGTCTCTAGCTAGACGATAGCTCAAAGAGTAAGCTAAGTAAAACCATCCCAACTCATTACCTCCTTGAAGTCGATGTCATTACCTTCGCATGGCACACGAAACTTGAATTGTACCTTACCAACTTCGGGTGGAATGAGCATGGATTTCCTGGATGGTGAGGCGGGAGCAATGGAGAAGGGACCAAACCACTTAGAGTTGAGCCTTTCATCGGGTGGCTTCTTAGTCTTGCTTGTCTCACCCATTGGTGCAGCTTCCTTGCCTTTCTCATTCGGCTTCTTTACACCTTTCTTCTGAGATTTAGGTGGTGTCTTCGAGAGCACGAACGGTGGAGACTCCTTCACTCATCCATCTCTTCCTGCACATCACTAATAGCAAACAACTCCGCAAGACTATGTCGGACAAGGTTAGTGCTATTAGTAGCCGAAGTAAGCTCATGCGGATTCTTAGGGTCATGGTGACTAGCATAAGACAAGGTAAACTCCATACCATTTGAGCGGTCAAAGATCATGCATTCATTGTCGACCCTAAGGGTAAGTTTACCACGATAAACATCAATCAAAGCACGAGAAGTTGCTAAGAAAGGTTTTCCTAAAATCAAAGGCACATCGGCACCACCCATAGCATCTAGAATAACAAAATCCACAAGGAATTCGAAGGCACCAACCTTAACCAACACGTCCTCAACAATACCACGAGGGGATTTCATGGACTTATCCGCTAATTGAACATTCATGAGGGTTGGTTTTAATTTCCCTAGGCCTAGCTTCTGAAACATGCAATATGGCATAACATTGATACTAGCACCCAAATCGGCTAAACCTCTACTTATTGCATGCTCACCAATAGTGCAAGGAATAGTAAAGCTACCTGGATCCTTAAGCTTCTCCGGTGGTTGCTTAGAGAGAATGGCGGAGCATTGTTCGTTAAGCTTTGCCGAAGTTACATCCTTAAGCTTGCGTTTGTTGGTGAAGATCTCTTTCATGAACTTCGCATATTGAGGCATCTTGGTGATTGCTTCTCCAAAAGGCATTGTGAATTGCACTTTGTCAAGAATCTCAACAAACCTCTTGAAATCTTTCTCCATGGAATCCGACTTCAAGCGAGAAGGATAAGGTGGTTTAGGCTTGTACGGAGGCACAACCGGTGCGGGAGGAGAGACCGGAGTAGCACTCTTTGTAACCACTTGAGAACCAACCTTATTGGTCAATTTAGAAGCTCCTTTAGCCTTGACTCCTCTATCTTTAACTTCAATCCTATCCGTGTCATCATCGGAGTCAACATCTTCAACTATAACCAAATCATCGTCTTTAGCACTTACCACCTTAGGTATGGCATCTTGTACTTGCTTACCACTCCTCAAAGTTACCATCATAAGCTCCTCGGGGTTCTTGGGGTTGACCTCGGTGTTGGAGGGAAGGCTACCCTTTGGTCTCTCCGAGAGCGCCTTAGATATTTGGCCCAATTGAGTATTCAAATTGGTAATTGACGCTTGTTGATTCATGATAAGTTGGATCATTGCCGCATTTGTGTCTTCTTGAGAGATCGAAGAACCACCCTCCTTGTTTTGAGGAGGCTTGTTGAAACCGGGTGGTCCATTACCCTTATGGGTATACATCCCCGGTGGATTAGAACCTTGCTCACCACCTTGGTTACCTTGATTTTGGTTAGCACCTTGGTTCCATTGGTTTCCTCCTTGGTGGCCTTGACTTTGATTTCCACCTTGATTCCATGTGGAGCCTTGATTGTACCCCTTGTATCCTTTGAATCCACCTTGATTAGGCTTGTTGTAATTACCTCCTTGGTTCCAAGGACGGTTGTAGTTACCAGCTTGATAGTTCCCTTGAGGGTTGAAGTTTCCATAGAACCCTTGGCCTTGCACAAAGCTTACTCCCTCAATGCTTTCACCTTGGTTAGGCTCGGAAGTAGCGGAGGGGCAAATACTAACATCATGGCCTTGGCCTCCGCAACACTCACAACAAAACACCGTAGCAACCGGTGGATTGCCCACTTTAGATGGCTTAGAAGGAGGCTTAGGCATACTAAGATTGCTTACTTGAGAGGCCATGGCATCAATCTTGGACATGAGGAGAGCAATCATGGGGTCATCTTCATCACGATGCCCCGGTAGCTTAGGCTTCTTACCATAGATAGATGAATCCTTTGGTGCATCAATACTTATAGCTCTAGAGTCATAGTGAGTGTCGCTCCCATACTTAGACCTTGGAGGTTGTTGTCGAGACCAACTCCTTGTCTTGTTGGCCATCTCCGCAAAGAGTTCTAGAGCATCCTCGGGAGTGAGCGTCCTTAGATCACCTCCGGCGGCTTGGTTGATCATCCTTGTATTCTCAAAGTCAAGGGACCTAGCAAAGATATCTGCCAAGCTCCATTCGGCGAAGTTGTGATGAGGACAAGACCGAAGAAGGGCTTGGAACCTATTCCAAGTCTCATGGAAGAGCTCTCCCTTGTGTTGTGTGAAGTGGTTGATTCGATCCCGGATTGCATCCGTCATGTAAGGGGAAATAATTCCTCGAGGAAGGCTTCGGCTAGTCCCTCCCATGTAGTGAATGTTCTACTAGGTTGGTTCTCCAACCAAGACTTGGCTCTACCTTTGAGTGAGAAGGGGAAGAGTCGGAGTCGCACACAATCCGGGTGAACTTGATCGTTCTTCACCGTATCGCATATCTCTAGGAAGTCCTTCAAGTGTCTAGACGGGCACTCTCCATCTATACCGTTGAACACCACTCCGTTCTGTACCATCTGAATCATATTAGGCTTCAACTCGAAGTTTCTTGCATTTACCGGTCTTCGCACGATGCTCGAGGCTGCCCCTTCAAGGGTTGGGCGAGCATAATCAGCTAGTGTGCGCCTCGCACCTCTTTGCGATTGATCGTCTTTATTAGTGTGATGCGAATGCACCGAGTGGTTATCTTCGTCCTCATGATGAGACATGTTGTTGCGTGTGGTGCTATGAACTAGGTGAGGGGGAGAACGAGTTGGCGGTTCAAACACGACCTTGATGCCTTGGAGTCGTGCTTGGAGACGTGTGATCCGCCTCATGCACTAACACCAATCTCCTGTAAACAAGCACAACGAACACACCCGAGTAATACAATGATGCGGGATAACAAAGTAAACAAAGAGTAACAAGGAAGCAAAAAGGAAAACGGAAGGAAGTGTAAAGATCGGTTCACTAATAATTGCTTTCTTAGGAATGAGAGGTCCCCGGCAACGGCGCCAAAAACTTGATAAAAGGATTTTATCAAGGTCGTATTCCTCGAGGTCCTCTCATAGGCTAATACTCACAAAATTCATGAACGGTCCATACATTTAAATTGAAGTTTTGTTGAAAGAGAACAAGTAAAAACATAAACAAGCAAAGTGAAATTGACAAGAGAGATTGAGGATCAAACAAGAGAGAAAGGAGTTTAGTCTAGCAAGGGGTTTCTTCAAGCTCAAGGTTCATGAAAGTTGGATCGAATCTCAAGCAACAACGTGTAATTAATAACCATGCATCTCTGGTGAACGCCCGGTCGTTGGTCAGGATTCAACCAAATAAAAACTACTAATGCTAAAAAGCGTATAGCAGATCGTATTCCGAGGGTCTCTATGATTGGTTACTTTAGAACTAGCAAAATACTCGAAGGAAAACACGTTGTGCGTGGTGTGAGTTCCACGACTTCTATTTCTAAGAAATACAGAAAAATTAAAACAAATTAAACTAAAGCAGATTGGGAATTAGGGTTTGAAAACGAGAATGACAGACGAACCTAGACTTTGAATCCCCCTTCGTTCCCCAGAGCATTGGCAATCAACAGATCAGCGGATTTCGATTCTCATTCAATCAATTACTAAGACACCACCATAACTCCTTACCCTTAGGTTTAAGACCGGCGAACGTTCGCTCTATCCGTTCTAACTACCAAGATTAACTAGCCGCCCGGGTACGGTCGCCTCTCGCAAAGAACTTAATTAATTGGTGTGATTACTAGTGATTAATGAGTTACTCTTGCAGTGAATTAACCCTAACCGGTTCCTACGAAAGGCACACTCCAATTATAAGGTTAATTGTTCAATTCGATGTTATAAAGTAAGGCAAGCGTTCGCTTCTATCCTTAGCTTAACCAGAATCTAATCTAGGTGATCAATCCAGACAAGAAACATGAACAATGAAGAACGAATCAAACATGAAAAAGAACTGATTGAATTTCAAATCTAATCACCACCGATCCGTGACCGCTTTGAAGCCCTGGGTCACTTAGGGTTCATTAGTCTAAGCTCTAACGAGTTTAGCTACTCATGATCATTACAGAAGAAACAAAGACAAAGAAAGAGTTCATCATTCAGAGGAAGAACACAAAAGAATCTGAAAAACCTAATTCAGACGACTCTGACAGACTCCGATCTTCGGTAATCTACACTCCTAGCTCCGGTTCGTCGAGGTGGAAGGGATGGCGTCACGATCTCTATCCGGCTCTTCGAACTCCAGCTCTTCGCTCCAGAACTTGAGAGGATTCTGATCTCGAAAAGTTGTGTTTTTGTAAATTATGATTGTCTTTAATGCCTCCCCCCTTGTTTTGGGCCGCCGGGTTAAGTATTTATACTTAACCCTAACTGATCCGGAATAGTGTATTATTTTCGCCAAAAATTCCTTAAGAATTTCGGTGAAAATTCCTTTGTGTTCGGGAGTGCTTTCTCTGCCTTGTATTTTCGGTCCGAAGAGTACAATGTTTTTGCCGAAGATGTCCTTTGACTCGGCACCAGTTGAATGCACTAATATTTTCGCCGAATATGCAAGCTCAATTTCGGCGAAAATCTCTTTGTACTGGGGCAGGATTTTGTTTGACTTTGATTGGCTCCTTGGATCGATTCCGGTTTGATTCCTCGAGGTTCCAACGCCTTAGACACGTCCATGGCTACTCTATTTGACGGCAAAAACCTGTGCTAACACAAAAACACTAGAAAACCATCAAATAGACCCGAAACGGGCCAAGGTAACACAAATGGCACGAGATAGGGCAATCGATTGAATATTCGTTATTCCACCCTAAAAACCATGTCTTAAGCAAAGAAATGTCGCTTAAATGAGGCTGATAATCACGTCAAATCGAGTGTCATCAATCTCACTCAAGTAGAATCAACGAACTCTCGCACAATTGACTCTCTATTCCTAGACCAAATGCACCATGCTCTCGCTATGTGAACAAAAGGAATGGAATGCTTTAAACTAGCTCAATGAAATGCTTGGAACTTGAATTCTATGCCAACAATCATCAAGCACAAGGTAAATGATGCAAGACACTCTCATGTCAATCATATAACACTAGTCTAACAATCACAAGGGTCTTTCAACCTTCAAATGAAAGAAAACTCAATGCACACCAAGTGTTTGATAAAATGTCAACAAGGAAAAACAAGCTCAAAATGGTTGTAACTTGATAATCCAATCTCTCAAATCATCCAATTACAATCCTACAACCTTAGATCAACATCAATCAATCATTCTCATGTATTGAAAGACATAACAATACCAAAAGAGTAAATCAAGCTCTAATGGCTACAAAGCACAAGGTCTAGGATCATCATCTTACACAAATGGCTATGAGAAACTCAATCCATACAATCAATCACCTATCCTAGCTTGATCCATCCCTCACTAAACTAAACCTAAGCTTAGCCAAGCTTAACCATGGAAGAAACCTGAAAATGAGGAGAGGAGACCATCCTTGCTTCCATGGAGGATCTTCTCACTTGGCTCTTCAAGCTCCAATCCAAGGGTGGAAGGCTCTACTTAGATCTCCAAGTTGATCAACAATTGAGGGTGGATGATGGTTGATTGAGAGAGGAGGGGAGATTGGCGATGATGAGGAATTGAGAGAGAGTGGTGTAAACGGCGATTGTGTAAAAATTAGAATGAAATTGATGCCTCCAATTCTCGCCTCTTCCACCTTTAAATAGCACGCCGGATTTGCCTGATTTTTTCGGCGAAAATTGTGCAACATTTTCGCCGAAAACTTCTTTGAAAACACCGACCGCTGCTGCATTTGTTCTAATATTTTTGGTGAAAACTTTGAATGTTTTCGCCGAAAATTTCCTCAAGAATCGAAAGTTGATCTTCTGCTTCCTTCTGTTTGAAAGTGCATAAGGTTTTCGGCCGAAAACTTTGAATGTTTTCGGCCAAAAATTTCTTCAGCTTCAAGGTATGTTTTTCTTGATTTTGCATCGACCGTATCTCCTCCGTCCTAGCTCCGATTGACCTCCCGTTTGATCCTACGTGCTCCTTGTCACCAGTACTACAATGCCAAGACCTGAAAATACAAAGAAAACACCTCCAATAGACATGGAATTGGCCTCAAAGTAGCAACCGGACAACAAATGGACACTTAGCACAAAACATCAATAAAATCATATTAAGCATGGCATTTAAGGATCAAACACGAGCATTTCATAGGTCAATCGAGGACTTAAAATGTACTAAATATAATCACATCATCTAACTACCAAGATTAACTAGCCGCCCGGGTACGGTCGCCTCTCGCAACGACTTAATTAATTTGTGTAATTACTAATGATTTATGAGTTACTCTTGCAGTGAATTAACCCTAACCAGTTCCTACGAAAGGCACGCTCCAATTATAAGGTTAATTGTTCAATTTGATGTTCTAAAGTAAGGCGAGCGTTCGCTTCTATCCTTAGCTTTAACAAGAATCTAATCTAGGTGATCAATCCAGACAAGAAACATGAACAATGAAGAACAAATCAAACATGAATGAGAAACTGATTGAATATCGAATCTAATCACCGCCGATCCGTGACCGCTTTAAAGCCCTGGGTCACTAGGTCATCTAGTCAACCTACGAGTAGCTACTCATGATTATTGCAAAAGAAACAAAGACAAAGAAAGAGTTCATCATTCAGAGGAAGAACAGAAAAAGAATTTGAAAAACCTAATTTAGACGATTCTGGCAGACTTCGATCTTCGGTAGGTCACACTCCTAGCTCCGGTTCTCCGAGATGGAAGGGATGGCGTCATGATCTCTATCCGGCTCTTCGAACTCCAACTCTTTGCTCCAGAACTTGAGAGGATTCTCTGAATTCTGATCTCGAAAAGTTGTATTATGATTAATTATGATTGTCTTCCTCTTTTGGGCCACCGGGTTAAGTACAAATACCTAACCCTAAATTAGCTGGATCAGTTCATTATTTTCACCCAAAATAACAAGGTATATTCGGCAAAAATCCTTGTGTAAATGCACGGCTCCTTCGGCTGATTCTTCTGTTCTTTTCGCCGAATAAGTTCTCGGCGAAAACTTGATGTTTTCGTCGAAAATATCCTTCAAGTGGCACCAGTGGATTTGTCCTTGCATTTTCGCCGAAAACAGTGGATTCTTTTCGCCGAAAATGTCAGTGTGAACGGGCAGACTTTTGGTTTGAAATTAATTGGCTCCTTTGATCGATTCCGGTTTGATTCCTCGAGGTTCCTATGCCTTAGACACGTCCTTGGCTACTTTATTTGACGGCAAAAACCTGTGCTAACACAAAAACACTAGAAAACCATCAAATAGACCCGAAACGGGCCAAGGTAACACAAATGGCACGAGATAGGGCAATCGATTGAATATTCGTTATTCTACCCTAAAAACCACGTCTTAAGCAAAGAAATGTTGCTTAAATGAGGCTGATAATCACGTCAAATCTAGTGTCATCAGTACGCACCGTTGGAGGCGATTTGGCGGTCGAATACAACCTCGAGCTGGACCTCAGCCCCCAGGTAGCAGCAGATCCTCCTCTCCAGGACAAGGATGAGTCGGAGAAAGAAGATGATTCTGAGGAGCCTCAGCCTCTGTACGAGCCAGAATTTCATGATCTTACACCCTCGCCACACCATCAGGCAGGGTATGCACACCGTCGCCGCTGCTCATTCCGGATCCATATCAGGCGCCTCACCCGCAGCACCACCCGCACCCCACGGATGTCGGAGAGCTGTATGAGCGACTGCAGGAGTGGCGCATCACCGACAACGCCACTCAAGAGGCGAGATGGACTATTATGCAGCAACATATGCACCGCGCTGATGAGCGGTATGAGGCACAGCTGACGTGGCAACGTCAGCTCGGCGACTTCCTCCATTTTCCACCTCCCGACGCGACTGACGAGCAGTGATCGGGTTGTATCCTCTTTCTTGTCCCTTCTTTTTATTTCTTCTTTTCGGATTTCAATCCAACTTTTTTCTGTGTCGATCCGGGACACTTGTCCCGGTTTCCTTTTTATGTTTCATTTTTTTTTGTTTTGTAGGCAGTAGGGAGATTCCCTTTGCTTCGCTTGGGTAGATTCCCTCCGCTCCGAGGATCCGTGCTCATCCCCTACGCCAATGATGACACTCGATTTGACGTGAGTATCAGCCTCATTTAAGCGACATTTCCTTGCTTGAAACGTGGTTTTAGGAGTAAAATAGCGAATATTCACTCAACTACCCTATTTCCTACCGATTTGGTTACTTTGGCCCTTTTTGGGTCAATTTGATGGTTTTCTAGTGTTTTTGTGATAGCACAGATTTTTGCCATCATTTACGTAGCCATGGACGTATTCAAGACCTCAAGGAGTGAACCAGAAATCAAACCGGATTCAGAACCGAAGATCCAACTGCCCAGCACAATATTTTCGCCGAAAATACTACACAGTTTTCGGCAAAAATACCTTCAGAAAACCCACAGACGGAATGAGCTGAATTGCACTGAAGTTTTCAGCGAAAATACTATAATGTTTTCGCCGAAAAGTTATGAAGAAATCAGCCGACGGAAGCAGCAATTTACAAAGGAATTTTCGGCAAAAATAGTCCCTTATTTTCGGCGAAAATAATAGAACAAATCCGGTGACTTAGGGTTTAAGTATAAATACTTAAACCGGCGGCCCAAGAGAGACAACCTTCATTATTCATCTTTTGAGAAAATCAGACTTTTGAGAGTCAGCCGACTCTAGGGTCGATAGATAGAGTTTAGAGAGTTCGAAGATCCGTGGAGAGATCGTGACGCCATCCTTCCAGCTCGGAGAACTCGGAGCTTAAAGTTGAAGATCCAGGAGATTGAAGCTTGGCGGGAGTCGTCAGAATTAGGTTTTTCAGTTCTTATCTGTTCTTCCTCTGTATGATGATCTTCATTGTTGCCTTTGATTCTCTTGTTTCTTATATGAGTAACTGAACTTGTAGAGCTTAGATTAGATGAACCCTAAGTGACCCAGGGCTTTAAAGCGGTCACGGATCGGCGGTGATTAGATTCGAAATTCAATCAGTTCTTTTTCATGTTTGATTTGTATTTCATTGTTCATGTTTCTTGTCTGGATTGATCACCTAGATTAGATCCTTGTTAAGCTAAGGATAGAAGCGAACGCTCGCCTTACTTTAGAACATCGAATTGAACAATTAACCTTATAATTGGAGCGTGCCTTTCGTAGGAACCGGTTAGGGTTAATCCACTGCAAGAGTAACTCATTAATCATTAGTAATTACACCAGTTAATTAAGTCGTTATGAGAGGCGACCGTACCCGGGCGGCTAGTTAATCTTGGTAGTTAGAACGGATAGAGCGAACGTTCGCCGGTCTTAAACCTAAGGGTAAGGAGTTATGGTGGTGTATAGAAACCGATTGAATTAGAATTGAAAACCGCTGATCTGTTGATTGCCAATGCTCTGGTGATCTAAGGGGGATTCGAAATCTAAGTTCGTCTATCTTCTCGTTAGTCAACCTTTTACTTTTCTGTCTTTTATTTTCCTTTGTTCATTAGATTAGAAGTCGTGGAACTCACACCACGCACAACGTGTTCTAACTTGAATAAATTGTCAGCTTCTTTGAGTAGTCGATTAGTAGAAACCCTGTGGAATACGATCTAGTCTACTTCGGTAGGTTAGTTATTTGATACCGCTAAAACTGCAGCTTATCAAATTGGCGCCGTTGCCGGGGACTTCTTTTGATTGTTGAAAGAAGAACTGGCAATTTATTCCTCTACTTTCCATCTTTCATTTTTCCACCCACTTCGATTCTACATCGGTTGTGTTTATTTTTGTCTTTTGTAGGATAAGAAAATTCAGAAGTAAATCACTTCCGCCCCACCTTTCCCTACCACGATGGCTGCTAGTGTTCGGTCTCCCATCTTTGTGCCGCGTAATGAAGACGGTCCTGCCTATGAGATCAAGGCCGCCTACTCGGAAATGATGTCGAGGGGTCTACAGTTTGAAGGAAATCCTCATGATAATCCATGCACACACTTGGCGGATTTCCTTGCTTTTTGCGAAACCTTTAAGAGTGGGAGCCTCGATAAGGATACCTTCTGCTTTCGAGCCTTCCCATTCTCACTCCGAGGCGCCGCAAAGAGATGGTTCATTAGCAGGCCACCCGGTCTCTACACCAACTGGGAGGATCTCGCTCAAGGATTCATAGAGGAATACCCCCTCCTTCCAAAACCACTGCCTATAGGAACAGCATCTCAAGGCTCAAGGAGACCGGAGGAGCTAAGAGACATTGGAGAATAGAAGAGCTTATTGAAGCAGAAGTTCAGGAGCGATTGAAGAAAATCAATGCTTGCTCGTAGAAGAGGTGAACTTCATTTCTGAGGGCTTCACCAATAGTCAACAGGGCTACCTCGACTACCGTCAGTCCAGACAACCTCAGGGATCTACATCAGGGAACACAAGGGATAACGAGGTAGACAAGAAGTTCGACCTGATCATCACTAGACTCGATGATCATGACAGTCAGTTCAAGGCTCAAGCTCTCATCAATCAAGAACAGATCGCATCCGGTCAGAGAATTGAGCAAGCCGTGAACCATATCTGTAGCATGCTAACATCTGGTCGACCATTTGGCCAGCTTCCAAGCCAGACAGAGCCAAATCCGAGAAAAGAACAGGCTAAAATGGTAACTGCTCGAAAACTTCCAAACCTAATTGCTGATGCTTATTCTGTTTTACGCAGGATCGCTGAAACTCCGGAAGAAGAGGAAGAAGAAGAACAGAAACCGGCGCCTAAGGAGGAAGATCCTCCTCTTGCACCGTACGTCGTGAAGCCTCCTTTTCCTAGAGCATTGCTGCCGAATGCAAAGATCGAGACTGGCATGAAGGGGAACAAGGAAGGATATCCTGACATTCGTATTAAGAAACTTGTTTCTCCACATCTAGCTAAGTTATCTGATCCTGGTTCATTTACTTTGCCTTTGGTCATTAATGATGTTGAGATTGAACGTTGCTTAGTTGATCTAGGAGCATCTGTTAATGTTATGCCTGTGAGTCTATATGAAAAGTTAAACCTAGGAGAACTTGAACCGCCTAGTATGCAACTCGTCTTTGCTGATAGATCGCTTAAAACCCCTAAGGGAGAGATTAAAGACGTTGTCACAAAATGTGGTCCGTTCACGTTCTTAGCTGATTATGTGATTATGGATACTAGTACAGATGATGCTACTATCCTCATAGGTCGACCTTTCATGGCTACCACTGGAATGAATATTAACGTTCCCAACGGATCATTAACTCTAAGAGTCGGTAAAGAAATGAAAACGTTCCGTCTTAAAGATGGTATGAAATATGACTCTAGGAATGAAGAATCTCACTGCCTAGCTGTTGAAACTGTGGGGTTGACTCCGGTCAACTCCGTTACTAATGCTTCTTCCAGTGTCTCTAGATCAGTTGTTGCTGCAGGTATTGAACAGGTTATTAAGAAGAAGCCAGAAACTTCGGTTCAGAAGCCGCTTAAGAAGAAGAAGAAGGAACTGCAAGTCTCTTCTAAGCCACTGAGCGCTAAACCAAGCAGACCTCGAGGAAAGAACAAGAAGACGAAGACCCAAATGGTCTGGAGGCCAAAAATTCTGTCGTCTTCCACCGAGCCAGCTGCACCATTTCGTTCCGAGAAACCGGCGCCGAAACAAGTATGGAGGGAGAAGCCGAAAGCATCTCCTAAGGAAGTACTAACGATCACCGATCCTGGTGATACCAAGCCGAAGATTGAAGAAAAGAAGAAGCCGACAGTCCTCGTTCCTTCCATCGTCACACTCAAGAAGGATGATCTCTCCAGAACGGTTCGGACCGTTCAAGTTCGTTGATCACCTTCCCGACGGACGTACCAAGCTACTACATGCGAACGGGAAGAGATTCACGCTTACCGGAGAAGTCCCGAAGCTGTACTTCATGAACTCCGACGCGAGTGTGAAGGAGAATCTAAGTTGGGATGTCTCCTAATACCGTGCAGGTATCGTCCAGCTCAAGGACGTTAATAAAAGAGCGCTTCGTGGGAGGCAACCCACGGCTGGAGTCTGTTTTTAATTTTTTGTCGAACTTAGTATTTTAGAGTCGGTTCGGGGAGCCAAAAGTGTCAGTTTGTTTGTTTTCTTATTTTTCGTGTGTAGACTGCGTGTCGTAGTGTCAGTCGCAAGTTGATTGAGGTCATTCCAATTTTTTTGGATTTAACTGTGATTTTCTGAAGTTTGCCGGATTTGCGAAAATATTTTCACCCGAGTAGTTTAAAATTTTCGGCGAATATTCAACCCCATTTTCGGCGAAATCGCCTTTTGGTTTTCACTGAACCTCCCTGTTTCATATTTTCGGTCTGAAATTTATAATGTTTTCGGCGAAATTGAACTTGAAAACCAGGCAGTGATTTTAACGCTTATTTTCGGCGAAAACATATGGTTACTTTCGGCGAAAACACACTTGAAAAACCGGCAGTGCATTTGAACTAAAATTTTTGGTGAAAACACCCTCTTATTTTTGTCGAAAACTATTTTGAAAACCACCCAATCCTCCACTTAAAGAGAGTCAAAATATTTTCAAAATTCCCCTAACCGTCTTTGTTTGACTGTGTGGATCCGGGACACTTGTCCCGGTATCCTTTTGATCTTTTTGTTGTTTTTGTTTTTGTAGGAACTTGATTAGCTACTCCGCTCTGCTCCGGACGCTCCGTGTTCATCCCCTACACCGACAATCTCGTCACAGGTTCTTCGTATCTCTCTACTCTAGTTTAGTCCTGTGAGGACACAGAACCGTTTAAGTGTGGGGTAGGATGTTAGAATTTTCCTGATCTTGCTTGTTATCTGTGATTCTTGCTATCTGTGATTTTGTGGTTCAAATTTGAAATTTCTCTAGCATAGAATTGCTCAATTCTTGACTCGTGATGTTAAATTGACTTCAATTTTGGACAATGATGTCTAGACTGTTCCACTTAGAACCTGTAACCAACGTGTTGGAACTGATATTAAATGAGTCTAGGTCAGAACAGATCACAAATCACTTCGGTAGTTGAAACTTGAATTAATAGAATTAATCAACTTGTTAATAACAAAGCTCGATAACACCGTTCTAAGATGATAAATGCTAGCTTCTCCCATGTTTTTCCACTCCATATTTGACACCTGTGATTGTGGCTAGAGATTAGACGGAAATCCAATTCGAAATCTTGTATAAAAAGTTATAACTAGCTAGGATCAAGTTGCTGAATTGTTAAACCAAGTAATTGAGTTGTGCAAATCAATGTTAAGTTCTTTAAAGTGCTGAAAATAAAGCTAGGCAAGCCCGACACCTTAGTGAAGTGTTCGGGTTGAGCACTAGCAAAGGCACAAATACTGTGAGCTAGGCAGGTCCAACACCTAAGTGAAGTGTTTGGTATCGAGCACTAGTATGCAGTAAATAAATTGAAGGAATAAGTTGAAGCTTGAACGAAATTGTTGTTAAAAAGCGGTCCTAGCTAGCACATGTAACGTACAGATCTAGAAACGGATGAAGTCGAGTCAATAGCCACGTCACTTTTCCTACCTCCGCATCCACATCATGGCTAGAGCTTAAAGTCTTTTTTGATTAGAATTAGTGTTATCGTAGTCGGTTAATTATGATTCATTGTTTTGCCAAGAAATGAGCTTTGTTAAAACCACTACTTGAAGTGTGCAGAAATTAGTGAGATCGAAAAACTTGTTTGGTTGATGTTCTTACATGTGTAGGTTAAGTTTCTACGTGGAACAGTCTAAACCAAATTGTTAGAATTGAATCTCGGTTTAATCTCGTGTCATTTGTGAATTTGAGTATGTTCTAGTTCAGTTTGCTTGAGGACAAGCAAAAGCTTAAGTGTGGGGTATTGATGACACTCGATTTGACGTGATTATCAGCCTCATTTAAGCGACATTTCCTTGCTTGAAACGTGGTTTTATGAGTAAAATAGCGAATATTCACTCAACTACCCTATTTCCGACCGATTTGGTTACTTTGGCCCTTTTGGGTCAATTTGATGGTTTTCTGGTGTTTTTGTGATAGCACAGATTTTTGCCATCATTTACGTAGCCATGGACATATTCAAGACCTCAAGGAGTGAACCAGAAATCAAACCGGATTCAGAACCGAAGATCCAACTGCCCAGCACAATATTTTCGCCGAAAATACTACACAGTTTTCGGCGAAAATACCTTCAGAAAACCCACAGACGGAATGAGCTGAATTGCACTGAAGTTTTCGGCGAAAATACTATAATGTTTTCGCCGAAAAGTTATGAAGAAATCAGCCGACGGAAGAAGTAATTTACAAAGGAATTTTCGGCGAAAATAATCCCTTATTTTCGGCGAAAATAATAGAACAAATCCGGCGACTTAGGGTTTAAGTATAAATACTTAAACCGGCGGCCCAAGAGAGACAACCTTCATTATTCATCTTTTGAGAAAATCAGACTTTTGAGAGTCAGCCGACTCTAGGGTCGATAGATAGAGTTTAGAGTGTTCGAAGATCCGTGGAGAGATCGTGACGCCAACCTTCCACCTCGGAGAACTCGGAGCTTAAAGTTGAAGATCCAGGAGATTGAAGCTTGGCGGGAGTCGTCAGAATTAGGTTTTTCAGTTCTTATCTGTTCTTCCTCTGTATGATGATCTTCATTGTTGCCTTTGATTCTCTTGTTTCTGATATGAGTAACTGAACTTGTAGAACTTAGATTAGATGAACCCTAAGTGACCCAGGGCTTTAAAGCGGTCACGGATCGGCGGTGATTAGATTCGAAATTCAATCAGTTCTTTTTCATGTTTGATTTGTTCTTCATTGTTCATGTTTCTTGTCTAGATTGATCACCTAGATTAGATCCTTGTCAAGCTAAGGATAGAAGCGAACGCTCGCCTTACTTTAGAACATCGAATTGAACAATTAACCTTATAATTGGAGCGTGCCTTTCGTAGGAACCGGTTAGGGTTAATCCACTGCAAGAGTAACTCATTAATCATTAGTAATTACACCAGTTAATTAAGTCATTGCGAGAGGCGACCGTACCTGGGCGGCTAGTTAATCTTGGTAGTTAGAACGGATAGAGCGAACGTTCGCCGGTCTTAAACCTAAGGGTAAGGAGTTATGGTGGTGTATAGAAACCGATTCAATTAGAATTGAAAACCGCTGATCTGTTGATTGCCAGTGCTCTGGTGATCTAAGGGGGATTCGAAATCTAAGTTCGTTTATCTTCTCGTTAGTCAACCTTTTACTTTTCTGTCTTTTATTTTCCTTTGTTCATTAGATTAGAAGTCGTGGAACTCACACCACGCACAACGTGTTTTAACTTGAATAAATTGTCAGCTTCTTTGAGTAGTCGATTAGTAGAAACCCTGTGGAATACGATCTAGTCTACTTCGGTAGGTTAGTTATTTGATACCGCTAAAATTGCAGCTTATCAGCCAACCATCTCGGTCCAGGTTCTTCTACTTCACTCTGAACTCTAGAATTAGTCCTGTGAGGACACAATCCGATTTAAGTGTGGGGTAGGATGCTAGAGAACCTTGAATGAACTTGATTGCCCTTGATTGTGTTTTTGTGTGCCTCGTGATTCCTTTCCAGTCTCTCTAGCATTAGAATGGCTCAGTTCTTGATTTTTTATGTTAAGTTGTTGTTCAATCCTTCACAATGATGCTTAGACTGCTTAACCTAGAACTTGAGAACCAACGTGTATAGTTTGATGCTAAATTGCCTGGTCAGAACAGAATTTTTAAAATCACACTTGTAGTTTGTAGCCTTGATTGCATGAAAAATGACCGAATCCGACTAGCAAACCAAATGTCAGCTTTTTATCCATTGCACGTAACTTGCAATTTCAATTCTTTTTGAGTGGTTTTCTATTTGTTTGAATGAGTTAGAATTTGCATGAGACCTACTCGAGACCACACGATGACACGAGTTCTAGAATGATAGGGACACCTAGATTCAGCTACTAAGCCAGATAGCCTACCAAACGTTAAATCCATTAGATTTAAACCCTTGAGCTTGGCCTGTTCTTTCTGTTCGATTATACATTACATACATTTCCCATTCTTTCATTCCCCGTTGATCCCCTGCGGCTGTAGTTCTAGATTGACCTACCGGAAGTCGGTTTGTGGTAACTTGCCTATAGCCATTAAACAGGTGGTCTTAGCTATTATGTTCGAACGTGTAAACCCCTCTAGCAACTAAAAGAAAGAATCGGCACAAAAGAAAATAAAAGAAAAGAAGAAAAATAAGAAAAATGAAGAAAAAGCAGAAAAGCCAAAAAGTTTCAAGTTTTCAGTTCAATAAAACGTTCTTCTCCCTACAAATGGAAGAACGAAGTCAAAAGAAAAGGTTTTGTAAGAAAAATAATAAAGTGCTAGGTTGCTTGAGGGTATCATAGGGCGAGCGTTCATTATTCCACCCGTGTCTGGTTAGGCGGTAGGAAGCCATAGGCTAGATTCGAGGGAAGTTAGTCGAAAGCTACACCGCACCAAGCCATCATCATACATTCCCATCATCCATCTCATTATAAACCCTTGTAGTGTAGAATTCGTTACAGTCCTAGCAGGGAAGTCCTTCTTGACTAGTTCCTCGTGTTGTCACAGTGGTGGAGATGTGGTCGAAATGCAAACTTATGACAGAATTCAGTAACAGAAAATGATTGAGAGCTTAAACACGTCCTTAAACACAGAGAGTGAGAGTTCCCATTGTTCTATATATTTCCTGTGTGAGGAGTCTGGTCGGTCAGGTCAAATTCGTGCATAATTGGTTACGATTACTTGTCATGTGCAGTTTATTAGTGAGACCAGGTTATTTGGCTGATCTGTATGCATGTTAGGTCCCTTGTTCTAGGAATTAACTGTCTAATAATTCATTGTGTTTGATTGAGCTCCAATTTAATCGATCTTATCATTTGTGAACATGAACGTTTCTATTCAGTTTTCTTGAGGACAAGCAAAAGCTTAAGTGTGGGGTATTTTGATGACACTCGAATTGACGTGATTATCAGCCTCATTTAAGCGGCATTTCATTGCTTAAAACATGGTTTTTAGGGTAGAATAGCGAATATTCAATCAATTGCCCTATCTCGTGCAATTTGTGTTGCCTTGGCCCGTTTTGGGTCTATTTGATGGTTTTCTAGTGTTTCTATGTTAGCACAGGTTTTTGCCATCAAATAAAGTAGCCAAGGACGTGTCTAAGGCGTTGGAACCTCGAGGAATCGCACTGGAATCGATCCAAGGAGCCAACCAAGTCAAACCAAATCCTGCCCCATTTTACAAAGGAATTTTCGGTGAAAACACCTAGGGTTTTTGGCGAAAATACGTGAACAAACTGACTGAGCTCAACCAAGGAAATTTTTCGGCGAAAACATCAAGTTTTCGCCGAGAAACATCGGTCCGAAAAACACAGGAGAATTTAGCCGGCGGACAACCCATTTTATAAAGGAATTTTTGGCAAAAATTCCTTCATATTTTCACCGAAAATCTCAGTTAAAATCCGGCGGTATTAGGGTTAAGTATAAATACTTAACCGGCGGCCCAAATCAAAATAGACTTTTCAGAATCATAATTACCAACTAATACTGAAATTCACAGAATTCTCTCAAGTTCTGAAGGAGAGTTTAGAGTTCGAAGAGCCGGAAAGAGATCGTGACGCCATCCCTTCTATCTCGGAGACTCGAAGCTAGGATTGCAGTCTACCGGAAGATCAAAGTTCTGCCGGAGTTGTCTTAATTAGGTTTTTCAGATACTTTTCTGTTTCCTTTGTATGATGAACTCTATCTTTGTCTTTGATTCTTTTGTGATAAACATGAGTAGCTAAACTCTTAGAGCTTAGACTAGATGAACCCTAAGTGACCCAGGGCTTTAAAGCGGTCACGGATCGGCGGTGATTAGATGCAGAGTTCAATCAGTTTCTCTTTCATGTTTGATTTGTTCTTCTTTGTTCATGTTTCTTGTCTGGATTGATCACCTAGATTAGATTCTTGTTAAGCTAAGGATAGAAGCGAACGCTCGCCTTACTTTAAAACATCAAATTGAACAATTAACCTTATAATTGGAGTGTGCCTTTCGTAGGAACCGATTAGGGTTAATCCACTACAAGAGTAACTCATAAATCGTTAGTAATTCAACCAGTTAAGTTAAGTCGTTGCGAGAGGCGACCGTACCCGGGCGGCTAAGTTAATCTTGGTAGCTAGAACGGATAGAGCGAACGTTCGCCGGTCTTAAACCTAAGGGTCAGGAGTTATGGTGGTGTCTTAGAATTGATTGAATGAGAATTGAAATCCGCTGATTTGTTGATTGCCTATGCTCTGGTGAACGAAGGGGGATTCGAAGTCTAAGTTCGTCTATCATCTCTGTTTTCAACCCTAATTTCCAATCTGTTTTCAGTTTCAATTTTTAATTTCCGTGCATTTATTAGAATTAGAAGTAGTGGAACTCACACCACGCACGAAGTGTTTGACCTGAGTAATTTGCCAGCTTATTTGAGTAGTCGATCATTAAAAGGCCCTTGGAATACGATCTGCTTAGCTTCACAGCTTTGTAGTATTTGATCACTGATAAAAGGATTTTACCAAGGTCGTATTCCATGGGGTCCTCTCATAAACCAATACTCACAATTCTCATAGACGGTCTAGACATTTGAAATTGGTTTGGTTTGATTGAGAAATTCAGAAACAAAAGCAAAGAAAAGCAATACTAACAAAGATTAAACAAGAGAGAAAGGTGGTTCAAATCAAAGACAAAGGAGGTTCACTTGGTGGGTAGTTTCATCATGCTCAAGAGGACTAACAAGCCAATCAAGATCGAGTTTGCATTCGGATGACCATGCATTTCACTTCTATAGACTCAATGCACTCTCGTAGCACCAAATCCCTATCCTAATACCACTCAACTTAGGCTCTCGCTCTCAAGCTAAGTGAAAAAGGATGCATTCTAAGTGTTTGATGAAATGCCAAGACACAAGACCCTCTCTTAAGACTCTATGACCACAAGGCTAGGCACAACACTCTCATATCAATGCCCTAGCCTTTTCAAACACAATTGAATGAAAATACACATGCACACCAAGTGTTCGATAAAATGCCCAAGAGAGAAATCAAGTGAAAATGGTTGAAACAAGATAATCTAATCTCTTAGAACACACTCACTTCAATCCCTAGACCTACAATCTATGCAATCCAAGCACTCTCATGCAATCAAATCACATTGAATGGACCAAATCAAGCAAACATGGCATAAAATGGCATTAAGAACAAGTCTAGGAATCATCCTCATACAACCAAGATCAATCATGGCAAGTTCTATACAATCATCCCTCTATCATAGCACAACTAATCTACCCATCCAAGATGAACCCTAGAAACTCAGCCACACATGGCCAAGGGAGTAAAGAGAAAAGAAGGAAGAATGGTCACCAAGAACACCATGGATGAATCCTTGAGATGATCTTCACTTCTCCACTTGTAAGCACTTCTCCCAAGGTTTGTTGACTTCAATCCAAGCTCCAATTGCTCCAATTAGCTCCACTTAGCTCCAGAAATGAGTCCTAGGGTTTATGGGGTCGTAGGTATGTGTTTGGGGTTCAAGAGAGATGATAGAATTTTAGTAGAATCCCCAAAAATCGTCTTTAAATAGGATTCTGCTGGGCATACACGTCGTGTAGAACTACACGTCGTGTACCCTAAAATCTGCACAGACCGCAATTTTGCTTCGCTCATTTCTCCCTCATCCGAGCTCCGATTTGGCTTCCGTTTGGTCCTATGGTCTCCTTGTCATCTGTACTTCGATACCATAACCTGAAAATGCACAAAGGTAACACCAATAGACCACAAATTTGGCTCCAAAGTGGCAACCGGACAACAAATTGACACTTTGCGCAAAATATCAATAAAAGCCTACAGAGCATGGCATCTCACGATCAAACACGGGCATTTCATAGGTCAATCATAGGCTCAAAATGCACTAAATAAAGTCACATCAATCACATCCTACAACGTTCATCACTAGGGTTAGTCGCCAGACAGCTTCCCTGCTTTGGCGCATAAACTTGTCTTCCTTGATCACCTAGTTTAGATTCTTGTTAAGCTGAGGATAGAAGCGAACGCTCGCCTCACTTTAGAACATCAATTCAACCAGTTAACCCTATCATTGGAGTGTGCCTTTCGTAGGAACCAGTTAGGGTTAATCCGCTTCAAGAGTAGCTCATAAATCATTAGTAATTGCACCATTTAGTTTAGTCGTTACGAGAGGCGACCGTACCCGGGCGGCTAATTAATCTTGGTAGTTAGATCGGATAGAGCGAACGTTTGCCGGTCTTAAATCAGGAGTTATGGTGGTGTATAAAATTGATTGAATGAGAATTGAAAACCGCTGGTCTTGTGATTGCTGCTGCCTTGGTGATCTAAGGGGGATTCGAAATCTAAGCTTGTCTGTCGTCTGTCTAAACCAGCCAATCATTCTGTGTTTTAATTTCATTTTAATTTTCCTGCATCTTAGTCTAGAAGTCGTGGAACTCACAACACGCACAACGTGTTAAAACCTGAATAAATTGCCTTCATATTTGAGTAGTTGATTAGAAGAAACCCTGTGGAATACGATCTGCTTAGCTTATTAGCTTGGTAGTATTTGATCACTGTTTTACAGCTCATCAACAGTCGGCACCGGGGGCAGGAAAGTACTAGGACCCGTCGGTTATATGTAACCGGGAACCCGTAGTGTCCAGGAATGGCTCCACGACAGAAGATGGATGCTTCTGTTGATAACACCGATCCTAAGCTATGCACGCAACAAAAACTAAAGGATTTAAAGAACAAAGTTCTGATTTATTGATTGATTCGAAAAGGGTGGATGTTTACAATGAGGCCGAGGCCTCTTATTTATAGTAGAGGAACTTGTGAACAGGCTCACGATTCCTACTAGGAAAGAAACTCTAAAAATAATAAAATATTATCCTAAAGTCTTATTTAGAATATAATAAGACTTACTTGCTCCTAAAGAATCGAAACTAAAAGGGAAAATCCGAGTCCAACACTTAAAAAGACTTAAATAAATAAAAATAGCCTAAAAACCCTAAACCGTTGGATTCGGCGGCTTCGGTCGGGCTTGTCGGTCACGAGCGGGCCGGATTAGGAAAGTCGGCGCTGCCTTTGATGTCGGGCTTGGAATTGGCGGCGGTGACGGTTGCTCGGGCTTGGAAATGCTCGGGGCTCCTGATGTTGGGCTTCGGCGGGTCTGATGGTGATGCTGCTCGGCTCACGGGGTTCCTGCTCGACCGGCCCGTTCGGTCATCTTCCCATTTCTTCATTTCCTCCCATTCCTCCTTGGCTCCTAGGGTGGAAGCTCCTAGGCTTGGCTCCAGGCCTTGTAGGGGGTTGAGGGCCGGTGTTAATCCTGCTAGGGCTCGCGTCCCATGCTGGCTGGGTGCTAAAGCCCGATCGGGGCTTTCCGAGGCCGGGGCTGGCGCCCGGGTGTAGTATGCCTTCGGGCCTTCTCCAAGTGCGCCCAAGCCTTTCCTTCCCTGCTTCTCCCAGTCATCCAGAAAGGTCCTTAGAGTTTCCCCTAAGGTGGTCATCCTTTCCTTGAGTTCTTGGAAGCCTAGCCTTGGTGCTAGGGCTGGAGGAGCGCTCGGGGCGGGGCCAACTGGAGCTCCTTGAGACTGGTGCTCGGTCATCTTCAGTCGGCATTCCTCCAGGAAGGCATCTAGGGGATCCCAGGGTTGTATAGCACCTCATAGGTCCTTAGACTTAGTGCCCGAGGTGCCGGGCAAGCTAGACTCCTTGGCTGCTTCGAGCGCCGGGGCCCAAGTTAGGGCCGGATGGGTCCGGACACTCATCCGTGCTTGTTGGGCCCTTCGGGGAGGACTGTACTTGAACCTTACCACATGTTGGGGCTTGATGAACCTCCGTGGGGCTAGGCTCGGAGGCTGGCGAGGTTCCAAGCGCTTCTTATAAGGCCCTAAGGCCTTTCCCCTTGTGGGTGACCCCGACTGGGTGTAGGAATAGGAATTCCCAGCCGGTCGGCTGCCCGGGGTCATTCCATTCCCCTCTTCTTGTAAGGGATTCGTCCTCGAATCCCCATCTTTCTTCGTGTGCGTTCTGGGTCGGGGCTTCCTCAAGTCAACAACTGGCGTGGTGGTGTTGGAGCCATCTTTCCACATGCTTTGGGGGCTCGGGTACTCGTTGGAGTCCGAGTCCGACCATGGCTCCGGGTCTTTTGAACTGGCCTCGTCGATGCTCATGTTGTCTTCAGTCGATGGACTGTTGACTTTGATGTTAAGGCTCGTAGAAGACATAGGGGAGTACAGGTCGTCCCAGTGCAGCCCTTCCTCTTTGCTAGGGCTTTTTTCTTCAGCCACCGCTCTTCGGGGTAGACAGATCCGGATGGGCGCCAGTCTCAAGAGTCGGTGAGATACTTCCTCTGTGTGCATATCGCGGACAGCCTGGTTGTCCTTCGGGGGCCTAGGGGTGTCCGGGTGCTGCTCTTGCACTAGTAGACGGCTGGCCAGTGGATGCTCAGGCACTGATCCATAGGTCACCGGGTGCTGGCTCGGGGTTGATGTAACACCCTCACTTTTGAAATAAAAGAAAGTACTAAAATACCCTTTAGAACAGCGGAAAACAAAACCTCACGAGGGTGCTACGCTTAAACCTTGACATATTTTACAAAAATGCCCCGGCCGGGGAACTTCAAAATAAAGTTAAATAGAACTTGTAAAACTTATAAATAAAACTTGTAATCATAAAAACATAACTCGACAACTGAGCCCTATACATTTGGGAAAAACTGAAATGAAAACAAGTCTCGAGATAAAACTTTAAAACGGTTGTCTCAAGTCCAAGTCTTACATCTCTGTAGAGACCACTCCACACACCAATTCAGCTCCACAAGGCTCAAGCTCGAAACCAACTTCTAACAACCTGGTGGGTGGCTCGGGGTCAGTCTTTCGTGCTGATAAAGAATTTATCAAGGTCGTATTCCTCAGGGTTCCCTCATAGGCTAATACTCACAACGTTCGTAAACGGTCCATACATTTAAATTGAAGTTTGGTTTTGAAAGGAGACAAGTTAAAAACATAAGCAAACAAGGTAAAATTGACAAGTGAAAATTGAGGATCAAACAAGAGAAAGGAGTTTAGTCTAGCAAGGGGTTTCTTCAAGCTCAAGGTTCATGAAAGCTGGATTGATTCTCAAGCAACGATGTGTAATTAATGACCATGCATCTCACTCAAGTAGAATCAACGAACTCTCGCACAATTGACTCTCTATTTTCCTAGACCAAATGCACCATGCTCTCGCTATGTGAACAAAGGGAATGAAATGCTTTAAACTAGCTCAATGAAATGCTTGGAACTTGAATTCTATGCTAACAATCATCTAGCACAAGGCAAGTGATGCAAGACACTCTCATGTCAACCATAAAACACTAGTCTAACAATCAAAAGGGTCTTTCAACCTTCAAATGATGGAAAACTAAATGCACACCAAGTGTTCGATAAAATGTCACCAAGGAAAACAAGCTCAAAAATGGTTGTAATTGCATAATTCAATCTCTCAAATCATTCAATTACAATCCTACAACCTTAGATCAACATCAAACAATCATTCTCATGTATTGAAAGACATAAACAATGCACCAAAGAACAAGTCAAGTCCCATGGACAATAAGCACAAGGTTTAGGATCATCATCTTACACAAATGGCTATAAGAACATCAATCCAAACAATCAATCACCTATCCTAGCTTGATCCATCCCTCACTAAACTAAACCTAAGTTTAGCCTAGCTTAACCATGGAAGAAACCTGAATTTGGGTAGAGGAGACCGTCCTTGCTTCCATGGAGGATCTTCCCACTTGGCTCTTCAAGCTCCAATCCAAGGTGTGGTGGACTTTGCTTAGCTCCTTGCACTTCAATTGATCAACAAAGGGGGATGGGGCGATGATCCGATGAGGATGCTATGATGATCGGCGATTTGGAGTTGAGAGGGAGTGGAGTCGGCGATGTGAAAATTAATTGAATGAGTCCTCCCTAATTCCGTCTGCTGCCTTCCTTAAATTGCACGCCTGAATAGTCTTGCAGTTTCGGCGAAACTGATGCCAAGTTTCGCCGAAAATCGCCTTGAGAACTCATGACCGGCTGACATCCCTTCTAAAGTTTTCGGCGAAACTTTGAGTTGTTTCGCCGAAACCATCTTCAAGCTCCAATGCCCGCCGTCTGCTTCTAGTTTTCGGACCGAAGACTTGACAACCTCGCCGAAACTTCCTTCTTCGGCGAAAATGCTATGACGATTTCGCCGAAAATTCCTTCAGCTTAAAGTGTATTTTCTTCGATTTTGCAACGTCCATATCTCCTCCGTCCTAGCTCCGATTGACCTCCCGTTTGATCCTACGTGCTCCTTGTCACCAGTACTACAATGCCAAGACTTGAAAATACAAAGAAAACACCTCCAATAGACAAGGAAATGGCCTCAAAGTAGCAACCGGACAACAAATGGACACTTAGCACAAAACATCAATAAAAGCATATTAAGCATGGCATTTAAGGATCAAACACGGGCATTTCATAGGTCAATCGAAGGCTTAAAATGCACTAAATATAATCACATCAAATTCCCCTACGACTAAGCTTTGCTTGTCCTCAAGCAAAAGAATCAGAAAACATCCAAATTCACAAATGACAAGATCGGTCCCATTGAGATTCAAGCAACACAATTTGGCTTAAACTGTTCCACAAACAAACTTAACCTACACATGCAAGAACGTCAACCAAACAAGTCTAGACCTCACTATTTTCTGCACACTTCAAGCAGTGGTTGATTGGGACACAGCAAAACCGACCACGACAACACCAATTCTAATCAAAAGGACTATTTTTTTGAAAGTGATGAGTGATCATGATGTGGCTATCGACTCGACTTCATCCGCTTCTAGATCCGCACTTTACAAACTCTGGCTAAGATCAAGGGCTACATTTGAGAACTCTTTTTCTTTCTTTTCTTTTCTTTTCATTTCCATTTTTTTCTTCTTTTTTTCTTACTGCATACTAATGCTCGATTCAACACTTCACTTAGGTGTTGAACCTGCCTAGCTCACAGCCTTTGCCCTTTTGCTAGTGCTCAACCCGACACTTCACTTAGGTGCCGAGCTTGCCTAGCTTTTCTTTTGAGCATTTTCTCTTCTTTTTCTTTTTTTCACAATTTAGCCACTTGATCCTTAGCCCCTTACAACTTTCACACAAGATTTCGAGTTGGATTCTGTCTAATCTCAAGCCACAATCACGAAGGATCAAAAAGGGTAAAGAAAGACATGGAAAAGGGGTTTTGATTGCCTTCATCATCTTAGACCGGTGTTATCGAGCGGTACAAAACATGTATCAAACCAATCAACCAACATACAAGAGTGATAAAATCTCTGTTCTGGCCTAGACTCAATTTGATATTAGTGCTAACATGCTGGTTATAGGTTCTAAGTGGAACAGTCTAAACATCATTGTGAAAGCTTGAAGTCAACTAAACATCAAAAGTCAAGAACTGAACGATTCTACAATAAAGGAATTCGACATTCAATTAAGATCAAGCAATTCAACCAACAACACATTAGACTTCTACCAACAAATAATCACACCAAACCTCAAACTCCCCTACGACTAACACGAGCATTGTCCTCAATGATCAAGAGAGAGAGGGTAGGGTGGAACGAAGTTACCGCATCGGTAGAGAAAAGCTGAGGAACAAAGGAGTGGAAGAGTCCCATAGCGCACATTGTGAAGAGTGATCCGCCTCATTGCTTGCCAACAACCAACTCAAAGAACTAAAACAACACAAAAACAGAAAATCGAAAAAGTGAGGAAAACATGGGTTGCCTCCCATGAAGCGCTTCTTTAACGTCTCTAGCTAGACGAAACCAAGAGCCCTCAAGGCATAACCAAGGATAAAACCTCAACCGTACCAATAGTATCATTAATCACATAATGCTTAAGTCGATGGCCATTCACCTTAAAAGGCTCGGTTTGAGAGGGAGAGATTACCTCGATGGTGCCATAAGGAAACACTTGAGTTACCGTGAAAGGTCCGGACCAACGAGATCTCAACTTCCCGGGAAAGAGCTTGAGCCGAGAGTTGTATAGGAGGACTTGGTCACCAATTTTGAAATCCTTGCCCGACTTCAAGCGGGAGTCATGAATAAGCTTCGTCCTCTCCTTGTATAGCTTGGAACTCTCATAAGCATGATGGCGATACTCTTCGAGCTCATGTACCTGAAACTTATGCTCTTCTCCTGCAAGACTCATATCAAGGTTTAGAAATTTCAACGCCCAAAGAGATCGGTGCTCAAGCTCTACCGGCAAATGGCAAGCTTTGCCATAGACCATCCTATAGGGAGTAGTGCCTATAGGGGTCTTATAAGCCGTGCGGTAGGCCCAAAGAGCATCATCAAGCTTTGACGACCAATCTTTTCGTGATTGGTCGATCATTTTCTCCAAATTCTCTTAAGTTCCCTATTAGTAACCTTGGCTTGGCCACTAGTTTGAGGGTGATACGAGGTAGACATCCGATGAGTGACACCGAACCGTCGGCACACCCTATCGAATTGTCCTTGAAAATGAGTACCTCGATCACTAATAATAGCACGAGGAGCACCAAAACGGGTGAACAACTTAACAAGAAACTTCCCTACAACACGGGCATCATTAGTAGACAAAGCTTGTGCCTCCGCCCATTTAGACACATAATCAACCGCAACCAAAATATACTTGTTACCATGCGAAGTAGGAAACGGTCCCATAAAATCAATACCCCAAATATCAAATATTTCGACCACTAACGAGACATGTTGAGGCATTTCATTACGGGAAGAGATGTTACCTGAACGTTGGCAAGCATCGCAAGACTTGACAAAGTCTTGACAATCTCGAAAGATTGAAGGCCAAAAGAATCCGGATTCAAGTACCTTGCGAGCCGTGCGATTTGCTCCATGATGTCCACCTGTAGGTCCGGAGTGGCAATGAAGCATGATGTCCTTCGCTTCGCCATGGTTAACACATCTTCTAATTATCCCATCGGAGCCAACTCGAAACACAAAAGGATCATCCCAAAAGTCATGCTTCAAATCCGCAAAGAACTTCCTTTTGTCTTGAGTGGAGAGACCCTCCTTCAAATATCCACTAGCAAGATAGTTAGCTAAATCCACAAACCAAGGCTCCTCGAACTCCATTGTCGCTAAAGCGAATAATAGCTCATCGGGAAAGTTGTCGTTGATTTCCTCATTACCATTGTGTACCAATTCAGCTTCTTTCAAACGAGACAAGTGATCGGCGGCTACATTCTCGGATCCCTTCTTATCCCGAATTTCAATGTCAAACTCTTGTAACAAAAGAACCCAACGAATCAATCTTGGTTTAGCATCGGTCTTGGATAGGAGGTACCTCAAAGCTTGGTGGTCCGTGAAGACAATAGTATGAGAAAGCACCAAATAGGACCTAAACTTATCAAAGGCAAACACTATAGCCAAGAACTCCTTCTCCGTGGTTGTATAGTTCCTTTGAGCTTCATTGAGAGTCTTACTTGCATAGTATATCAGATGGAATCTCTTGTCAATTCGTTGGCCTAGAACAGCTCCAATATCGTAATCACTAGCATCGCACATCAACTCAAATGACTTGGACCAATCCGGAGCAATGAGTATAGGAGCATTTGTGAGTTTACCCTTTAGGAGCTCAAAGGCTTTCAAGAATTCTTCATCAAATCGAAATTCCACATCCTTCTCGAGAAGCCGAGTCATAGGGGTAGTAATCTTGGAAAAATCCTTAATGAAACGCCTATAGAAACCGGCATGCCCCAAAAAACTTCTCACGGCCTTCACGGAAGAAGGTGGAGGGAGTTGAGAGATGGTCTCTAACTTCGCTTTATCAACTTCAATGCCTCTCCTAGAGATCTTGTGACCAAGAACAATCCCCTCATTGACCATGAAATGGCACTTCTCCCAACTTAGTGCGAGATTAGTCTCTTCACAACGGTGCAATACCTTCTCAAGATTTCTCAAGCAAAGATCGAATGAATCCCCAAATACCGAGAAATCATCCATGAACACCTCCATGATGTCTTCCACAAAATCATCAAAGATAGCAAGCATGCATCATTGGAAGGTAGCGGGAGCATTGCACAATCCAAATGGAATTCGGCGATAAGCAAACGTACCGAAAGGGCATGTGAATGTGGTCTTCTCAATATCCTCTGGAGCAATCGGTATTTGGAAGTATCCGGACATGCCATCCAAGAAACAATAGTACTCGTGACCGGAGAGACGCTCGAGCATTTGATCCATGAAAGGTAGAGGGAAGTGATCCTTCCTAGTGGCCTCATTGAGTCGACGATAATCTATGCATACACGCCATCCGGTGATTGTCCTTGTTGGGATAAGCTCATCCTTGTCATTAGCTACCACCGTGATCCCTCCTTTCTTGGGAACAACTTGCACGGGGCTAACCCAAGGACTATCCGAGATAGGAAAGATAATCCCCGCATCCATGAGCTTTATAACCTCTTTCTTCACAACCTCTTTCATGTTAGGATTCAATCTTCTTTGAGGTTGCACAACCGGCTTAAAATCTTCCTCCATGAGGATCCGATGTGAGCAAAATGTGGGACTTATACCTCGAATATCTGAGATGCTCCATGCAATAGCTCTCATGTACTTCTTGAGGAGCTCCACTAGGCGGTCCTTTTTCTCGGGTAGAAGCTTAGCATTGATGATGACCGGTAGCTTAGAGTTTGGCATGAGAAAAGCATACTCCAAATGTGCGGGAAGAGGCTTGAGCTCAAGAGTAGGTGGTTCTTCATAGGAGGTCTTTACCCTTTCCACCTTCGGAAGAGCAACAAAAGCTGTCTCACTCCCCAACTTATCTCTCCCTTCATCAAGGGAAGCCACCTGAGCTTTTAACTCTGGGATGTCTAAATTTTCCTGCACATTCATTCTAAGGCAAACATCCAAAGAATCTCGACACACGAAGTTAGAAATACTACACACACTAGCCGAAGCGATAGTATCACACGAGTATTCTAAATCATCTTGTGCGTGAGCAAACTTCATGCCATCGGCTATGCAAAATGTAACACTCTATTGTCCTACTCTCAATGTCAATTTCCCATTATGCACATCAATTAAAGCACGAGAAGTAGCAAGGAATGGTCTACCAAATATCAATGAGACATCAACATCATCGGTATCAATGACCGCAAAATCAACTAGGAACACAAAAGGACCTACTTTAACTAGCACATCATCAACAATTCCCCTAGGACTCTTGGTCGACTTGTCCGCAAGTTGAATGTACATACGAGTAGGACGAAGATTAGACAACCCTAGTTTCTCAAATATGCAATAAGGCATGACATTGATACTAGCACCTAGATCCGCAAAACCATTAGCCAAAGAGGTATTACCTATAGCACAAGGGATAGTAAAAGTACCTGGATCCTTAAGCTTTTCCGGTGGACTCGTGAAGAGAACGGCAGAGCATTCCTGATTGAGGTGGACTAAAGGTGTCTCCGGTAGCTTCCTCTTATTGGTGTAGAGTTCCTTCATGAACTTAGCATATTGAGGCATCATAGTCATAGCTTCGGGAAACGGAAGAGAGAACTGCATTTGACTAAGCCGCTCCACAAACTTCTTAAAAACCTTCTCAAGGCCATCCTTACTCACTCGAGAGGGGTATGGGAGCTTAGGCTTGTATGGAGGTACAACCGGTGCGGGAGGAGAGACCGGTGGTGTACTCGATGTAGCCTTACTAGGTTCCTTAGCAACCTTAGTATTCACATTATCCGAAGGAGGTTCGACTTCAACCTCAACTTCATCCGACGGATCTTTAGTATCATCATCATCGATTATTGGATTAGGAGCTTGTACCTTTTGGGAGACACTTGGGGAAGAGGTTGTATCTTGCAAAGGTTTCCCGCTTCTCAATGTCACTACCTTGCAATGCTCCGGGCCCTTGGGGTTGACCTCGGTGTTGGAAGGTAAAGTGCCCGAGGGTCGCTCTGAGAGTGCCTTAGAAATATGTCCCAATTGGTTCTCCAAATTGGCAATTGAAGCTTGTTGATTCTTGATGAGTTGGATCATTGCCGCATTGGTATCTTCTTGAGAAATCGAAGAACCACCCTCCTTGTTTTGAGGAGGCTTGTTGAAACCGGGTGGTCCTTCACCTCTATGGTTGTACATACCCGGTGGGGTAGGACCTTGGGAACCTTGACTTGGATGTCCACTTTGATTCCATTGATTTCCTCCTTGGTGGCCTTAACTACCTTGGTTTAGGTTACTTCCTTGAGACCATTGGTTGCCTTGGTGCCCTCTATAGCCTTGATAACCTCCTTGATTTCCTTGGTTGTAACCCTTGCTATAACCACTACCTTGACTCCCTTGGCCTTGGTAACCGTGGTTAGACTTGTTGTACCAAGGTCGGTTATAGTTACCTTGATAGTTACCTTGGGGGCTGAAATTACCATGGAATCCTTGACCTTGTGCGAAACTCACCTCCTCATGGTCGCCTTGGCCAAGCTCAGGAGTGGCGGAAGGACAAGCACTAACATCGTGACCTTGACCCCCACAACATTCACAGCAATATATAGAAGCCACTGGAGGGTTACCCACATGAGATGATTGGACCTTGGAGGGATGCTTAGGCATGCTTAGGTTACTTACTTGGGATGCCATAGCATCGATCTTAGACATGAGGAGCGCAAACATAGGCTCATCTTCATCTCGATGTCCCGGTAACTTATGCTTCTTCCCATAGGTAGATGAATCCTTTGGTGCATCAACACTTATAGCTCTAGAGTCATAGTGCGTGTCGCTTCCATACTTAGAGCTTGGAGGTTGTTGTCGAGACCAACTCCTTGTCTTGTTGGCCATCTCCGTAAAGAGTTCTAGAGCATCTTCGGGAGTGAGCGTCCTTAGATCACCTCCGGCAGCTTGGTTGATCATCCTTGTATTCTCAAAGTCAAGGGACCTAGCAAAGATATCCGCCAAGCTCCATTCGGCGAAGTTGTGATGAGGACAAGACCGAAGAAGGGCTTGGAACCTATTCCAAGTCTCATGGAAGAGCTCTCCTTTGTGTTGTGTGAAGTGGTTGATTCGATCCCGGATTGCATCCGTCATATAGGGAGGAAAGAACTCCTCGAGGAAGGTTTCGGTTAGTCCCTCCCATGTAGTGAATGTTCTACTAGGTTGGTTCTCCAACCAAGACTTGGCTCTACCTTTGAGTGAGAAGGGGAAGAGTCGGAGTCGTACACAATCTGGGTGAACTTGATCGTTCTTCACCGTATCGCATATCTCAAGGAAGTCCTTCAAGTGTCTAGATGGGCACTCTCCATCTATACCGTTGAACACCACTCCATTCTGCACCATCTGAATCATGTTAGGCTTCAACTCGAAGTTTCTTGCATTTACCGGTCTTCGCACGATACTCGAGGCTGCCCCTTCGAGGGTTGGGCGAGCATAATCGGCTAGTGTGCACCTCGCACCTCTTTGCGATTGATCATCTTAATTAGTGTGATGTGAATGTACCGATTGGTCATCGTCATCTCCGTGTTGAGACATAGTGTGGTGTGAAATGCGTTCAGCTTCTTGTTTTTCAACTGTAGGTGGTGGGGAAGTAGTCCGTGGTTCGAGCACTTGTTCTAGTCCTTGTAGTCGTGCTTGAAGACGAGCTGAACGCCTCATGCACTAACCCAAATCTCCTGCACACAAGCACAACAAACACACCCGAGTAGTACAACGATGCGGGATAACAAAGTAAACAAAGAGTAAAAGGGAGGCAAAAAGGAAAACAGAAAGAGGTGTAAAGATCGGTTCACTAATAATTGCTTTCTTAGGAATGAGAGTTCCCCGGCAACGGCGCCAAAAACTTGATAAAGAATTTATCAAGGTCGTATTCCTCAGGGTTCCCTCATAGGCTAATACTCACAACGTTCGTAAACGGTCCATACATTTAAATTGAAGTTTGGTTTTGAAAGGAGACAAGTTAAAAACATAAGCAAACAAGGTAAAATTGACAAGTGAAAATTGAGGATCAAACAAGAGAAAGGAGTTTAGTCTAGAAAGGGGGTTTCTTCAAGCTCAAGGTTCATGAAAGCTGGATTGATTCTCAAGCAACGATGTGTAATTAATGACCATGCATCTCACTCAAGTAGAATCAACGAACTCTCGCACAATTGACTCTCTATTCCTAGACCAAATGCACCATGCTCTCGCTATGTGAACAAAGGGAATGGAATGCTTTAAACTAGCTCAATGAAATGCTTGGAAGTTGAATTCTATGCTAACAATCATCTAGCACAAGGCAAGTGATGCAAGACACTCTCATGTCAACCATAAAACACTAGTCTAACAATCAAAAGGGTCTTTCAACCTTCAAATGATGGAAAACTAAATGCACACCAAGTGTTCGATAAAATGTCACCAAGGAAAACAAGCTCAAAAATGGTTGTAATTGCATAATTCAATCTCTCAAATCATTCAATTACAATCCTACAACCTTAGATCAACATCAAACAATCATTCTCATGTATTGAAAGACATAAACAATGCACCAAAGAACAAGTCAAGTCCCATGGACAATAAGCACAAGGTTTAGGATCATCATCTTACACAAATGGCTATAAGAACATCAATCCAAACAATCAATCACCTATCCTAGCTTGATCCATCCCTCACTAAACTAAACCTAAGTTTAGCCTAGCTTAACCATGGAAGAAACCTGAATTTGGGTAGAGGAGACCGTCCTTGCTTCCATGGAGGATCTTCCCACTTGGCTCTTCAAGCTCCAATCCAAGGTGTGGTGGACTTTGCTTAGCTCCTTGCACTTCAATTGATCAACAAAGGGGGATGGGGCGATGATCCGATGAGGATGGTATGATGATCGGCGATTTGGAGTTGAGAGGGAGTGGAGTCGGCGATGTGAAAATTAATTGAATGAGTCCTCCCTAATTCCGTCTGCTGCCTTCCTTAAATTGCACGCCTGAATAGTCTTGCAGTTTCGGCGAAACTGATGCCAAGTTTCGCCGAAAATCGCCTTGAGAACTCATGACCGGCTGACATCCCTTCTAAAGTTTTCGGCGAAACTTTGAGTTGTTTCGCCGAAACCATCTTCAAGCTCCAATGCCCGCCGTCTGCTTCTAGTTTTCGGACCGAAGACTTGACAACCTCGCCGAAACTTCCTTCTTCGGCGAAAATGCTATGACGATTTCGCCGAAAATTCCTTCAGCTTAAAGTGTATTTTCTTCGATTTTGCAACGTCCATATCTCCTCCATCCTAGCTCCGATTGACCTCCCGTTTGATCCTACGTGCTCCTTGTCACTAGTATACAATGCCAAGACCTGAAAATACAAAGAAAACACCTCCAATAGACAAGGAAATGGCCTCAAAGTAGCAACCGGACAACAAATGGACACTTAGCACAAAACATCAATAAAAGCATATTAAGCATGGCATTTAAGGATCAAACACGGGCATTTCATAGGTCAATCGAAGGCTTAAAATGCACTAAATATAATCACATCACGTGCTCAAATCAATAAAAAAACATGGAAGCGATCCCAAGACCTTAGGATCGACTCACACATTATTAGGACATAACAATAACACAAAGAATTCATCATGGAGCTAACCTAGCATAATTCACAACTTTACTTGTAACACTATCCATGACATAACTCAAGATAGTTCTCATAACATTCACATTCTTATCTGTGTCAATCATCTCATAAGACTTGTAGACTTGTACTTATGCATCATGATTCTTAACTTACTATGGTTCTTTAAACCCGACTAAGTAAACATAGTTATTAATTATTAACTATAACATGAAAAGAACTATTAATAAACTCGATAATATCATATACTTGTGCTCAACAAGATTGCATTGATCATATAACACAACAAGCATGCAACATGCCTTAATAAATCATCACTAATCATAACTCAACTTGCATACATAATACTATCATATAACCGATCAATGATCTGAAACTGAGAAGCATATCTCACATAACATAACATCTCAAGACTCCAATAGTCATCACTCTATCCATATTTTAGGTTGGGTCAACTATCATATTAATAAACTTAGCAACAAGTACTCTATACATTATTGGCTAGTAGTAGGCGTGACTTTATAAGCTAAGAAAAGCATCATCATCACAATACTTCTCATGGAACATTTACTGAGCTATCAACATGGCATTCGAACTCATCATACATGAAGTTGCAATTTGGACTAACACTGAATCCACATTTACTGCACATGACTTGAAACTGAGAAACATGAACATAACACTTCATGCATAACTTGACTTAACTTAGTTCTGATAAGCTTTTAGTTAGGGGCCCCAACTCGACTAACTAGCCTTACCGCCCCTGAAAACTGATAAAGGGACTCTCTGGTCCAACTGAAAACTGTGGGCAATCTGGCCCAATATCGTGCTGAGGGTCGCCGGCGACCAATACTGAAAACTGGGGTGGGGCGGAGGTCTAGCTAGTGAGCACCAATTATTAATCCACCTATTACTTGTCTATGTGAGGTGTGTGACTATCCTAACCATACAACCTTAATGACATGAATAAAAGCATGGCATGCAACGTGTGGACACATCATGATTAACATGACTAGAAACATAAAAGGCATAACCTTAATCTTAAGAACATAATCATCACATGCACATGTTGATAAATCACAATACATGACTAGAACCATAAACAATCACAACTTTAATCACATGAACATAACATAAACGTATAAATAAATCATCATAAACATAACTAGAAAGGTCTATGAGATGTATTACTGACTACTAATGACATGGCATGGTTATGACATTATACCACAACTAGAACATGAAGTATATCGACCAACTAAGTCATGCAACTTAACATAATCATAATAAAAGCATATCGTAACATTAGCAACGACAATATATCATCCTCTTAAACTAATCCACATATACTTATCTTTATGAGGCTCGACACTCAATCATGTATACAACTTCATAATAATTAAACACAATTCATCAACCAAACATGTCATACTTAACAACGTAAAGTAATCAAGCAACGATAAGATACTACCATCTTAATACTACCATTTTAATCCAACCATCTTATACTTGTCTATATGAGGTGTTACACTCAAACATTCCCACAACTTAATTACATGAACAGAATCATAACGTGCACATGAGGATAAGTCATAAATTAACATGACTAGAAACATAACAACCCTAACTTCACACACACGTAAGGTAACTATAGCAACGACCAGATAAGAGACACATTATTAACTTGCCTAAGAATTGTCTAGGTGAATAGTTACTAACTTATGCTTACTTGGCATGGACATAATATTACTACTCAATTAAAACATAAAATATATAGATCAAACATAGATCACGAAACTTGGCATAACACAATAAAGGCAATGTATTAACGACGTAAAGGAAACTAACAAGGACAAGATATTACCCCCTTTAACCAACCCACCTTTAACTACGCGGGAGAACCTCAACGTAGAGAGTCCGGTCTAGGGAGCTGATCATCTTTAAGAACCTAAAGACGAGGAATTCGATTAGGCTAAGACCAACAAGAGCTGGGAAGTCTAGGGCGACGGCTTGACTACTTGGGAAGGACCACTTCACAACTAATCATGAAGTGTGACGGTGGCTTTACTAGATGACAATTATGAATTAAATCTACTAACTTAGAAAAGTACTATACTGATTTAGAATTCATTAATTAATTCCTAACATTTTATTGGATTCATTTGAATCATAAATCACTTTATAAATTTATCATTAATCCTATATCGTTAAGACGTATATAATTAATCTTAACCAAACCTTCTAATTCGAGACAAGATTCAAGAGATCATATCGTATTAACTAGTTCTTGAAATACTTAATTAATCTCATCTCTTTTAAGAATTTTATTATTCTTCATAACCTAGTTACCAAATATTGAGATGAGAAAAGAGAAATTGACATTTGATCTAATAATTTCTTATAGATTATTTCTAACTAAAATTGAGTTATTCCACTAAGAACCCTCAATTTTATTCTCTATATCCTAATATTATTATTGATCTTAATTCATCTAGTTCAAATCATCATTTAAATTATTATTGGTTCCTAAATACTATTTCCATGTATTACTATGATAACTTCACGAGTTACTAAAATTCATTATTTAACCTAAAAGTAATTTAATTTAATTCTAGGTTCTTATGATAAATTCCTAAAATATTATTCTGATAAAAATTTTGAACCTTATTAATATTTTATTTACGCTAGGACACGACTTAAGAGTTCTAAGATCAACGGTTAACGAATTAACCAAATTCGTAGCTATTGGACTAAACTGAACTAACTGAGAAAGTTAGTTGGGTTTGTTTTAAAAAAATTCGAAAGTCATAGACCACTAGGGTAACACGGGGTGATTGATACAGAGACTCCCAGAATTTCAGTGACTACCCATGTAATTACAAATACTCCAGGGACTGATTTGCGCCGATTCAAAACGTCCAACCAACTGGTCTGACCGAGTTGGTCAGACCCGGGATGGTCCGACCACCGTCTTCAACACACGACTTCCCAAACAATCGGAGAACTCGCCGGCGCTAATCCCGATTCCGGGGAAGCCTAGCTACCATAAACGGAGGCTTCGCAACTCGATTCAAAGTCGGAAAGGGCACCACTTACCTCATTCGGCTGCTCACATGACTTGGGAGCAATGATTCGCGGCTGGGAGTGTTAGACATTGCGATGAAATGAGAGATGAACGAAAACACAGATATAACGTGGTTCACTAACGTTATGTTAGCTAATCCACGGAGAGGAAGAGAGTTCTGTATTATTGATCAAAAGACAAGAAGAATGGAAGCTGAGAATAAGAAGAAGAGGGAACTGAGCATCTGCAGGGGAAAGTTTCAGAGAAAGGAAAAAGGAAGAAGAAGAAGAAGAAAGAAGTCTAACTAATGAATATATACAATGGAATTAGGTCATTAGATATTTGTGAGTTGAGCTGATTTCGGTTGGGCCTGCATCTTGGGCCAACAATGTTAACATCCCCCCTCAAATTGATGGTGATCACGCAACATCAATTTGCTCGATAGAAACCAGTGGCGACTCGTAGGAACTGCCTTAGTAAAAAGATCAGCAATCTGGTCTTCAGATGACAGGTAGAATAGACGAATTTCCCCAGTGTAACATCCCCGCCCAACCGAACGGGTTAGAACTCAAGTTTGGGTGACTAAAGTGCCGGAAACGGTACTTAAGAGGGTCTCTTGAGGTCTGGGACGTTTGGGTGTGTGCCGGGTTGAAGTTGCAAAAGAGGGGAATAGTGTACAGTACCAAAAGTGCTGATTTTGGGTCCTAATGTGCGCAGGCGCACATTTAGAAGTGCCAGGCGCACTTTTCAATTAATTCAGCAAACTTTCGGCAGAATATTCAAAATGTGCGCCTTTTAGGGGTCAATGTGCGCCGGCGCACATTTTGACAACCCAGGCGCACATTTCGTGCATAAAAGGACGGAAATTGCACAGAAATCCGTATTTTCGTTTCCCTTTCTCTCTCCCCGAAAACCATTGACGAACTTGGAGCGAGCAACCTTCGAAGGGTGATTCCGGGAGCTGTAGAGGTCGGAATTGAGTTCCGTTTGTTGCTATGGATTCGTAGCGACGAGGAGAAGAGATCGCTAACCTCTATTTTGGGTTTCTGGGTGTAGGTCGTGAGCAGTAAGGAAGGGTAGAGCTACGAGTTTGGTGGTTGGAAATCGAGTTTCTGGGGAACTAGAAGACGATTAGAGCCTCGTCTTCTATTCCAGGTGAGGGCCTAGCGTTGTGTAGGTAGATTGGACAGCGTGAGGAGTTTCAATTGGACTTAGAACAAAACCTAGGTCATGCATGAAAATGATGAGCGTAAAAGGGGATAAACTGTTCTGTGAATGTACTTGATTGTCATTGATGATTGCCGTGATTGATTGTTGTTGTTGATTGCTATGATTTGGGGTTGGTTGTGAACTGAAGTGAATTAAGTAATGGATTGGCATAGAAATGAGAACTAGGATGGTTGGGAAATGAGTGCGGGTGCTATGATATTATGAATTGTTGGTTGTGGATGCAGGAGAGTTGCCCTGCCAATGTGGGGTCGCTCTGAATAAGAGGAACAGGTGGGTGACCCCTAGACTCATGACATGGCCTCCCCTGTACTTGCAGGTGGGGGTGGCCGGTGAGCTAGCCGGTTCCCCTTTGGTTGATTGTAAGTGTGTATTGTGGTTGCGGCTGGAGAGTGGAACCAAGGGATGTACTGAGAACTGTGTACTGTGATATGAATGTGGATGATGTGAATTGTGCCTTGTGAGAATGAGCTGTGATGAGTTGGATTTGTGGTGTTGGTATTTGAATGTCAAAGTAGAACCTGAAGGAGCCCACACTACCCCACCCGAAATACTATTGTGATCGAGTCCGATTCACTGGGGTGAATCCCATGACGGGAGGTCATGGTTGTTGATATCTCCGAAATGGAAGGATCCCAATGGGATGCGTCGTGATAGCTCCGTGGAGGAAGGATCCCTAAGGGGATGCGTCGTGTTATCTCCCTATGAGGGAAAGATCCTGCGGGATGTGTGTCGAGGATGTGGCCGGCGGTGGTGGTGTGGACAACTCCTTGGCGCCTAATAACTCACCTAGATATTATGAATGTGTGTGTTCGTGTGCTTGTGGTTGTGGTAGTGACTTGATTGATGGATGTGATGTGATGATGCTGTGTGTGTGCTGTGGATTGATGTATTACTTCCGTGTGATTCCATCGATATGAATTGTGCTTGAGAACGAGAACTGACCAACGTGATCACCTAGACTGCTTTTAGGGAATTAAAACATGGAAAGGGGGGTTGGGTTGGTTCCATTGTTGAATGTCTTGTGCGGAGTTGGGACCGCTCCATAGAGTAGGACAACGTGTAGGTAGGCCCAGTGGGTTCACTCAATTTCAATAGGAAATTGATCCCTTTCTCCCTTTCAGGATCTCGTAGCTAGAGAGAGTGGTGTGGTGCCAGAGTTGAGGGTGGATTCCGAGAAGTGCTGGGCTGAAGCTATGAGGTGAAGACTGGTGCCTACTTGGAGTTGACCCATTTTTATATTTCAGTTGACTTGGGACATTTTGGGGGTTTTACCTGGATTTATGTATTTTTTCTGATTATGTTGGATTTTATGAGTTTATGATGGATTTGGAGTTGCAAACCGTTTATGTTTTCTTGGTCTATGGAGGCCTCCCACTTGAACTCTTATTTAAAGCTTGGATTTTGTTTGTTTCTTCTGTCGTTTTTCACTGGGTAATACTCGATACCGGTTCAACCTCGGGTTTGACCGAGCCGATTCGGGTTGGGTGTTACACCCAGAGTTCACAAGGTCTCGAATATAATGAACATGCGTCTCGATATGCTTCGTCCGATCATGTAAAACAGGATTAGTTGCAATTTGTATCGCACTAGTATTATCACCGAACAAATGAACTGGCACCTTAACTTGAACGCCAAGATCCTGAAGAAGGCGTTGAAGCCAGACCACTTCGGAGCATACTTCAGACATTGATCGGTACTCAGCTTCAGTGGAAGACTTGGATACCTTATCTTGCTTCTTACACCGCCATGAGACAAATGAATCACCAAATTTCACACACCAACCGGATGTGGATCGACGAGTATCCACACAACCAGCATAATCTGCATCTGCATATGCCGACAACTGTTGCGACCCAGTAGAAGGGAAAAAAATGCCAGTAGAGCGTGTGCCATTTAAATAGCGGAGTATCCGAAATACCGCGTCCAGATGAGGAGCGCGTGGAGTAGTCATATACTGGCTGACAACCTGAACTGCATAGGCTATATCTGGACGAGTAGCTGCAAGATAAATCAAACTACCAACAAGTTTCCGAAAGAGAGTAGGATCAGGAACTGGCTCACCCTCATCCCGACTAAGCTTTAAGTTGGATTCCATGGGAGTAGCACATGGTCGGGAATCTAACATCTTAACTGATTCCAACAGATCAACAACATACTTTTCTTGATGAATAAAGATATCAGAAGAGGAGCGAGAAACCTGGATTCCAAGGAAGTAGGAGAGATCTCCGAGTTCTTTGAGTTTGAAGTGGTCACTCATAATCCGCCGAATGTCAGCAATGCCGGTTGGATCACTACCTGTGAGTATCATGTCATCAACATAAATTAATAGCACGGTAATACCTGTGGATGAGGTTTTTGTGAACAGAGACGGATCATTCTGACTTTGACTGAAACCCGAATCAAGGATGAGAGATTGAAAAGTCTCAAACCAAGCGCGAGGAGCTTGCTTTAAACCATAAAGAGAGCGACGGAGCAAGCACACTTGACCTGGTACTTGACGAGGATATCCAGGTGGACATTCCATGTAAACAGTCTCCTTCAGGCGACCATGAAGAAAGGCATTTGTAACGTCAAGTTGATAGAGCGGCCATTGTCCTTGCGCAGCCTGCGCCAGTAAGACCCGAACTGTTTGCATCTTGGCAACTGGGGCAAACGTCTCATCGTAGTCAATCCCATATTCCTGACGGAACCCTTGTGCTACAAGGCGAGCTTTATATCGATCAAGGGAACCATCGGGATGGAATTTAGCTGTGTAGACCCACCGAGAACCAATAATGGGTGCTACCGTGGGACGAGGAACAAGATCCCATGTATGATTCTCATGAAGAGCATCAAGCTCAACCTGCATAGCCTGCTGCCAATTTTCATCGTCTTTGGCTTGGTGGTAAGTTTGAGGAATAGATATCCCGGTAGTAGCATAAGTAAGGTAATCAATGTATCGAGGAGGGAGAGTTCCTTGGGTAGTTCGGGTGGATCTACGGGTTTGTGGAGGAGTAGTGGGTTGATTTGGGGAAGTATTGGTGGTGGTAGTGGTAGTGATGATTGGATCAGGTGATGAGGAATGGTCATGAGGTTGAGTTGTATTTGATTGAACAGTGATGGGTGTAGAGATATGTATGGGTGATGAATGTTGATTATCATGGAATGGGAAAGATGGAGTGTGCATGTGTGTAAAATCAGGAGAGGGAGAGGAAGAATTGGGTACTTGTGTTTGTGAGTGGGAAGAGTTAGGGAAGGTCTTGGAAGTGGGTGTATCATCAAAATAAGGAAATTGGAATTGTGAGGCAGCAGGTATAGGTAATGTATCTGGATTGTGATAATAGAATAGTCGTTCTTGAATGACCACATGATAAGCCGTATAAATACGTCTTTGTCGAGGGTCATAGCACAAATAACCCTTGTGGTGGTCGGTATAACCCAAAAAGACACATCTAGCCGTCTTAGAGGATAACTTGGTGCGATCTTTCTTAGGAAGCAGAACAAAGCAAATACAACCGAACACTTTAAGTCTGGAATAGTCGGGAGGTCGGGAGTAGAGTATTTCGAATGGAGATAAATTCCCAAGAACCAAGGAAGGTTGTCGATTCACCAGATAAACCACTGTACGAATAGTTTCAACCCAGAACTGAGCTGGAACACGAGACTGAATAAGAAGAGCACGAGTGAGATCAAGAACATGACGATGCTTACGTTCAACGAGACCATTCTGTTCTGAAACTCCCGGACATGACTGCTGAAAAAGAATCCCATGCTGACGATAGAAACTATGAAGTGATGTCGAAATAAATTCACCACCTGGATCTGACCTAACCATTTTAATGGTTTTGTGAAACTGTGTTTGAACCATAGCAACAAACTCTTGTAGCACATCCTTAAGTTCATATTTCAATCTCAGAAAATATACCCAAGAAAACCTTGTCTTGTGGTCAATGAATAAGGCAAAGTATCGAAAACCTAGACGAGAAGTAGTAGAGCATGGTCCCCATAAATCGGTGTGAACCAGATCAAACATGTCATCAACAGGAGTAGTACTAGACCGAAAAGATTGAGCAATCGTCTTAGCTTCAATACAATTCACACATTCTGGAATCACAAAATCCTTGACTTGAAACTGAATTGGTAACTTATTTTTCCGAAACATATCCATAAGTCTAGCAGAATGTGGATGTCCTAAGCGAGAATGCCATAATGACCACAAATTCTCCGAACTATGATTAACTGAACATGATAAAATAGGAGAAATAGCAGTATCCTCCACGAGATCATCCGAATCCAAAATGGGTGACACCAACCCGTCCAAGAGAAAGTTACATCCTGCCTTACTTCCCGTTCCGATCGTCTTCCTGGTCCGACGATCCTGTATAATACAACCATCATCACCAAAAGAGACACGACAACCATTCTCTGTTAGTTGACCAACTGATACCAAGTTCGGAACTAAGGCAGGGACATGTAGAGTATTAGGTAAAACAAGATGAGGTGTAGTAACCGTGCCAACACCATTAATAGATAGTTTCTGACCATTCGCGACTTCAACTTGTTGTCCCGTGATTGGCTTATAATCAGAGAAGGCATCCAGGTTTGCAGTCATGTGATTAAAACAAGCTGAATCAAGGAACCACTTAGAAGTTTTACCTGAGACACATGTGGTTGCAAAGACTGATGTCAATGCTTGCACAGCTTGGACCAACGAAGCAATGGACTGATTGTCAATGTGGGAAGAAGCAGACGACAAAACTGAACCTGTCTCTGAAGCAACATTCGAACCCATGATTGAATCATGAACCATATAGCCGGACCCCGACGTGTTCCGACCCGTACGAGCATTATTGCGAGCTCGAAGTCTGCAGTCAGTTATAAGGTGACCTGGTTTTTTGCAATATGTGCATATATTTCGTTTCCGACACTGAGATATATAATGACCAAGTTCTTGGCAGTGATGGCAACGAATTTCATTCATGTTCTTACCCAAGTTTGCACCAGTAGAGTTGTTACTAGAAGCACCAGTAGAAGATTTAGAATTATTGGAGAAGAATTGTGGCTTGAACTTGCCTGCTGCAAATACAGTTCCAGGAGCATTCGGTGATGACAGGTTATCAAGTTGAGCTTGAGTTCGCAGCCGTGTCTCAGCTCGCTTCAGCTCTCCAATGATTTCGGACATTTCAGTCTTATTGCCCGATAAGAGTTGAGATCGAATTTGTTCGAACTCGGGACGAAGACGCATAAGAAATTGGAAAGAGCGAGCCCGGCGACGTTTCGCCTGAATTTCAACATGGGCAGCCGTAGACAACATCGAAGCAGACAATAAATCGATTTCAGTCCAAAGGTTGTCCGCGGCCAAGTAGTAGCTGTTCACGTCAAGCTCTCCTTGCGAAAGATTGGCAAGAGCATATTCAAGGTCGAAAAGTCTGGATGCACTGATGTTGGAGTAGGTATTTTGGAGATGCTCCCAAACCGCCGCAGATGTTGGAAAGGAACGAAGAGACAAGGCAATGGAGGAGTCGACGGAGCCAAGAATGTAGGATAAAACCCTAGCATCTGCCATCTCCCAAGCCGCAATCAGGTCTTCTAAATTTGTTGTGGTAACAAGCCCACCCTTGGTCGGATCGGACTTATCAGGAATACTCAATGATGCGGCTGCCACGGATGCCGCAGTGGGGATAGATTTCGATCCATCAAGATACGGAAGAAGCCCTTTACCCTTGATATGGGTACGGAACTGATATGCCCATAGAGCATAGTTGCTGCCATCGAAACGCGTAGAAACGGAGTCGGAATAGGATTGATTGTGAGGCTCTGATACCATGTTAGACATTGCGATGAAATGAGAGATGAACGAAAACACAGATATAACGTGGTTCACTAACGTTATGTTAGCTAATCCACGGAGAGGAAGAGAGTGTTGTATTATTGATCAAAAGACAAGAAGAATGGAAGCTGAGAATAAGAAGAAGAGGGAACTGAGCATCTGCAGGGGAAAGTTTCAGAGAAAGGAAAAAGGAAGAAGAAGAAGAAGAAAGAAGTCTAACTAATGAATATATACAATGGAATTAGGTCATTAGATATTTGTGAGTTGAGCTGATTTCGGTTGGGCCTGCATCTTGGGCCAACAATGTTAACAGGAGAGGGGAAAATGTTGCCGACTCTGCTCGCCGGAAACTGGGTTCAAGAAACAGAGTCAACGTTCAAAAGGCTTACGGACATTAAAAGCTGAGACCCGAGATGGATTTCTTACCTAACTAGGTTTCAAAAGGGATTCGGGTTGAGGACTGGACAATCGGCCGAACCCGACAAAGTCTCCGAAACGTGCCGCCGGACTGAAATCGAAACAGGGATATTATTCGTAAGGCTGACTGAAATCGGAAAGTTGAGGCTCAAGAGGGTTATCTTACCAATCTGGATACGGGAATGGAGTTGGGGAGGGGACGACGGTCGTCGTCGATGCCGGCAATCGGAAAACAGCCGTCAGCGATTCAAGCTCAGGAACAGCGAGTTGCTTGTTGATGTTTGGTGAGAATATAAGGGAAACTTTCTTTGGTATGCAATTAAATAACGGAATGGACTTTGATTCTTTGAATCAACTATTTTGGGAAATGAAGCATTGAATTAAGGCCTTGGTTTCCAAAACTAATGAAACCGGATTCAGAGAACTTTGAACAGGGAGGAAGTTGAAGAAGATGATGGTGGCTGCTATTCCTACGTCATCGTTTGTTGGCTGCACTGGAAATTAAAACATAAAACAAGGCTGCAAATGGGTTCGAACACTGAACCTTGAGCATGAAGGACGACCCAAACACCGCTCGGCCACGACCCAATCTTCGATTAATTCTATCGAAGACATCTACTTATTTGTTATATAAGCTCGCCGACCTTCCCCACTCTTAACAACGAAATTAATTTACCACGCAACGTTAATTATTAATGTACCATAATCAAATTAATATTCCATGAACGGATAGTAATCTAAATGTATAATGATTTCTTAATGATTAGAAAATTTTGCTAAGGGTATTTTAGGGATTTTACACAACATTCCTATAGCTAGGTTCGGGGTGTAATAGTTGACCCGATGCTGGCCGGGTGCTGCTCTTGAGCCGGTCCGATGCCAGGGATGTTAGGCTCGGCCAGAGCGTTCTGCCAAGACTTAAGGTTGAAGGCCAGGCCTTTCTTGAACATCCCTATGAATTTTTCGAGGCCTTTAACCTCTACTTCTTCTCCACTCTCGGAGTCTTCTTCCTTCTCTTCCTTCGCTTCTTCTTCCTCGTCGTCGGTGACGACTTCTCCTTCTTTAATCACCATTACCCTTTGGTTAGGGCATTCCCTTGCCACATGTCCTCGGCCCTGACATTTAAAACAAACAATGCCGCTAGGCCTAGGGTTAGTACTCGGTACAGTAGGGGCAGTGCTTGGAGTTACTCGGTTGGCAGCGGGGCTAGGGCTTGGCCTGCCGCCTTGGGCCCGGTTAGAGCCGGACCTCCATGGGGGCTGGCTAGTGCTGGCAGTTCCCTTCTAGGTGCTAGTGGCGGGTGGCCCGGGCCTCTTACCGAAGCCATTCTTGATCTCCCTCTCCACTCGGATTGCCAAGGCCACTAAATCATCGTAGTCGACGTAGTGAAAGATGTTGACTTGATGCATAATGTCCCTTTGTATTCCGTTGGTAAACCTTGCTATCCTGGCCTCCTCATCCTCCTTAAGATCGAGTCTCATCACGAGTATCTCGATTTCCTTGTTGTACTCCTCCACGAACATGCTTCCTTGCCTTAGAGTTTGTAATTTGATGTGCAAGTCTCTAGTGTAAGCTGCCGGTACAAACCTCTTCCTCATTCTCCTTTTCAACTCCACCCAAGTTCTAACGGGTTCTTCCTCCTCTCGTAGGATTTGCCGCCGGTACTGACTCTGATGCGAACCGCCTCCTCTAGGAAGGGATCGACTCAACACCCAAAACTATATTATCAGCCCCACGAGAACCTAACCTTTGAAACCGCGGAGAACCCTTGAAATCCACTAAGTATTGACTTAGGAACCCCAAGGTATTCGGTCGAGTTGGTGCCACAAACAAAGGATGATTGCCTTTGATGATAAACCAAAACCTTAAGCTAAGCAACAACGAGCAAAGACTTGAAGGAAAAAGAACAATGTTCTGAAAATTTCATTAAGGGGTAAACTGTCTTACAATGATGGCCGAGGCCTCTATTTATAGCTCAAGGGTGGCCTAGGCCGGTTCCAACTCTAAAAAGGAAAAACTAAAATAATCCTAAAAGATAGGCCGAAGAAACTATTAAAATAAACAAAGTTGTCTGAATATCAAACTCCTAAACCAGCAAAAATTGAGCAAAACCCTAATCCGGGCGGATTAGGGCAAATCCGGCTTTCCTTGTCCGGGTGGGATTGGGAAACCTCCGGGCGCGGGCAGAAATTCGGACGTGGCCAGAAAAAGTGCCTGGAACGCGCGCGGTGGCATTTCCGTAATTACCGCGGGTTCCTGGAGACCGGGTGGTCGGGTGGCATCCTTCGGCGCCGTTGACCGGCTCGACATCATTCACTCCGGACCCCGTGCTAGGGTTTTGGTGATGCCTGGCTGTTCTGGACTTCTGCTTGACATTTCCTCGGACAAGCGAGGTTCTCTCCAAGTCTTTTGGCCTCCTGAATCTTCTGGCATCAGCTTGTCCGCCAGATTCTGAGTGCTGTGCAGGGTTGTTCGAGGCAGGGGCTGGTTGTCCGTATTCGCCGGGGCCAGGGCAGTGTCCTTAGGAAGCCATCCTGTCTGGGCCACGTATTCTTGGATCCTTTTGACTTCTGTACTCCAGATTTGTCTCCAGATGGCCTTTGGAGTGTGCTTGACTTGGGAGATCATGAAGGTGGAGTTAGGGAAGGGCTGAGACTCTGTCCTCGGTCTAGGGTTTATGTCCTCGGCCAGCAACATGGCCTGGAACATCCTTCCATCTCGGGGTGCCTTTCTCCCTGTTGGAGCAGGCCTTAGCTTGTTCTTCAGTTCATTTTTGGGCTTCAGAGCTCGTAAGTGGCCAGCCCTCAGTTCTAGGTTCTTTTTGTATGGCCCTAGGGCTTTGCCTCCTTCGGGGGACCCTGGTGGTGTGCACGTGTACTGGTGTTTGTTGGGGTAGCTAGGCCGGGTCATATCAGACTCCACCATAAAGCGGCATAGTCAGTTAACTCCAGGGTGGCCACCTTGATTTTCTTCCTCTCGGAGTAGTTGTGGCAGTCCAAGAAGTCCTCAATGCTTCTTTCCCAGTCCAAGTAGTCGTCGGCATTGGCCTTCCCGCTGAATTTAGGCACAGTGAGCTTAAGGCTGCTCACATCATCATCGACGACTTGGGGTGGTCTTCTGTCCTCCCGATCTTGGTCGCCGTGGGGTCTCTCCCTCTCATAATCCTGCTCGGCCGCTCTCCTTTCCATCCGAGCTAGAGCTTCTTGTAGCGTTGCTAGAGTTTGAGTGATGTTAAGAACGTTGGCCTCCATGTGGTTGATTCTCTCGTCTGCCATGTTAGTTGATAATACAGGGAAGCAAATATATCTATCTACCCCTCTTCTTAAGATCAACCTATAATGAACGGGAAACCCTAGGGTAGATTGCCTTTCTTTTTGTTTTCTTTTCTTTTCTTACAATGCTTCGAACAAGAATGAAAATAGATGGGATTTTCTAAACTGATTTTCTAATAACACGAAAGGTAGGGTTTTTCAAGGATTTTCTAATACTGAAAGTAAAGGATATGAATCCAGGGTTTCAAACCTGAAGACTGGGATAGATTGTGGTTCCTCGAGTTGAACCGAAGCTCTGATACCAAAACTGGTGTGAACCGCCGCAACCGTGGGCAGACGACCCTAACCACCGCAAGTCTCGGACCTTCGCTCGATCGACAGTTGGCACCGAGGGCGGGAAAGTACTAGGACACGTCGGTTATATGTAACCGGGAACCCGTAGTGTCCAGGAATGGCTCCACGACAGAAGATGGATGCTTCTGTTGATAACACCGATCCTAAGCTATGCACGCAGCAAAAACTAAAGGATTTAAAGAACAAAGTTCTGAATTATTGATTGATTCAAAAAGGGTTGATGTTTACAATGAGGCCGAGGCCTCTTATTTATAGTAGAGGAACTCGTGAACAGGCTCACGATTCCTACTAGGAAAGAAACTCTAAAAATAATAAAATATTATCCTAAAGTCTTATTTAGAATATAATAAGACTTACTTGCTCCTAAAGAATCGAAACTAAAAGGGAAAATCCGAGTCCAACACTTAAAAAAGACTTAAATAAATAAAAATAGCCAAAAAACCCTAAACCGGCGGATCTGGCGGCTTCGGTCGGGCTTGTCACTCACGCGCGGGCCGGATTAGGAAAGTGGGCGCCGCCTTTGATGTCGGGCTTGGAATTGGCGGCGGCGACGGTTGCTCGGGCTTGGAAATGCTTGGGGCTCCTGATGTTGGGCTCCGGCGGGTCTGATGCTGATGCTGCTCGGCTCCCGGGGTTCCTGCTCGACCGGCCCGTTCGGTTCTCTTCCCATTTCTTCATTTCCTCCCATTCCTCCTTGGCTCCTAGGGTGGCAGCTCCTAGGCTTGGCTCCAGGCCTTGTAGGGGGTTGAGGGCCGGTGTTAATCCTCCTAGGGCTCGCGTCCCATGCTGGCTGGGTGCTAAAGCCCGATTGGGGCTTTCCGAGGCCGGGGCTGGCGCCCGGGTGTAGTCTGCCTTCGGGCCTTCTCCAAGTGCGCCCAAGCCTTTCCTTCCCTGCTTCTCCCAGTCATCTAGGAAGGTCCTTAGAGTTTCCCCTAAGGTGGTCATCCTTTCCTTGAGTTCTTGGAAGCCTAGCCTTGGTGCTATGGCTGGAGGAGCGCTCGGGGCGGGGCCAACTGGAGCTCCTTGAGACTGGTGCTCGGTCATCTTCAGTCGGCATTCCTCCAGGAAGGCATCTAGGGGATCCCAAGGTTGTATAACACCTCATAGGTCTTTAGACTTAGTGCCCGAGGTGCCGGGCAAGCTAGACTCCTTGGCTGCTTCGAGCGCCGGGGCCCAAGTTAGGGCCGGATGGGTCCGGACACTCATCCGTGCTTGTTGGGCCCTTCGGGGAGGACTGTACTTGAACCTTACCACATGTTGGGGCTTGATGAACCTCCGTGGGGCTAGGCTCGGAGGCTGGCGAGGTTCCAAGCGCTTCTTAGAAGGCCCTAAGGCCTTTCCCCTTGTGGGTGACCCCGACTGGGTGTAGGAATAGGAATTCCCAGCCGGTCGGCTGCCCGGGGTCATTCCATTCCCCTCTTCTTGTAAGGGATTCGTCCTCGAATCCCCATCTTTCTTCGTGTGCGTTCTGGGTCGGAGCTTCCTCAAGTCAACGACTGGCGTGGTGGTGTTGGAGCCATCTTTCCACATGCTTTGGGGGCTCGGGTACTCGTTGGAGTCCGAGTCCGACCATGGCTCCGGGTCTTTTGAACTAGCCTCGTCGGTGCTCATGTTGTCTTCAGTCGATGGACTGTTGACTTTGATGTTAAGGCTCGTAAAAGACATAGGGGAGTACAGGTCGTCCCAGTGAAGCCCTTCCTCTTTGCTAGGGCTTTTTTCTTCAGCCACCGCTCTTCGGGGTAGACGGATCCGGATGGGCGCCAGTCTCAAGTGTCGGTGAGATACTTCGTCTGTGTGCATATCGCGGACAGCCTGGTTGTCCTTCGGGGGCCTAGGGGTGTCCGGGTGCTGCTCTTGCACTAGTAGACGGCTGGCCAGTGGATGCTCAGGCACTGAACCGTAGGTCACCGGGTGCTGGCTCGGGGTTGATGTAACACCCTTACTTTTGAAATAAAGGAAAGTACTAAAATACCCTTTAGAACAGCGGAAAACAAAACCTCACGAGAGTGCTACGCTTAAACCTTGACATATTTTACAAAAATGCCCCGGCCGGGGAACTTCAAAATAAAGTTAAATAGAACTTGTAAAACTTATAAATAAAACTTGTAATCATAAAAACATAACTCGACAACTGAGCCCTATACATTTGGGAAAAACTGAAATGAAAACAAGTCTCGAGATAAAACTTTAAAACGGTTGTCTCAAGTCCAAGTCTTACATCGCTGTAGAGACCACTCCACACACCAATTCAGCTCCACAAGGCTCAAGCTCGAAACCAACTTCTAACAACCTGGTGGGTGGCTCGGGGTCAGTCTTTCGTGCTCAAATCAATAAAAAAACATGGAAGCGATCCCAAGACCTTAGGATCGACTCACACATTATTAGGACATAACAATAACACAAAGAATTCATCATGGAGCTAACCTAGCATAATTCACAACTTTACTTGTAACACTATCCATGACATAACTCAAGATAGTTCTCATAACATTCACATTCTTATCTGTGTCAATCATCTCATAAGAGTTGTAGACTTGTACTTATGCATCATGATTCTTAACTTACTATGGTTCTTTAAACCCGACTAAGTAAACATAGTTATTAATTATTAACTATAACATGAAAAGAACTATTAATAAACTCGATAATATCATATAATTGTGCTCAACAAGATTGCATTGATCATATAACACAACAAGCATGCAACATGCCTTAATAAATCATCACTAATCATAACTCAACTTGCATACATAATACTATCATATAACCGATCAATGATCTGAAACTGAGAAGCATATCTCACATAACATAACATCTCAAGACTCCAATAGTCATCACTCTATCCATATTTTAGGTTGGGTCAACTATCATATTAATAAACTTAGCAACAAGTACTCTATACATTATTGGCTAGTAGTAGGCGTGACTTTATAAGCTAAGAAAAGCATCATCATCACAATACTTCTCATGGAACATTTACTGAGCTATCAACATGGCAATCGAACTCATCATACATGAAGTTGCAATTTGGACTAACACTGAATCCACATTTACTGCACATGACTTGAAACTGAGAAACATGAACATAACACTTCATGCATAACTTGACTTAACTTAGTTCTGATAAGCTTTTAGTTAGGGGCCCCAACTCGACTAACTAGCCTTACCGCCCCCTGAAAACTGATAAAGGGACTCTCTGGTCCAACTGAAAACTGAGGGCAACTCTAGCCCAACTGAAAGGGACTCTCTGGTCCAACTGAAAATTGTGGGCAATCTAGCCCAATATCGTGCTGAGGGTCGCCAGCGACCAATACTGAAAACTGGGGTGGGGCGGAGGTCTAGCTAGTGAGCACCAATTATTAATCCACCTATTACTTGTGTATGTGAGGTGTGTGACTATCCTAACCATACAACCTTAATGACATGAATAAAAGCATGGCATGCAACGTGTGGACACATCATGATTAACATGACTAGAAACATAACAGGCATAACCTTAATCTTAAGAACATAATCATCACATGCACATGTTGATAAATCACAATTACATGACAGAACCATAAACATCACAACTTAATCACATGAACATAACATAAACGTATAAATAAATCATCATAAACATAACTAGAAAGTCTATGAGATGTATTACTGACTACTAATGACATGGCATGGTTATGACATTATACACAACTAAACATGAAGTATATCGACCAACTAAGTCATGCAACTTAACATAATCATAATAAAAGCATATCGTAATTAGCAACGACAATATCATCCTCTTAAACTAATCCACATATACTATCTTTATAGGTCGACTCAATCATGTATACAACTTCATAATAATTAAACACAATTATCAACCAAACATGTCATAAACTTAATAACAATCTAACCATGTATACAACAACGTAAAAATAGATACTACTCCATCTTAATACTACCATTTTAATCCAACCATCTTATACTTGTCTATATGAGGTGTTACACTCAAACATTCCCACAACTTAATTACATGAACAGAATCATAACGTGCACATGAGGATAAGTCATAAATTAACATGACTAGAAACATAACAACCCTAACTTCACACACACGTAAGGTAACTATAGCAACGACCAGATAAGAGACACATTATTAACTTGCCTAAGAATTGTCTAGGTGAATAGTTACTAACTTATGCTTACTTGGCATGGACATAATATTACTACTCAATTAAAACATAAAATATATAGATCAAACATAGATCACGAAACTTGGCATAACACAATAAAGGCAATGTATTAACGACGTAAAGGAAACTAGCAATGACAAGATATTACCCCCTTTAACCAACCCACCTTTAACTAAGCGGGAGAACCTCAACGTAGAGAGTCCGGTCTAGGGAGCTGATCATCTTTAAGAACCTAAAGACTAGGAATTCGATTAGGCTAAGACCAACAAGAGCTGGGGAAGTCTAGGGCGACGGTTTGACTACTTGGGAAGGACCACTTCACAACTAATCATGAAGTGTGACGGTGGCTTTACTAGATGACAATTATGAATTAAATCTACTAACTTAGAAAAGTACTATACTGATTTAGAATTCATTAATTAATTCCTAACATTTTATTGGATTCATTTGAATCATAAATCACTTTATAAATTTATCATTAATCCTATATCGTTAAGACGTATATAATTAATCTTAACCAAACCTTCTAATTCGAGACAAGATTCAAGAGATCATATCGTATTAACTAGTTCTTGAAATACTTAATTAATCTCATCTCTTTTAAGAATTTTATTATTCTTCATAACCTAGTTACCAAATATCGAGATGAGAAAAGAGAAATTGACATTTGATCTAATAATTTCTTATAGATTATTTCTAACTAAAATTGAGTTATTCCACTAAGAACCCTCAATTTTATTCTCTATATCCTAATATTATTATTGATCTTAATTCATCTAGTTCAAATCATCATTTAAATTATTATTGGTTCCTAAATACTATTTCCATGTATTACTATGATAACTTCACGAGTTACTAAAATTCATTATTTAACCTAAAAGTAATTTAATTTAATTCTAGGTTCTTATGATAAATTCCTAAAATATTATTCTGATAAAAATTTTGAACCTTATTAATATTTTATTTACGCTAGGACACGACTTAAGAGTTCTAAGATCAACGGTTAACGAATTAACCAAATTCGTAGCTATTGGACTAAACTGAACTAACTGAGAAAGTTAGTTGGGTTTGTTTTAACAAAATTCGAAAGTCATAGACCACTAGGGTAACACGGGATGACTGATACAGAGACTCCCAGAATTTCAGTGACTACCCATGTAATTACAAATACTCCAGGACTGATTTGCGCCGATTCAAAAAGTCCAACCAACTGGTCTGACCGAGTTGGTCAGACCCGGGATGGTCCGACCACCGTCTTCAACACACGACTTCCCAAACAATCGGAGAACTCGCCGGCGCTAATCCCGATTCCGGGGAAGCCTAGCTACCATAAACGGAGGCTTCGCAACTCGATTCAAAGTCGGGAAGGGCACCACTTACCTCATTCGGCTGCTCACATGACTTGGGAGCAATGATTCGCGGCTGGGAGAGGGGAAAATGTTGCCGACTCTGCTCGCCGGAAACTGGGTTCAAGAAACAGAGTCAACGTTCGAAAGGCTTACGGACATTAAAAGCTGAGACCCGAGATGGATTTCTTACCTAACTAGGTTTCAAAAGGGATTCGGGTTGAGGACTGGACAATCGGCCGAACCCGACGAAGTCTCCGAAACGTGCCGCCGGACTGAAATCGAAACAGGGATATTATTCGTAAGGCTGACTGAAATCGGAAAGTTGAGGCTCAAGAGGGTTATCTTACCAATCTGGATACGGGAATGGAGTTGGGGAGGGGACGACGGTCGTCGTCGATGCCGGCAATCGGAAAACAGCCGTCAGCGATTCAAGCTCAGGAACAGCGAGTTGCTTGTTGATGTTTGGTGAGAATATAAGGGAAACTTTCTTTGGTATGCAATTAAATAACGGAATGGACTTTGATTCTTTGAATCAACTATTTTGGGAAATGAAGCATTGAATTAAGGCCTTGGTTTCCAAAACTAATGAAACCGGATTCAGAGAACTTTGAACAGGGAGGAAGTTGGAGAAGATGATGGTGGCTGATATTCCTACGTCGTCGTTTGTTGGCTGCACTGGAAATTAAAACATAAAACAAGGCTGCAAATGGGTTCGAACACTGAACCTTGAGCATGAAGGACGACCCAAACACGGCTCAGCCACGACCAATCTTCGATTAATTCTATCGAAGACATCTACTTATTTGTTATATAAGCTCGCCGACCTTCCCCACTCTTAACAACGAAATTAATTTACCACGCAACGTTAATTATTAATGGACCATAATCAAATTAATATTCCATGAAGGGATAGTAATCTAAATGTATAATGATTTCTTAATGATTAGAAAATTTTGCTAAGGGTATTTTAGGGATTTTACACAACATTCCTATAGCTAGGTTCGAGGTGTAATAGTTGACCCGATGCTGGCCGGGTGCTGCTCTTGAGCCGGTCCGATGCCAGGGATGTTTGGCTCGGCCAGAGCGTTCTGCCAAGACTTAGGGTTGAAGGCCAGGCCTTTCTTGAACATCCCTATGAATTTTTCGAGGCCTTTAACCTCTACTTCATCTCCACTCTCGGAGTCTTCTTCCTTCTCTTCCTTCGCTTCTTCTTCCTCGTCGTCGGTGACGACTTCTCCTTCCTTAATCACCATTACCCTTTGGTTAGGGCATTCCCTTGCCACATGTCCTCGGCCCTGACATTTAAAACAAACAATGCCGCTAGGCCTAGGGTTAGTACTCGGTACAGTAGGGGCAGTGCTTGGAGTTACTCGGTTGGCAGCGGGGCTAGGGCTTGGCCTGCCGCCTTGGGCCCGGTTAGAGCCGGACCTCCATGGGGGCTGGCTAGTGCTGGCAGTTCCCTTCTAGGTGCTAGTGGCGGGTGGCCCGGGCCTCTTACCGAAGCCATTCTTGATCTCCCTCTCCAATCGGATTGCCAAGGCCACTAAATCATCGTAGTCGACGTAGTGAAGGATGTTGACTTGATGCATAATGTCCCTTTGTATTCCGTTGGTAAACCTTGCTATCCTGGCCTCCTCATCCTCCTTAAGATCGAGTCTCATCACGAGTATCTCGATTTCCTTGTTGTACTCCTCCACGAACATGTTTCCTTGCCTTAGAGTTTGTAATTTGATGTGCAAGTCTCTAGTGTAAGCTGCCGGTACAAACCTCTTCCTCATTCTCCTTTTCAACTCCACCCAAGTTCTAACGGGTTCTTCCTCCTCTCGTAGGATTTGCCGCCGGTACTGACTCTGATGCGAACCGCCTCCTCTAGGAAGGGATCGACTCAACACCCAAAACTATATTATCAGCCCCACGAGAACCTAACCTTTGAAACCGCGGAGAACCCTTGAAATCCACTAAGTATTGACTTAGGAACCCCAAGGTATTCGGTCGAGTTGGTGCCACAAACAAAGGATGATTGCCTTTGATGATAAACCAAAACCTTAAGCTAAGCAACAACGAGCAAAGACTTGAAGGAAAAAGAACAATGTTCTGAAAATTTCATTAAGGGGTAAACTGTTTTACAATGATGGCCGAGGCCTCTATTTATAGCTCAAGGGTGGCCTAGGCCGGTTCCAACTCTAAAAAGGAAAAACTAAAATAATCCTAAAAGATAGGCCGAAGAAACTATTAAAATAAACAAAGTTGTCCGAATATCAAACTCCTAAACCAGCAAAAATTGAGCAAAACCCTAATCCGGGCGGATTAGGGCAAATCCAGCTTTCCTTGTCCGGGTGGGATTGGGAAACCTCCGGGCACGGGCAGGAATCCGGACGTGGCTAGGAAAAGTGCCTGGAACGCGCGCGGTGGCATTTCCGTAATTACCGCGGGTTCCTGGAGACCGGGTGGTCGGGTGGCATCCTTCGGCGCTGTTGACCGGCTCGACATCATTCACTCCGGACCCCGTGCTAGGGTTTTGGTGATGCCGGGCTGTTCTGGACTTCTGCTTGACATTTCCTCGGACAAGCGAGGTTCTCTCCAAGTCTTTTGGCCTCCTGAATCTTCTGGCATCAGCTTGTCCGCCAGATTCTGAGTGCTGTGCAAGGTTGTCCGAGGCAGGGGCTGGTTGTCCGTATCCGCCGGGGCCAGGGCAGTGTCCTTAGGAAGCCATCCTGTCTGGGCCACGTATTCTTGGATCCTTTTGACTTCTGTACTCCAGAACTGTCTCCAGATGGCCTTTGGAGTGTGCTTGATTTGGGGGATCATGAAGGTGGAGTTAGGGAAGGGCTGAGACTTTGTCCTCGGTCTAGGGTTTATGTCCTCGGCCAGCAACATGGCCTGGAACATCCTTCCATCTCGGGGTGCCTTTCTCCTTGTTGGAGTAGGCCTTAGCTTGTTCTTCAGTTCATTTTTGGGCTTGAGAGCTCGTAAGTGGCCAGCCCTCAGTTCTAGGCGCTTTTTGTATGGCCCTAGGGCTTTGCCTCCTTCGAGGGACCCTGGTGGCGTGCACGTGTACTTGTGTTTGTTGGGGTAGCTAGGCCGGGTCATATCAGACTCCACCATAAAGCGGCATAGTTAGTTAACTCCAGGGTGGCCACCTTGATTTTCTTCCTCTCGGAGTAGTTGTGGCAGTCCAAGAAGTCCTCAATGCTTCTTTCCCAGTCCAAGTAGTCGTCGGCATTGGCCTTCCCGCTGAATTTAGGCACAGTGAGCTTAAGGCTGCTCACATCATCATCGACGACTTGGGGTGGTCTTCTGTCCTCCCGATCTTGGTCGCCGTGGGGTCTCTCCCTCTCATAATCCTGCTCGGACGCTCTCCTTTCCATCCGAGCTAGAGCTTCTTGTAGCGTTGCTAGAGTTTGAGTGATGTTAAGAACGTTGGCCTCCATGTGGTTGATTCTCTCGTCTGCCATGTTAGTTGATAATACAGGGAAGCAAATATATCTATCTACCCCTCTTCTTAAGATCAACCTATAATGAACGGGAAACCCTAGGGCAGATTGCCTTTCTTTTTGTTTTCTTTTCTTTTCTTACAATGCTTCGAACAAGAATGAAAATAGATGGAATTTTCTAAACTGATTTTCTAATAACACGAAAACAAAGATAGGTAGGGTTTTTCAAGGATTTTCTAATACTGAAAGTATAGGATATGAATCCAGGGTTTCAAACCTGAAGACTGGGATAGATTGTGGTTCCTCGAGTTGAACCGAAGCTCTGATACCAAAACTGGTGTGAACCGCCGCAACCGTGGGCAGACGACCCTAACCACCGCAAGTCTCGGACCTTCGCTCGATTGGCAGTTGGCACCGGGGGCGGGAAAGTACTAGGACCCGTCGGTTATATGTAACCGGGAACCCATAGTGTCCAGGAATGGCTCCACGACAGAAGATGGATGCTTCTGTTGATAACACCGATCCTAAGCTATGCACGCAGCAAAAACTAAAGGATTTAAAGAACAAAGTTCTGAATTATTGATTGATTCGAAAAGGGTTGATGTTTACAATGAGGCCGATGCCTCTTATTTATAGTAGAGGAACTCGTGAACAGGCTCACGATTCCTACTAGGAAAGAAACTCTAAAAATAATAAAATATTATCCTAAAGTCTTATTTAGAATATAATAAGACTTACTTGCTCCTAAAGAATCGAAACTAAAAGGGAAAATCCGAGTCCAACACTTAAAAAGACTTAAATAAATAAAAATAGCCAAAAAACCCTAAACCGGTGGATCTGGCGTCTTCGGTCGGGCTTGTCACTCACGCGCGGGCCGGATTAGGAAAGTCGGCGCCGCCTTTGATGTCGGGCTTGGAATTGGCGGCGGCGACGGTTGCTCGGGCTTGGAAATGCTCGGGGCTCCTGATGTTGGGCTCCGGTGGGTCTGATGCTGATGCTGCTCGGCTCCCGGGGTTCCTGCTCGACCGGCCCATTCGGTTCTCTTCCCATTTCTTCATTTCCTCCCATTCCTCCTTGGCTCCTAGGGTGGCAGCTCCTAGGCTTGGCTCCAGGCGTTGTAGGGGGTTGAGGGCCGGTGTTATTCCTCCTAGGGCTCGCGTCCCATGCTGGCTGGGTGCTAAAGCCCGATCGGGGCTTTCCGAGGCCGGGGCTGGCGCCCGGGTGTAGTCTGCCTTCGGGCCTTCTCCAAGTGCGCCCAAGCCTTTCCTTCCCTGCTTCTCCCAGTCATCCAGGAAGGTCCTTAGAGTTTCCCCTAAGGTGGTCATCCTTTCCTTGAGTTCTTGGAAGCCTAGCCTTGGTGCTAGGGCTGGAGGAGCGCTCGGGGTGGGGCCAACTGGAGCTCCTTGAGACTGGTGCTCGGTCATCTTCAGTCGGCATTCCTCCAGGAAGGCATCTAGGGGATCCCAGGGTTGTATAGCACCTCATAGGTCCTTAAACTTAGTGCTCGAGGTGTCGGGCAAGCTAGACTCCTTGGCTGCTTCGAGCGCCGGGGCCCAAGTTAGGTCCGGATGGGTCCGGACACTTATCCGTGCTTGTTGGGCCCTTCGGGGAGGACTGTACTTGAACCTTACCACATGTTGGGGCTTGATGAACCTCCGTGGGGCTAGGCTCGGAGGCTGGCGAGGTTCCAAGTGCTTCTTATAAGGCCCTAAGGCCTTTCCCCTTGTGGGTGACCCCGGCTGGGTGTAAGAATAGGAATTCCCAGCCGGTCGGCTGCCCGGGGTCATTCCATTCCCCTCTTCTTGTAAGGTATTCGTCCTCGAATCCCCATCTTTCTTCGTGTGCGTTCTGGGTCGGGGCTTCCTCAAGTCAACGACTGGCGTGGTGGTGTTGGAGCCATCTTTCCACATGCTTTGGGGGCTCGGGTACTCGTTGGAGTCCGAGTCCGACCATGGCTCCGGGTCTTTTGAACTGGCCTCGTCGATGCTCATGTTGTCTTCAGTCGATGGACTGTTGACTTTGATGTTAAGGCTCGTAGAAGACATAGGGGAGTACAGGTCGTCCCAGTGCAGCCCTTCCTCTTTGCTAGGGCTTTTTTCTTCAGCCACCGCTCTTTGGGGTAGACGGATCCGGATGGGCGCCAGTCTCAAGAGTCGGTGAGATACTTCCTCTGTGTGCATATCGCGGACAGCCTGGTTGTCCTTCGGGGGCCTAGGGGTGTCCGGGTGCTGCTCTTGCACTAGTAGACGGCTGGCCAGTGGATGCTCAGGCACTGATCCATAGGTCACCGGGTGCTGGCTCGGGGTTGATGTAACACCCTCACTTTTGAAATAAAGGAAAGTACTAAAATACCCTTTAGAATAGCGGAAAACAAAACCTCACGCGGGTGCTACGCTTAAACCTTGACATATTTTACAAAAATGCCCCGGCCGGGGAACTTCAAAATAAAGTTAAATAGAACTTGTAAAACTTATAAATAAAACTTGTAATCATAAAAACATAACTCGACAACTGAGCCCTATACATTTGGGAAAAACTGAAATGAAAACAAGTCTCGAGATAAAACTTTAAAACGGTTGTCTCAAGTCCAAGTCTTACATCGCTGTAGAGACCACTCCACACACCAATTCAGCTCCACAAGGCTCAAGCTCGAAACCAACTTCTAACAACCTGGTGGGTGGCTCGGGGTCAGTCTTTCGTGCTCAAATCAATAAAAAAACATGGAAGCGATCCCAAGACCTTAGGATCGACTCACACATTATTAGGACATAACAATAACACAAAGAATTCATCATGGAGCTAACCTAGCATAATTCACAACTTTACTTGTAACACTATCCATGACATAACTCAAGATAGTTCTCATAACATTCACATTCTTATCTGTGTCAATCATCTCATAAGACTTGTAGACTTGTACTTATGCATCATGATTCTTAACTTACTATGGTTCTTTAAACCCGACTAAGTAAACATAGTTATTAATTATTAACTATAACATGAAAAGAACTATTAATAAACTCGATAATATCATATACTTGTGCTCAACAAGATTGCATTGATCATATAACACAACAAGCATGCAACATGCCTTAATAAATCATCACTAATCATAACTCAACTTGCATACATAATACTATCATATAACCGATCAATGATCTGAAACTGAGAAGCATATCTCACATAACATAACATCTCAAGACTCCAATAGTCATCACTTTATCCATATTTTAGGTTGGGTCAACTATCATATTAATAAACTTAGCAACAAGTACTCTATACATTATTGGCTAGTAGTAGGCGTGACTTTATAAGCTAAGAAAAGCATCATCATCACAATACTTCTCATGGAACATTTACTGAGCTATCAACATGGCAATCGAACTCATCATACATGAAGTTGCAATTTGGACTAACACTGAATCCACATTTACTGCACATGACTTGAAACTGAGAAACATGAACATAACACTTCATGCATAACTTGACTTAACTTAGTTCTGATAAGCTTTTAGTTAGGGGCCCCAACTCGACTAACTAGCCTTACCGCCCCCTGAAAACTGATAAAGGGACTCTCTGGTCCAACTGAAAACTGAGGGCAACTCTGGCCCAACTGAAAGGGACTCTCTGGTCCAACTGAAAACTGTGGGCAATCTGGCCCAATATCGTGCTGAGGGTCGCCGGCGACTAATACTGAAAACTGGGGTGGGGCGGAGGTCTAGCTAGTGAGCACCAATTATTAATCCACCTATTACTTGTCTATGTGAGGTGTGTGACTATCCTAACCATACAACCTTAATGACATGAATAAAAGCATGGCATGCAACGTGTGGACACATCATGATTAACATGACTAGAAACATAACAGGCATAACCTTAATCTTAAGAACATAATCATCACATGCACATGTTGATAAATCACAATTACATGACTAGAACCATAAACAATCACAACTTTAATCACATGAACATAACATAAACGTATAAATAAATCATCACAAACATAACTAGAAAGGTCTATGAGATGTATTACTGACTACTAATGACATGGCATGGTTATGACATTATACCACAACTAGAACATGAAGTATATCGACCAACTAAGTCATGCAACTTAACATAATCATAATAAAAGCATATCGTAACATTAGCAACGACAATATATCATCCTCTTAAACTAATCCACATATACTTATCTTTATGAGGCTCGACACTCAATCATGTATACAACTTCATAATAATTAAACACAATTCATCAACCAAACATGTCATACTTAACAACGTAAAGTAATCAAGCAACGATAAGATACTACCATCTTAATACTACCATTTTAATCCAACGCTTGCACCAGCGCCAGCACCAGCCCAACGCCCAGCGCTAGCACCGACCCAGCACCCAGCGCTAGCACCGTTCCCAGCCTCGACTCAGCATCAAGCACCAGCACCGGCCCCAGCACCTGACCAGCAACCGACCCTAGCACCCGAGCGGCCCCAACACCAGACCAGCACCCGGAGTGGCCCAAGCACCATACCAGCACTCGGTCCCAACACCAGACCAGCACCTGGTCCTAGCGCCGATTCAGAACCAAACACCAGCCCCGGTGCCAGCCCCAGCACCATCCCCGGTGTCAGCCCCGGCACAAGCCCCGACACCAGCCCCGCGTTAGCGCCTGCCCTACGCGCAGCACCGGCGCCAGCTGGAGTGATCAAGGCCACCAGGGCCGACCCGACTGATGTCGACCCGGCCCCAACACTAATGCCGGGCCAAAACTACCAGGCCTAGGCCTACACCAGAACCACCTCCGGAACCTTGGAGAGCCAAAGCCCCAAGTCCCGACCCCGAGCCAACACCAGCCCTGAGCCGAGGGCCTCCACTAGGCCCTCACCTAATTGCCACAAGCCCTGGAGGTAAAGACGAGCATGGGGAGTCTCTAGGAGCATTCCTAGAGCATTGGCGGATGAAGAGAGGAAAGGGCCCGACTGGAACTCAGTAGAGCCCGAAGACAGGCCCCGGAGCCGATCGAGGACTAGGCCTAGTGATGAACCCCTGTTCCTTGGACCCGCCCCGAGCTACCTTTGACCCGTAGCCAATCTAAGGCTTTCAAGGAACGTCTCACCCTCTACATGAAGACTTGGAGGCAGGAGAGGCACGACGAGGATGATGATCGGATCACGCGATCCGGATATACCCTGCTGACCAACCAGGTGATCCCAAGACAGGCCACCCGGGCGCCAGGCACGGCGCTCTGGAACCCCGACTAGCACTCGGCATCCGGCCAACACCGGGCCCGAGCCCTAGGAGGTTTAACACCGGCCCACTACCCCATACAAGGCCTGGAGCCGAGCCTAGGAGCCAAGGAGAAATGGGAGGAAATGAGGAAATGGGAAGAGGACCAAACTAGTCGGTCGAGCAGGAACCCCGGGAGCCGAGCAGCATCAGCATCAGCCCGCCGGAGCCCAACATCACGAGCCCCGAGCATTTCCAAGCCTGAGCAACTGACGCCGCCGCCAATTCCAAGCCCGACATCAAAGGCAGCGCCGACTTTCCTAATCCGGCCCGCGCGTGAGCGACAAGCCCGACTGAATCCGCCGGATCCGCCGGTTTAGGGTTTTTAGGCTATTTTTATTTATTTAAGTCTTTTTAAGTGTTGGACTCGGATTTTCCCTTTTAGTTTCGATTCTTTAGGAGCAAGTAAGTCTTATTATATTCTAAATAAGACTTTAGGATAATTTTTTATTATTTTTAGAGTTTCTTTCCTAGTAGGAATCGTGAGCTTGTTCACGAGTTCCTCTACTATAAATAAGAGGCCTCGACCTCATTGTAAACATCATCCCTTTTCGAATCAATCAATAAATCAGAACTTTGTTCTTTAAATCCTTTAGTTTTTGCTGCGTGCATAGCTTAGGATCGGTGTTATCAACAGAAGCATCCATCTTCTACCGTGGAGCCATTCCTGGACACTACGGGTTCCCGGTTACATATAACCGATGGGTCCTAGTACTTTCCCGCCCCCAGTGCCGACTGTCGATCGAGCGAAGGTCTGAGACTTGCGGTGGTTAGGGTCGTCTGCCCATGGTTGCGGCGGTTCACACCAGTTTTGGTATCAGAGCTTCGGTTCAACTCGAGGAACCACAATCTATCCCAGTCTTCAGGTTTGAAACCCTGGATTCATATCCTTTACTTTCAGTATTAGAAAATCCTTGAAAAACCCTACCTATCTTTGTTTTCGTGTTATTAGAAAGTCAGTCTAGAAAATCCCATCTATTTTCATTCTTGTTCGAAGCATTGTAAGAAAAGAAAACAAAAAGAAAGGCAATCTGCCCTAGGGTTTCCCGTTCATTAAAGGTTGATCTTAAGAAGAGGGGTAGATAGATATATTTGCTTCCCTGTATTATCAACTAATATGACAGAAGAAGAACTCGCCTTGCTCGAAGCCACCCTACCCACGATCGCACAGATCCTAGCCTAGATGAAGGCATCAATCGACCGGATCGAAAGGGCAGTCGAAGGAAATCCAGCCCCCGCCCCGACATCAACCTCGACACCATCCCCAACACCAGCACCGGCCCCAGCCCCGGATCAGCAACCGGCCCCAGCCCCGACACCCGACCAACCCCCGGCACCACACTCCGCTCATCCGCCGGGTAACCCCAGCAGTTCCGCTAAGACTGCCCCTGACCAATCGCCAAGCAACCCTCCGTCCAAAGTGGGTCGACCCCGGTCCACCTCCCAGCACCGTCACCACCAGGATCACCCGATCCAAGGCCCGCGCCATGGCACAGGCCGGACAACCAGGGATTTCTTTGAATCCAACCGAGCCCCAGCTCTCACACCTCCGGCCACCCATACCTGACTCTTTATCCAGCCCCGGTGCCCTGGCCGACCCCGACGGCCCTCATAACACCTTCGCCAGTACCGATGCCGATAGCCACTGGAATACTCGATCGAGAAAACCCCTCGATACTCTGCCGTAACTTGATGGCTCCTCAACACCCAAACCCTAAGCAATGGACATGAGTAGAGAGACAACCTATTCCATACCCGATGCGTCATTCAAAATAAGGTTTGTGGCATGGTCATTGATGGTGGCAGCTGTACTAATGTTGTTAGTCAGGAGCTTGTAACAGGGCTCCATCTACGCCCCCAAAAGCATCCCCACCCCTATAAGCTCCACTGGCTTAGCAATTGTGGAGAGTTGAAGGTCACCCGCCAGTCCTACATCCCGTTCAGTATTGGAAGGTACGCTGATCAATTCCTATGTGACGTTGTACCCATGAGGGCTGCCCATGTATTACTTGGCCCACCATGGCAGTTTGACAGGTTCTCCAAACACGATGGAAGAACCAATAGCTACAGCCTCATCCATAAAGGCACTAAGTACAAACTCAAACCTCTCTCACCGTCGAAAATCCTACAAGACCAGATAGAGAGGCGAGTTATGCAAGAAAAGAAAGAAAGAGAACGTCAAAAAAATAAAAAGGAACGGTCAGATCTAGCTCTAAGCACTCAAACAGAAAGCCCAATCTCTATTGGGGCCATCTCTCAGGAAAACAAGAAGAAGGAAGGTCTGGTCGCCACCTCCGGGGATATCAAGCAAGCCCTATTAGCCCAAAGGCCTATGGTGGTGATCCGATATAGAGACTGCCTTAACTCTAACCCTAGCCCGACAATACCTAGTGTTGTTTCATCTCTTTTGCAGGATTACAAGGTGGTCTTCCCCGATGAAGTCCCTAGCGAACTACCCCCACTTCGAGGATTGAGCACCAAATTGATTTGGTACCCGGGGCAGCCCTACCCAATAAGGCCGCATACCGCACCAACCCGGAGGAAACCAAGGAGATCCAATCCCAAGTGGAAGAATTAATGAACAAAGGATACGTCCGGGAGAGCATAAGCCCTTGTGCCATCCCGGTCATCCTAGTCCCAAAGAAGGAGGGAACGTGGTGAATGTGTGTTGACTGTAGGGCCATTAACAACATCACAGTTAAGTATCGACATCCCATCCCTAGACTAGATGATATGCTTGATGAGCTGCATGGGTGTACCATCTTCTCCAAAATAGACCTTCGATCCGGATATCACCAGATCCGAATGAAGGAAGGAGACGAATGGAAAACCGCTTTTAAAACCAAATTAGGATTGTATGAATGGATGGTCATGCCCTTCGGCTTAACTAACGCCCCTAGCACTTTTATAAGACTAATGAATCAAGTCTTACGGGCTTACATCGGAAAATTTCTAGTAGTATACTTCGATGACATCCTAGTCTACTCCAAAAACTTAGAAGACCATCTAGGACACCTCAAGTCGGTCCTAGAAGTTCTAAGAAAAGAACAATTGTATGCCAACGTGGCTAAGTGCACTTTTTGCACCGATCACCTTGTGTTTCTTGGTTTTGTTGTTAGCTCTTCATGAATAAGGGTGGATGAGGAAAAGATCAAAGCCATCAAGTCTTGGCCAATCCCACGAAGCATCACGGATATTCGGAGTTTTCATGGGTTGGCTAGCTTCTACCAGAGTTTTGTCCGAGACTTTAGCTCCCTAGCTGCCCCCCTCACGGCGGCTGATGAACTGCAGAACAGTAATCAAATACTACCAAGCTGGAAAAGCTAGGGTAGATCGTATTCCACGGGCCTTCTAATGATCGACTACTCAAATAAGCTGGCAAATTACTCAGATTAAACACTTCATGCGTGGTGTGAGTTCCACGACTTTTAATTCTAAGAAATGCAGAGAAATTAAAAATCAAAACTAAAAACAGATTGGAAATTAGGGTTGAAAACAGAGATGACAGACGAACTTGGACTTGGAATCCCCCTTCGTTCACCAGAGCATAGGCAATCAACTGATCAGCGGATTTCAATTCTCATTCAATCAATTCTAAGACACCACCATAACTCCTAACCCTTAGGTTTAAGACCGGCAAACGTTCGCTCTATCCGTTCTAGCTACCAAGATTAATTAGCTGCCCGGGTACGGTCACCTCTCGCAACGACTTAACTTAACTGGTGGAATTACTAACGATTTATGAGTTACTCTTGGAGTGGATTAACCCTAATTGGTTCCTACGAAAGGCACACTCCAATTATAAGGTTAATTGTTCAAATTGATGTTTTAAAGTAAGGCGAGCGTTCGCTTCTATCCTTAGCTTAACAAGAATCTAATCTAGGTGATCAATCCAGACAAGAAACATGAACAATGTAGAACAAATCAAACATGAAAGAGAACTGATTGAACTTTGAATCTAATCACCGCCGATCCGTGACCGCTTTACAGCCCTGGGTCACTTAGGGTTCATCTAGTCTAAGCTCTAAGAGTTTAGCTACTCATGTTTATCTCAAAAGAATCAAAGACAAAGATAGAGTTCATCATACAAAGGAAGAACAAAAAAGGATCTGAAAAACCTAATTAAGATGACTCCGGCAGAACTTCGATCTTCCGGTAAACTGCAATCCTAGCTCAGAGTCTTCGAGATGGAAGGGATGGCGTCACGATCTCTTTCCGGTTCTTTGAACTCTAAACTCTCCTTCAGAACTCTTGAGAATTCTGAGAATTTCGGTATTAGTTGGTAATTATGATTCTGAAAAGTATATCCTCTTTTGGGCCGCCGGTTAAGTATTTATACTTAACCCTAATATCGACGGATTTTAACTGATATTTTCGCCGAAAATGTGAAGAGATTTTCGGCGAAAATCTCTTTGTAAAATAACTGAACGCCGGCTGCTTTTCTCCTGTGTTTTTCGGACCATTGGTTCTCGGCGAAAACTTAGTGTTTTCGCCGAAAACTACCTTGAGTGAGCTTCAGTCGATTTGTTCATATATTTTCGCCGAAAACCATAGGTGTTTTCGCCGAAAATGTCAGTGTAAAATGGGGCAGACTTTGGTTTGACTTGATTGACTCCTTGGATCGATTCCGATGCGATTCCTCGAGGTTCCAACGCCTTAGATACGTCCTTGGCTACTTTATTTGACGGCAAAAACCTGTGCTGACATAGAAACACTAGAAAACAATCAAATAGACCCGAAACGGGCCAAAGTAACACAAATGGCACGAGATAGGGCAATTGATTGCATATTCGCTATTCTACCCTAAAAACCATGTCTTAAGCAAGGAAATGTCGCTTAAATAAGGCTGATAATCACGTCAAATCGAGTGTCATCAAAATACCCCACACTTAAGCTTTTGCTTGTCCTCAAGCAAACTGAATAGAAACGCTGATGTTCACAAATGATAAGATTGATTAAATTGGAGTTCAATCAAACACAATGAATTATTAGACAGATAGATCCTAGAACAAGAAACCTAACATGCATATAGATCAGTCAAACAACCTGGTCTCACTAATAAACTGCACACGACAAGTGATCGTAACCAATTATGCACGAATTTGACCTAACCGACCAGACTCCTCACACAGGAATTATTTAGTAAACTGGGAACTCTCACTCCCTGTGTTTAAGGACGTGTTTCTGCTCTCAATCATTATCTGTTACTGAATTCTGTCATAAGTTTGCAATTCGACCACATCTCCACCACTGTGACAACACGAGGAACTAGTCAAGAAGGACTTCCCTGCTAGGACTGTAACGAATTCTACACTACAAGGGTTTATAATGAGATGGATGATGGGAATGTATGATGATGGCTTTGGTGCGGTGTAGCTTTCGACTAACTTCCCTCGAATCTAGCCTATGGCTTCCTACCGTCTAACCAAACACGGGTGGAATAGTGTATGCTCGTCCTATGATACCCTCAAGCAACCTAGCACTTTTCTTTCTTTGCACATTTTTTTTTCTTTTGAGTTTTCTTTTGATTTCATTCTTCCATTTGTAGGGAGAAGAACGTTTTATTGGACTAAAAACTTTTGAAACTTTTCTCTTTTTTTTCTTCTGCTTTTTCGAATTTTTCTTATTTTTCTTTTTTTTTTTTTTTCTTTTATTTTTTTTTCTTTGTGCCGATTTTCTTTTAGTTGCTAGAGGGGTTTACACGTTCGGACATAATAGCTAAGACCACCTATTTAATGGCTATAGGCAGGTTACCACAAACCGACTTCCGGTAGATCAATCTAGAACTACAACCACAGGGGATCAACGGGGAATGAAAGAATGGGAAATGGCTGTAATGTATTATCGAACCGAAAAAACAGGCCAAGCTCAAGGGTTTAAACCTAATGGATTTAACGTTTGGTAGGCTATCTGGCTTAGTAGCTGAATCTAGGTGCCCCTATCATTCTAGAACTTGTGTCATCGTGTGATATCGAGTAGGTCTCATGCAAATTCTAACTCATTCAAGCAAACAGAAAACCACTTAGAAAGAATTTAAAATTGCAAGTTACGTGCAATGGATCAAAAGCTCACATTTGGTTTGCTAGTCGGATTCGGTCATTTTCATGCAATCAAGGCTACAAACTACAAGTGTGATTTTAAAAATTCTGTTCTGACCAGGCAGTTTAGCATCAAAGTATACAAGTTGGTTCTCAAGTTCTAGGTTAAGCAGTCTAAGCATCATTGTGACAGTTTGAACAACAACTTAACATAAAAAATCAAGAACTGAGCCATTGTAATGCTAGAGAGACTGTCAAGGATTCACGAGGCACACAAAAACACAATCAAGGGCAATCAAGTTCATGCAAGGTTCTCAAGCATTCTACCCCACACTTAAATCGGACTGTGTCCTCACAGGACTAATTCTAGAGTTCAAAGTGAAGTAGAAGAACCTAGACCGAGATGGTTGGTGTAGGGGATGAGCACGGTTCCTCGGAGCAGAGGCAATCTACCAAAGCGAAGAAAAGGGAATCTACCGATTGCCTGCAAAACAAAAACAAATGAAAGATAAAAAAAAACTGGGACAAGTGTCCCAGATCCGCACAGAAAAAAGTTGGATCGAAATCCGAAAAGAAGAAATAAAAAGAAGGGACAAGAAAGAGGATACAACCCGATCACTGCCCGAGGTGGAAAGTGGAGGAAGTCGCCGAGCTGACGTTGCCACGCCAGCTGTGCCTCATACCGCTCGTCAGTGCGGTGCATATGTTGCTGCATAATAGTCCATCTCGCCTCTTGAGTGGCGTTGTCGGTGATGCGCCACTCCTGCAGTCGCTCATACAGCTCTCCAACATCCGCGGGGTGCGGGTGGTGCTGCGGGTGAGGCGCCTGATATGGATCTGGAATGAGCGGCGGCGACTGGTTTGCATACCCTGCTTGATGGTGTGGCGAGGGTGTAGGATCATGAAATTCTGGCTCGTACTGAGGCTGAGGCTCCTCAGAATCATCTTCTTCCTCCGACTCATCCTCATCTTGGAGAGGAGGATCTGCTACTACCTGGGGGCTGAGGTCCAGCTCGAGGTTGTATTCGACCGCCAAATCACCTCCAACGGTGCGTACTCTGCGGCGTGGGATGTTCGGGCCATATTCTTGGCTGAGGCCGAAGGAGATGATGAGTCGGCCTACAAAGTTGCCTCCAGGAGTGAGCGAGGTGGCTTCGACCTCTGAGTCTTCTTGCGGAGTAGTCGGGCAAGCACCCATTCGGGATGAAGAGGATAGCTCTCCCGGATGGCGCGATGAAGAAGAAGCTCCCCTCTGCTGATATGGTGGTGGTCCTTCTCTGGAGCATACAAAAGAGAACGACGCCAAACCATGTGAATGAATTTATAGAGAGGGCGAGAGAGAGACTTAACTGAATTATGCTTCGTAAGACGATCGCCGGGCACTCCAGTCATGTGGCTCCAGAGTGCATGGTATTCCTCTCCGTCGTCATCGTCGTTCTCCCAGCCGAGGTAATGACCATCGTAGTGCTCGTGGGGAATCCCGAGATGAGCTGCAAACTCATCAGATGTGAGTTTCCTGTGCACCCCGCCCAGATAGAAGGTGACGACCTCCTTGTGCTGCCTCCTCTTGTGCTCGTCTAGATCGAACGTCACCCAAAACTCCTGAAGGGTGACGTCTGGGAAGTCGGCGGCTAGCGTGGTCAGCTCCAGCAAGCCTGCATGCATCAGTGCATCGAGCATGTTCCGGTGCCAGTCCTCATCGTGATCGAAGAGCGACTCCATGGAAAGGGGGCGAACAGCAGCTCCACGGATATTCTCGAGCCGCTGGTAGCACTCAAAGTAGTACGGGGGCAGGCGAGCAACGGTGTGGTGGTACCCAACACGGTCAGGGAAAGCTGGGGGAGGGCCTTGGATGGCGGGTGTGACGGGAGCGTGAGCTCGGGAGCTAGAGGCGGTGTCAAGTCTCTGCTTGGTCCTGCGCTCATGAGTTACGTTCCTAAGCAAGAAAACAAACCAGATTAGTCAAACTAAAACCCTACCCCACACTTAGTAGAAAAACTCAATTTCACAAAGAAATGAGGAAAACCGAGTGGGGGTAAGCAAAGCAGATTTACCGGTAATCACAAACAATTAAAATACATGCTTAGGAACAGCCAGAATGGAATTATCACAATCAGAGTTCAGAAGTCAAACCGACATTCAAAAAGTCAACATAATAGAACATTGAACCCTAATCATGGCAAGACTATCACAAAGCGGGAAATGACGGCATAATATGATCTCAGATGGCAAGCACAAAAATATGAACGTAAATGAGCATAAACAGTTCATGGTCAAGCTGACATTTCTCAAAAGTCAACACCACAAAGAATCGATCTTATTTAAAGCAACACATGATCAAACGATATGAAAATTAAGCACAATACTCCCTAAGCATGCTAGATCAGTCCAATGAGTTCAGCTAACCTAGTTCACACGAAATCAGTATGTCAGGTAAACTGAAAAGTCAACCAAAAATCAACCCCGACGAAATTCAGCATTCAATATGTCAAAAGATTCGTAATGAAAAGTTCTACAACTTACCTTGAAGCCATGGGTGCTGAAAACGAACGGAGAAAGAGAAATCGGAGAAAAACTGAAAATTTTAGGTTTTGGCTGAACGGGAGCTCTAGAGCTCCGACTCGACTGTTCTAGGGCTCGGGTTGATCGGAAATGGAAGGGGAGACGTGTGGCGGCGGCGGTCGGCGACGGCGAGTTTATGGTGGCGACGGCTACTTTTCAAAACAAAAGGGGGAGGGGTTTTTGAAATTTTTGAAAATGGAAGGTGAGGAGAGAGAGAGACACGACCGGGAATTAAAAGGGATATGTCCGAAAATTTTGCCTTGAGTTTTTGGCGAAAATTAGTGCAATTTTCCGCCGAAAACATCAGTTAAAAAGAACTGTCGGTTTTCAAAAGGGTTTTTGCCGAAAACTTTAAATAGTTTTCGCCGAAAATTTTAACAAAAATTGTCTGGAAACACAGTGGAATTTCGAAGGGAATTTTCGCCGAAAACAGGGTACATTTTCGCCGAAAATTTTGACCTGTACGATTGAAAATATATTCGCAAACCCGGCAAACTTCAGAAAATCACAGTTAAATCCGGAACAACCTCAAACAACTTGCGATCGACACGACGACACACAGAATACATACGAAAAATAAGAAATAAAACAAACTGACACTTTTGGCTCCCCCAAACTGACTCTAAAACACTAAGGTTGACACAAATGAAAAACTGAATCCAGCTGTGGGTTGCCTCCCACGAAGCGCTCTTTTATTAACGTCCTTGAGCTGGACGATACCTGGACGGTATTAGGAGACATCCCAACTCAGGTTCTCCTTAATGCTAGCATCGGAGTTCATGAAGTAGAGCTTCGGGGTATCTCCGTTAAGCATAAAATTCTTCCTGTTAGCGTGTAAGAGCTTGGTACGTCCATCAGGAAGGTGCTCAGTGATCTTGAACGGACCAAAGATTTCTGTTGAGGGATCATCTTCTACGAGGAAGACGGTGGAAGGGATGAGAATGATTGGCTCTTCTCTTTGACCTCCGACTTTGTATCACCAGGATCGGTGATCGTGGGTATTTTCTTAGGAGATGCTTTCGGCTTCTGCTTCAATACTTATTCCGGCGCCGGTATCTCGGAACGAATTGGCAGTGCAGCTGGCTCGGATGAAGGTGGCGGCACAACTGGTCTCCAGACCATCTGAGTCTTCGTCTTCTTGTTCTTCCCCCGGGGCCTGCTAGGTTTCTTGCTTGGCGGTGAAGAAGAGGCTTTCAGTTCCTTCTTCTTTGACGGCTTCTGAGGAACATATTTTGGTTTATGCTTGCTAATCTGTTCAGCACCTGCAATAACAATTGATCTAGGCACACTAGAAGAGACATCAGTGACGGAGTTGACCGAGGTCAACTCCACAGTTTCAACAGCTAGGCAATGAGATTCTTCATTCAAAGGGGTATATTTCATTTCGTCCTTAAGGAGGAACGTTATCGTGTCTTTACCAACCCTCAAAGTTAAAGAACCATTTGGAACGTTAATTTGCATTCCAGTTGTAGCCATGAAAGGTCATCCTATGAGAATGGTAGAATCATCCTTACTAGTGTCAATGATAACATAGTCAGCTAAGAAAATGAAAGGACCACATTTAGTAACAACGTCTTTGATTTCTCCCCTGGGGTTTTAAGTGATCTATCAGTAAAGACAAGTTGCATACTAGTTGGTTCAAGTTATCCTAGGTTCAATTTTTCAAATAAGCTCATAGGCATAACATTAACAGACGCGCCAAGATCAACCAAACAATGTTCTATCTCAACATCATTAATGACAAGAGGTAGAGTGAAAGAACCAGGATCAGAACACTTAGCTGGATATGGAGAGGAAAGTTTCTTGCTACGAGCATCAGGATATCCTTCTTTATTCCCCTTTATGCCGGTCTCGATCCTTGCATTCGGCAGTAATGCTCTTAGAAAAGGAGGCTTCACATAGTACGGTGCAAGAGGAGGATCATCCTCCTTAGGCGCCATTTTTTGTGCTTCTTTCTTCTCTGGAAATTCAGTGATCCTGCGTAAAACAGAAGAAGCATCAACAGATAAGCTTGTAAACTTTTGAACAGTTACCATCTTGGCTTGCTCCTTTCTCAGATTCGGCTCTGTCTGGCTCGGGAGTTGGCCAAATGGTCGTCCAGATGCTAGCATGCTCGAGATGTGGTTGACAGCTTGCTCAATTCTTTGACCGGATGCGATCTATTCTTGATTGAGAAGAGCTTGAGCTTTGAACTGACTGTCATGATCATCGAGTCTGGTGATGATCTGACTAAGCTTCTTGTCGAGGTCACTGACATTGTTCTCCTTCTGGTGCTGCTGCCCTGGATAGGTATTATTTAGATATTGATTCTGGCGATTGCCAGGAGCAATTCCATAGTTACCCGAATTACGGTGTGGTGGCTAATAGACACCTCCCGGCAGATGGTTTGGCTTCTGATCCTGAGCTGGACCAGCTGGGCGGTTATTCTGGTTCTGGTTATGGTTGGCGCCATTATTGTAGGGAGGTCTGTCTTGATAGTTCCGTTGCTGCCTGAAGTTGCGGTAGGCAGCATAACCATTTTGATTGTTAACGAAGCCTTGTTGAACGAAATTTACCTCTTCGGTGGACCAGACTTCTGTCTTACCAAAATTCTGGCAACGGCCCCCATTATGCGCACAAGCTCCACACCATTCGCAATCAGCAACATAGACAGAAGCTGCTGGCAGCTTGATTGGTGTGGTAGACTTCTTCAGATGCTTCTCTACTTCTGCCTTGATAGTAGCCTCGAGATCGAGCTTACTCCTTGATCCTTCTGATTGTTGCTCCCAGTTCCTCGACTTGGAAGCACAGTTTGCGAAGTGAAGAAGAGCAGCTTCAGGTGTGAGTGTAGTGCAATCCCCTTCAGCTAGAAAATTGACCCACTTGGCAGATTCTTCTCGAAGACCTTGAGCAAAGATTTCAGCTAACTGCCTCTGCTTGAATCCGTGATGAGGACAGTTGTAGAGAAGTTCTTGAAATCGGTTCCAAGTATCGTATAAGCTTTCTCCTTCTTTCTGGGAGAATCTGGCGATGCTGTCCTTGATGGCTGTTGTTCTTGCAGGAGGGAAGTACTCTTCAACGAAGTCCTGAGCCAGAGTATCCCAATCAGTGTAATATCCAGGTGGTTTGCCAGTAAGCCACCTCTTAGCTGCGCCTTTCAGAGAGAACTGGAAAGCTCTCAAGCAAAGAGTGTTCTTGCGAGGTTTCCGTTCTTGAAAGTGCTGCAGAGATCAAGGAAATCCGCCAGATATGTGCACGAATTGTCTAGTGGTCTGCCTTCAAACTGTAGATCCCTAGAGATCATAGTCAAAAATGGAATCTTGATCTCATAGTCAGGATCTCCTTCAATGTGCGGCACGACAATGGCAGATCGAATGCTAGTCGCGCTCGGCTTGTTGTAGTCAGGTAGACTCTTCTGTGCAGGTGGTGGTGGTGAATTTCTGCCTGGTGGTGGTGGTGGTGGTAACTGATCATTCATGGTAGGAGATGGAGGAGGTGAAAGTGACTCGGTGTATGTAGCGGATGAAGATGACGGCGAAGATGGAGATGAGGAACTCTCCTTCAGTTCCTCGATCTTAATCGGAGTGATGGATGGAGGTGGATTGGTTCTGCTTCTCCTTGGAATTTGTGATTGTCGAGGTGGAGCAGAACTGCCTGGTCTCTCTATACTCTTAGCCTTGTCGATTTGAGAGCGAGTCCAAGGGCGGCGATGCATACACCTGTGAGCAACCTACAAATAACAGAAACAAACAAAAACCAGTGTAAAATCGAAGTGGGTGGAAAGATGAAAGATGGAAAATAGAAGAATAAAATGCCAGTTCTTCTTTCGAACAATGAAAAGAAGTCCCCGGCAACGGCGCCAATTTGATGAGCTGCAGAACAGTGATCAAATACTACAAAGCTAAAAAGCTAAGAAGATCGTATTCCATGGGCCTTCTAATGATCGATTACTCAAATAAGCTGGCAAATTACTCAGGTTTAAGCACGTCGTGCGTGGTGTGAGTTCCACGACTTCTAATTCTAAGAAATGCACGGAAATTAAAAATTGAAACTGAAAACAGATTGGAAATTAGGGTTGAACACAGAGATGACAGACAAACTTAGACTTCGAATCCCCCTTCGTTCACTAGAGCATAGGCAATCAACAGATCAGCGGATTTCAATTCTCATTCAATCAATTCTAAGACACCACCATAACTACTGACCCTTAGGTTTAAGACCGGCGAATGTTCGCTCTATCCGTTCTAGCTACCAAGATTAATTAGCCGCCCAGGTACAGTCGCCTCTCGCAACGACTTAACTTAACTGGTGGAATTACTAACAATTTATGAGTTACTCTTGGAGTGGATTAACCCTAACTGGTTCCTACGAAGGGCACACTCCAATGATTAGGTTAATTGTTCAATTTGATGTTTTAAAGTAAGGCGAGCGTTTGCTTCTATCCTTAGCTTAACCAGAATCTAATCTAGGTGATCAATCCAGACAAGAAACATGAACAATGAAGAACAAATCAAACATGAAAAAGAAACTGACTGAACTTTGAATCTAATCACCGCCGATCCGTGACCGCTTAAAAGCCCTGGGTCACTTAGGGTTCATCTAGTCTAAGCTCTAAGAGTTTAGCTACTCATGTTTTTCACAAAAGAATCAAAGACAAAGATAGAGTTCATCATATAGAGGAGGAACAGAAAAGGATCTGAAAAACCTAATTAAGACGACTTCGGCAGAACTTCGATCTTCCGGTAAACTGCAATCCTAGCTCCGAGTCTTCGAGATGGAAGGGATGGCGTCACGATCTCTTTCCGGCTCTTCGAACTCTAAACTCTCCTTCAGAACTCTTGAGAATTCTAAGAATTTCGGTATTAGTTGGTAATTATGATTCTGAAAAGTATATCCTCTTTTGGGCCGCGGTTAAGTATTTATACTTAACCCTAATACCGCCGGATTTTAACTGATATTTTCGCCGAAAATGTGAAGAGATTTTCGGTGAAAATCTCTTTGTAAAATGGCCCGAGTCAACAGGCAGCCTTCGAAATCTTAAAGAAGAAGCTGACTGAAGCACCCCTCCTCAAGCTCCCCGACTTCAACAAGCCCTTTGAGATTGAATGTGATGCCTCCGGAGTAGGGATTGGCGCCGTCCTCATGCAAGAAGGAAGACCTATCACCTATTTCAGTGAAAAACTCAATGGAGCGCCCCTCAACTACCCGACCTATGATAAAAGGATTTTACCAAGGTCGTATTCCACGGGGTCCTCTCATAAACCAATACTCACACTTCTCATAGACGGTCTAGACATTTGAAATTGGTTTGGTTTGATTGAGAAAATCAGAAACAAAGGCAAAGAAATGCAATACTAACAAAGATTAAGCAAGAGAGAAAGGTGGCTCAAATCAAAGACAAAGGGGTTCTCTTGGTGGGTAGTTTCATCATGCTCAAGATGACTAATTGAACAAACAAGCCAATTAAGATTGAGTTTGCATTCAGATGACCATGCATTTCACTTCTATAGACTCAATGCACTCTCGTAGCACCTAATCCCTATCCTAATACCACTCAACTTAGGCTCTCGCTCTCAAGCTAAGTGAAAAAGGATGCATTCTAAGTGTTTGAAGAAATGCCAAGACACAAGATCCTCTCTTAAGACTCTATGACCACAGGCTAGGCACAACACTCTCATATCAATGCCCTAACACTAAGAGATTCACCAAAAAGCCTTTACAAACTCAACTGAATGAAAATCCACATGCACACCAAGTGTTCGATAAAATGCCCAAGAGAGAAATCAAGTGAAAATGGTTGAAACAAGATGATCTAATCTCTTAGAACACACTCACTTCAATCCCTAGACCTACAATCTATGCAATCCAAGCACTCTCATGCATCAAATCACATTGAATGGACCAAATCAAGCAAACATGGCATAAAATGGCATTAAGAACAAGTCTAGGAATCATCCTAATACAACCAAGATCAATCATGGCAAGTTCTATACAATCATCCCTCTATAATAGCAAAACTAATCTACCCATCCAAGATGAACCTAGGAACTTAGCCACACATGGCCAAGGGAGTAAGGAAAAAAGAAGGGAAGTTGATCACCAAGAACACCATGGAGTAGATCCTTGAATCAATCTTCAAATCTCCACTTGTAAGCTCCTCTCCCAAGGTTTGTTGAGCTCCAATTGCTCCAATTAGCTCCACTTGGCTCCAGAAATGAGTCCTAGGGTTTATGGGGTCGTGGGTATGTGTTTGGGGTTCAAGAGAGATGATAGAATAGTGATAGCATCCCCTAAAATCGTCTTTAAATAGGATTCTGCTGGGCATACACGTCGTGTATCACTACACGTCGTGTACCCTGAAAAGTCTGCACAAATCACGATTTTCCCTCCCTCATTTCTCCCTCATCGAAGCTCCAATTTGGCTTCCGTTTGGTCCTATGGGCTCCTTGTCATCTCTACTTCGATGCCATAACCTGAAAATGCACAAAGACAACTCCAATAGACCATGAATTTTGCTCCAAAGTGCCAACCGGACAACAAATGGACACTTAGCGCAAAATATCAGTAAAAGCATATAGAGCATGGTATCTCACGATCAAACACGAGCATTTCATAGGTCAATCATAGGCTCAAAATGCACTAAAAAAAGTCACATCAAATTCCCCTACGACTAAGCTTTGCTTGTCCTCAAGCAAATGAATTACAATTTGGTTTAGACTGTTCCACGAACAAACTTAACCTACACAAGTAAGAACGTCAACCAAACAAGTCTAAACCTCACTATTTTCTGCACACTTCAAGTAATTTATCCAGAAAGTTCGACCATGACAACACCAACTCTAATCAAATGGTCTTGAACTCAGGAAATGGAACAGATTAGGTGGGGGTAGGAAATTTTTTTGAAAGTGGTAAGTGATCGTGATGTGGCTATCGACTCGACTTCATCCGCTTCTAGATCTGCACTTTACAAGCTCTAGCTAGGATCATTATAACAAGGGCCACTTTCGAGAACTCTTTTTTTTCTTTTCTTCTTTTTTTTTCCTACTGCATACTAGTGCTCGATCCAACACTTCACTTAGGTGTTGAACCTGCCTAGCTCACATCCTTTGCCTTTGCTAGTGCTCAACCCGACACTTCACTTAGGTGCCGAGCTTGCCTAGCTTTTCTTCTCTTTTGAGCATTTTCTTTTGAATATTCTCTTCACAAACTAGCCACTTGATCCTTAGCCCCTTAAAACTTCCGCACAAGATTTCGAATTGGATTTCTGTCTAATCTCAAGCCACAATCACGAGGGATCAAAAAGTTGAAGAAAAACATGGAAAAGGGTGAAAATTCTGATTGCCTTCCTCAACTTAGACCGGTGTTATCGAGCGGTACAAAAACACGTAACAAACCAATCAACCAACATACAAGAGTGATAAAATCTCTGTTCTGGCCTAGATTCATTTGATATTAGTGGTAACATGCTGGTTATAGGTTCTAAGTGGAACAGTCTAAACGTCATTGTGAAAGCTTGAAGTCAATTAAACACCAAAAGTCAAGAACCGAACGATTCTACAATAGAGGAATTTGACATTCAATCAAGATCATGCACACACTCAAAACATAGCATTCTACTTCTACCGATAAACAATCACACCAAACCTCAAATTCCCCCTACGACTAGCATGAGCATTGTCCTCAATGGTCAAGAAAGAGAGGGTAAGGTGGAACGAATATACCGTGCGGTGAGGAGGAGCATAGGAGGTAATAGTGATGAAAGAGTCCCATGACGATCATTGGTGAAGAGTGAATCCCGAGTGCTTGCCAAACCTTATTCAAAAAGTTAAAACAACACAAAAACACACAGAGCAAATAAAAGCAAAAAGTAAGAAAGCCCTAATTGATCTACACACAATCACAATCAAATAAAAAGAAAGCAAGAGTCTCGAGATAAAGGTGTGGCCCTGAAAAGCTCACTGGGAGGGGTAATCAAGCATCCCTCAATTCCAAAAACCAAAACAAGAAAGATCGGAGCAAAGATCAAATAATTTAACATCCACAGCTCAACGATCACATTATAATGGCAATATTCCTTAGCACGAATCACAATCATCACGATCAAGAGCAATAACCTATGCTAGCAAAGATCATTTCATTAAGAACCACACTAAGCAAAAGGCATGCATCATGGATCAATATTACTAGTAGCAACATATGAGCACAAAACCACACAATGCAAGGGGAATGTACATAAATAAACCAACGAGTGGTGATCAACCACACCCCTCCTCACACAGAAAAGAAAATTCAGTCCCTAAATTCAGAACCTGCAACAAATTACAAACCACAATGATAGGTCAAAAGTATATTACCACAATTAATCATAGCACTGAGCACGGCATATGAAACAATTAACCACAAGTCACACTCCAAACCAACTCAAATGATTAGCAATTAATCGCAAAACCCCCCAAATCCTGCTCACAACTAACACCCAAACATGATGTAAACCTCTCACAACTAACACCCCAAAATGCCAACCAATCCGCAATTCACACCCTAAACCAATGGAAACTCAGACAGGAATGAAAATCATGAATGAACAACAATCCTGGGTGAGATGGCATATATACCCATTGCCTGCCTCCCTTTTCTTTGAAACCACACAAACAAACAAATGAAATGAAGTCAAATTAAAACAAATGAAGCAAGAAAGCCAAAAAAAAACCCCCCATCGTCCAGCAAAATCAAGCATCAAGTAGGAATCCCAAACCAACAACACTGTCCAAAATCAGCTAATGAGCAAACCAACTACTAATTAACCCATCTCTAATCAGCTACTAATCACCCACACACCAAGCAACACAAACCACTGACTTGGACGTGCGAGAATCGGGCAGGGGAAAGCGAAAGACTGGAAGTCGAGGCGGTGGAAGTCGGCGATTGGGAGGCGAAGCTTCGGCGGGGGTTGGGGGCGGGCGGAAGAAGTGAGAGTCGGGGAGAGAGAGAGCTTGGCGGCGGGTGAGAGTGGTGGAGAGAGGGAGTGCTGGCGGCTGGAATCGGAGGAGAGGAAGGCCGGTGGCGGCTGGGGCGGAAGTTGGATTGGGGACGTAGACGGCTGTCAGCGACGGGGATTTAGGTGGAGTAGTGGTCGGTGGGATTGGGGCTGGAGTTTGGTAGGAGGAATCGACTGCTGGGTCAGCGGCGGTCGGCAGGGTTGGCGGTTGATGGGAGGAATCGGCGGCGGGTGGAGTTGGGAGGCGACGGCTGGCTCGAGGTTGGGATGCGGCGGCGGAGATCGGCTGGGGTAGAGAAACGGCGGATTTGGAGTGAGTCGAAGAGGGAGAGGGGATAAGGGGGCTGGTTGGGTGGTTTGGTCAGGTGGGTCGGGTGAGTTGGGTCGGTTAGGGTGGTTTGGTTGGGTGAGTGGTTCGGGTGGGTTGCTGGGTTAGGGTTGGGTGAGTGGTCATGTGGGTCGGGTGGAAATCAAAACCAAGCCAAACCGAAATCAAGAAAAACTGAAGGCCAACCAAGACTCAAACCGAAAATTGACTCAACCCGCGATACACGACGTGTATATGTACACGACATGTACTACTACACGACGTGTGGTTTCACACGACGTGTACTACTACACGACGTGTGGTTTCACACGACGTGTATGGACCAAAGCAAAATGAACTAAAGTTGGGGGACAGGGGGATTTGCTGAGAAAGTACACGTCGTGTAATAGTACACGACGTGTATGACTACACGACGTGTATAGGTACACGACGTGTAGTCACCTTCACAAAAATGCAATTTTTTTTCAAACTTCCCAAACAACTCCAAACACCAAAGGGTCCTAGACCCGAACAAAATCAATTTCCCACAGCATCACAGACCAAGAACCACCTCTAAACCTCAGAGACTCCAAAGTAAACAAGAACACACACACAAACACACACAAAGATAAAGCAAAAACAACGAGAAAACACTCGGGTTGCCTCCCGAGAAGCGCTTGTTTAACGTCGTAAGCTCGACGAAGCACACAGACCAGCTAAGTAAAACCATCCCAACTCATTACCTCTTTGAAGTCGAAGTCATTTCCTTCGCATGGCACACGGAACTTGAATTGAACCTTACCGACTTCGGGAGTGTGAGCTCAGATTTCCCGGATGATGAAGTGTGAGCAATGGAGAAGGGGCCAAACCACTTGGAGTGAATTCTCTCATCGGGTGGCTTCTTAGTCTTGCTAGTCTCACCCATCGGTGCGGCTTCCTTGCCTTTCCCGGGTGGCTTCTCCACACCTTTCTTTTTAGCCTTAGGTGTAGTCTTTGGAAGCACGAAAGGTGGAGCCTCCTTTACTTCATCCTTTTTCTCCTGCACATCACTAAGAGCAAACAACTCCGCAAGACTATGACGGACAAGGTTAGTGCTATTAGTAGCCGAAGCAAGATCATTTGGACTCTTAGGATCATGGTGTCTAGCATAAGACAAAGTGAACTCCATGCCATCGGAACGATTAAAGATCATGCATTCATTATCGACTCTAAGTGTAAGTCTACCACCATAGACATCAATCAAAGCACGAGAGGTCGCTAAGAAGGGTCGTTGATGACACTCGATTTGACGTGATTATCAGCCTCATTTAAGCGACATTTCTTCGCTTAAGACATGGTTTTTAGGGTAGAATAGCGAATATTCAATCGATTGCCCTATCTCGTGCCATTTGTGTTACCTTGGCCCGTTTCGGGTCTGTTTGATGATTTTCTAGTGTTTTTATGTTAGCACAGGTTTTTGCCATCGAATAAGTAACCAAGGACGTGTCTAAGGCGTTGGAACCTCAAGGAATTGCACCGGAATCGATCAAAGGAGTTAATCAAAGTTCAGAAAATTCCTGCCCGGTTTACAAAGGAATTTTCGCCGAAAATACACTAGGATTTTCGGCGAAAATATCAGCACAAATCAACTGATGACCGGCTGAAGGAATTTTCGGCGAAAGGATTAAGTTTTTGAACCGAGAAGGAAGTTCAGGAGAATCAGCCGGCGGACCCTTCATTTGCAAAGGAATTTTCGCCAAAAATTCCTCAATAATTTCGGCGAAAATATCAGTTAAATCCGGATTAATTAGGGTTAAGTATAAATACTTATCCCGGCGGCCCAAACAGATATACCTCATAATTCACATAATTCTCAGAATCCTCACGAGCTCGGGAGAGAGTTTTAGAGTTCGAAGAGCCAGGAAGAGATCGTGACGCCATCCTTTCACCTCGGACACTCGGAGCTAGGATTGAAGATTACCGGAGATTGAAGCTTCACGGATTCGTCAAATTTGGTTTTACAGTTCTTCTCTGTTCTTCCTACCTGAGATGTATTCCTTGTTTGTTTTCGATTCTCTTGTTTCTGATATGAGTAGCTGAACTTGTAGAGCTTAGATTAGATGAACCCTAAGTGACCCAGGGCTTTAAAGCGGTCACAGATCGGCGGTAATTAGATTCAGAGTTCAATCAGTTTCTCTTTGCATGGTTGTTTTGTTCTTGATTGTTGTTCTGCGTTTCTTGTCTAGTTGACGCCTAGATTAGTTTCGTTGTTCTTGTGTTTCTTTTCTGGTTGATCGCCTAGATTAGGTTTTTGCAGGTTAGGGTTTGTCGCCAGACAGATTCCCTGTTTTAAAACATTAAAACTTGTCTTTCGTGATCACCTAGTTTAGATTCTTGTTTAGCTGAGGATAGAAGCGAACGCTCGCCTCACTTTAGAACATCAATTCAACCAGTTAACCTTATAATTGGTGCGTGCCTTTCGTAGGAACCGGTTAGGGTTAATCCACTGCAAGAGTAACTCATAAATCACTAGTAATTGCACCAGTTAGTTAAGTCGTTGCGAGAGGCGACCGTACCCGGGCGGCTAATTAATCTTGGTAGTTAGATCGGATAGAGCGAATGTTCGCCAGTCTTAAACCTAAGGTTAAGGAGTTATGGTGGTGTATAGAAGTTGATTGAATGAGAATTGAAAACCGCTGATCTGTTGATTGCCAATGCTCTGGTGAACGAAGGGGGATTCGAAATCTAAGCTTGTCTGTCGTCTGTTTAAACCTACAAATCATTCTGTCTTTTAAGTTCACTTTAAGTTTCCTGCATCTTAGCCTAGAAGTCGTGGAACTCACACCACGCACAACGTGTTTTAACTTGAATAATTTGTCAGCTTCTTTGAGTAGTCAATTAGAAGAAACCCTATGGAATACGATCTAATCTACCTTGGTAGATTAGTTATTTGATACCGCTAAAACTGCAGCATCAAATTGGCACCGTTGCCGGGGACTCTTCTATATTGTTAGAAAGAAGAGTTGGCATTTTATTCTTCTACTTTCCATCTTTCATTTTCCATCACACTTTGATTTTACACCGGTTGTGTTTGTTTTTGTCCTTTGCAGGATAAGAAATTCAGAAGCAAATCACTTCCGCTCCACCTCCCCCTACCGCAATGGCTGCTCAAAAGAGTCTTGCGGATTAGAATAAGCCAAGTGCTACTAGTGTTCGTTCTTCCATCTTTGTGCCGCGCAATGAAGACGGTCCTGACTATGAGATCAAGATCCCTTTCCTGGAAATGATCTCTAGGGATTTACAATTTGAAGGCAGGCCATTAGACAATCCGTGCACGCATCTGGCGGATTTCCTTGATCTCTGCAACACTTTCAAGAATGGGAATCTCGACAAGAACACTCTTTGCTTGAGAGCTTTCCCATTCTCTTTGAAAGGTGCAGCTAAGAGGTGGCTCACTGGCAAACCACCTGGCTACTACACTGACTGGAAGACTTTGGCTCAAGAATTCGTAGAGGAATACTTCCCTCCTTCCAGAACAACTGCTTATAAGAAAAACATCTCAAGGTTCAGACAGAAAGAAGGAATGAGCTTATACGATGCTTGGAATGAATTCCAGGAACTCCTCCACAGTGCCCTCATCATGGCTTCACTCAGAGGCAGCTAGCCGAGATCTTTGCTTGGGGTATGAACGACGAGTCATCTGAATGGGTTAACTCCTTAGCTGATGGAGATTACACCGCACTCGCACCAGAAGCTGCTCTTCTTCACTTTGCAAACTGCGCATCCAAATCGAGAAGCTGGGAGAGACAGTTTGGAGCAGCTAAGAGCCGACCAAGCCGTGAAGATCATATCAAGATTGAAGTACAGAAAGAAATGAAGAAGATTTTCGGTAACTGGTCTTCAGAGGAAGTGAACTTTATTGATCAAGGCTTCACCAGCAATCAAAGAGGCTACCCCGATTATCGTCAGTTCAGACAACCTCCTCAGCAACAAGAAAGCTTCCAAGAGCGTCCTCCTTATAACCTCGGATTCAACCAGAGTCAGAATCAGTACTTGAGCGATAGTTATCAGGATCAACCTCAGAGGTCTACATCAAGGAACACAAGGGATATCGAGGTAGCCAAGATGCTCGACCTGATCATGGAAAGGCTCGATAACTATAAAGAGAAATTCAAGCTTCAAGCCGCCATAAATCAAGAACATGAAGCTCGAGGTCAACGAATGGAGAGCATGATAAATAACATGTGTAGCTTGATAACTAGTAGCCCCCTCCTGAATCAATCATCGGTTCAAGTCGACTCTACCATTAGGAAGGAGCACGTCAAGGCTATCTCCACAAGAAGCGACAAGCAATCAGCTGATCCTGCAGCTCCTGAACCGGCCATTATTCCTGATGCTATAGCCATTGGGAAACCAGAGATCGAGGAGGAGGATAGAGAAGAAGAAGAGGAGGTGACTGCCCCGCCTCCCCTAGCAAAGACAGCACCTGCGCCACCTCTCCCTCCATATCAGCCTCGGATTCCATTTCCTAAGGCCGCGCAATCAAAGGAGAAAGATCATGATACCGGTACAGAAAGTGGCATGGATACTTGAAGAACACGAATATGAATACACCAGTTACTGATGCTATCCAAGTGATACTGGAGGCTGAAAAAATCGCAAAGGATCCTGCGAAGAACAAGAAGAAGGAAGAGTTGTCCTCCGTATCCCTTGAGGAAGAATGCTCCACCATCCATAGCCTGCGACACCCATACCACCCCCAGCTAAGTGTCGCGATCCCGGTGCTTTTACTTTGCCTTGCACTATTAATAATATGAAAATTGATCGTAGTTTAATTGATCTAGGTTCTTCTATGAATGTTATGCCTACATGCCTGTTTGAGAAATTGAACCTAGGAGAATTGAAACCGATTAGCATGCATTTAGTGTTTGCCGACAGGTCTGTTAAACTGCCTAGGGGATTGATAGAAGACGTAGTTGTCCGTTGTGGTCCTTTTACTATTCTTACTGACTTTGTTGTCATGGATACTCGAGAGGAAGATGTCACTCTTCTCCTAGGCCGACCGTTCATGGCAACAGCCGACATTAACATTAATGTCCCGAATGGCTCGTTGACATTAAGGGTCGGCAAGGACACCATGACATTCCGCCTCAAGAACGGTATGCAAGTCCCAGTCAAAAAGAGATGCATTGTTTATCTGTTGAAGCTGTAGAGTTGGCTTCGTTCAACTCTAGTTCTAACGAAAAATTTGGAGTTTCTTTAGAAATTTGCTTGCCAGGTGTCGGACAGGTCCCTAATATGAAGAATGAGCTGTCGGCACAAAAGCCGAGGAAGAAGGAGGATTCGACGGCATCCCCTCATGAATCACCAAACGTTAAAGATCCTGGCGAAATAAAGAAGGAGAATGAGGAGAAGATGAAGGCGGTTTGGAAGCCGATTGCTCAGCCCCCGTCTACCGAGCCACCAAAACGAACCAAGATAATTCACGCAAATGGGAAGAAGTTCACACCTGCCGGAGGATCCCCGAGGCCATATTTCATGAACTCGGGCCTAAGAGAAATCCTGAGTTGGGATGTCTCCTAACACCGCCCAGGTATCGTCCGGCTCAAGGACGTTAAGCAAGAGCGCTTCGTGGGAGGCAACCCACGGCTGGAGTCCGTTTTTGATTTATGTCGAACTTAGTGTTTTAGAGTCCGTTCGGGGGAGCCAAAAGTGTAAGTTTGTTTGATTTATTATTTTTTGTGTGTAGTCTGTGTGTCGTAGTGTCAGTTGCAAGTCGATTGAGGTCTTTCCGATTTTTGTGGATTTAACTGTGATTTTCTGAAGTTTGCCGAATTTGCAAAAAATATTTTCACCCGAGCAGTTAAAAATTTTCGGCGAAACACACCCCTATTTTCGGCGAAATCGCCTTTTGAGTTTTCACTGAATTTCCCTGTTTCATATTTTCGGTCCGAAAATCCATTGTATTTTCGGTGAAATTTTCTTTGAAAACCGGCAGTGCTTTTGAACATACATTTTCGGCAAAAACTCCCTATTATTTTCGCCGAAAATATCTTTGAAAATCACCCAAATTTTCACTTTAAAATCCGGATTTCAGTCTCTCTTTCCTTCTTTCATTTTCGAACCAAACCCAAAATCCCCCCACTACTGTTTTCGAAACCGCCGACCGCCGCTCTTTTAAAAATCTCCACTGCCGTCATTTCCCGCCTTGAGATAGTCTTGCCATGATTAGGATTCAATGTCCTATAATGTTGACTTTTTGAATGTCGGTTTGACTCCTGATCCCTAATTATGATATGAACGTTCCGGCTAGACATATACATACTCTGTGATTTATTGTGATTACCGGTTACTTACTTTGCTTACCCCACTCGGTTTTCCTCATTTCCTTGTGAAATTTAGTTTTTCGACTAAGTGTGGGGTGGGTTATTAGTCAATTAAGTTGGTTTCGTCTCTGGTTTTAGGAATGTCACTCATAAGCGCAGGACTAAGGCGCGACTTGACACCGCCACTCAGGACGTCATATGAACTATTATGCAGCAACACATGCTCCGCTATAACGAGAGAAACTTGAGTAGCTACTCCGCTCCGCTCCAGGCTATCCAAGCTCATCCCCTACACCGACCATCACATTCCAGGTTCTTCGTATATCTCTACTCTAGTTTAGTCCTGTGAGGACACAGAACCATTTAAGTGTGGTGTAGGATGCTAGAGAACCTTGCATGAACTTAATTACTTAATTGCCCTTGATTGTGTTTTTGTGTGCCTCGTGATTCCTGTCCAGTCTCTCTAGCAATAGAATGGCTCAGTTTTTGATGTTTGAGGTTAAGTTGTTGTTCAAACCTTCATAATGATGCTTAGACTGCTTAACCTAGAACTTGAAAACCAACTTGTCTACTTTGATGCTAAATTGCCTGGTCAAAACAGAATTTTTTAAAATCACACTTGTAGTTTGTAGCCTTGATTGCATGAAAATGACCGAATCCGACTAGCAAACCAAATGTGAGCTTTTGATCCATTGCATGTAACTCGCAATCTAAATTCTTTCTGAGCGGTTTTCTGTTTACTTGAATGAGTTAGAATTTGCATGAGACCTACTCGAGACACACAGATGACACGAGTTCTAGAAGGATAGGGGCACCTAGATTCAGCTACTAAGCCAGATAGCCTACCAAACGATAAAATCCATTAGGTTTAGACCCTTGAGCTTGGCTTGTTCTTTCGGTTCGATAATACATTATGTAACATCCCGAATTTAGGGATTGGATTTTTTTAAATCCTTGTTAAACGTTGAGAATTAATCGTAAATTATCAATTAAATAATTGATAGAGATTAGGGATTGAATCGATTTAATCATTGGAAGAACCGATTTTGATAAAGGAATCAAACTCAGCTAACCGAGTGAAATAGTAGCCGGGTTAAGACTATTCATGAATAAACCCGCAGCTGAGCTGGTTAAGAACCGGTCAAGGAACCAGATTAGGAACCGAACCCAGTAACCCGAAGGTCACAGGATCGAGCCCCATCTCCGGCTCCCCTTTCTTTTTTTTCAAAATCAGCCATCGCCAAACGACGACGTTTTGAGGTCGTCCCTTTGAAATGAATCACCGGCGACCCCTGCCTCCTCCGCCGCTGCTCTGTTTTCGCCGGCAGCCCTTCCCAATGGACAAAGGCCATTTAACTTAGCAGCCGGACATCGAAACCCCACCAGGAACGTGACTAAAGTCGTGAATCGTGGCTTTGAACTTAAATCCACGAAGAAACGGTCAAAAACTGATGTGGAATCGCACCAACTCCGGCCACGATTTTCAAAAGGTGTAGTGATCGAGTTTGACAAAATTGGGTTGTGTCGGCCATCAACCTTGGATCCATTCGATTCCTGGAGGCTATATAAACCTCCCCGATGCATTGAATCGAAGCAACACTTCCCAGAAACAAAAGCCCCCTTTGTTCGTCGAAACTCCGGTGAGAGGAGTGTCGGGACGATTCAGGCTGAGTCGGACCGATTGGTTGGTACCAATCGATTCGTCTCAACCTCACGAATCTTTCCCCTCTTCCAATTTGATGATTGGATCCCTGGTTGAGGAGAATCGAAGGAAAAACCATCTGCGGTGAATTAGGGTTCATCCGATTGGAAAATATGCTGGATTGGTCCCTAAATCGACAGTAAGTGTCAGATCAGTCCCTCTGTTCTTTCCTTTGGTTATTTTGCCCCTGGATCTTCTCCCGTGTGGCAGATTGGTCACTTAACTGTCTATTTTTGACAGAATTGGCCCAACTAACTTTTCGGTTAGTACAATGTGGCCCGGAAGTTACGAAAGTCCGTTAGTTCCTTTTTCCCATCCGATTCAAGTCCCGGAACCGTTTGTCAAGTCAACCGACTCGGTTTTTGAGGTGGGTTGGTGTAAGGGGGTAAATTCCTTGGTCAATACTTAACTCCATTAACTAAATGATTCTTTGGTTAAAATGTGCCATTTAACAATTATGGAGCTTATTCGGAATTAAATCGGTTAACAAGAACCGCATCAACGAGTAAGGTATTCAAGTTGTTTGTTGAACCCGTATGAAGTATTTTGGGACCCGTAAACGTACAAGGTATTCTGGTCTCGTAATCGTACAAGGTATTCTGGTCTCGTAATCGTACGAGGTACTCATAAGGTATTTTGGACCCATGTACGGTATTTTGGTTCGTACACGTATGAGGTATTTTGGACCCATGTACGGTATTTTGGTTTGTACACGTATGAGGTATTTTGACATGTATACGTATAAGGTATTTAAGCCGTATTTGGACACGTATATACTTAAATTATGGTTTTATCGTTAACGTGTCTCTCAATAAATGATTTAGGTGTTTCCATGCTTCATGTTTACTTATTTGAAATACGTGTTATGATATCTATGATCAGTATATGTTCTTGTTGTGCTATGGTTGATGCTAAGTTAATTTCTATAAATCATTTATGCATGCTGTAATTAATTAAGTGTATGCATGTTTAATTGTCACACACCTCACATAGACAAGTCATAGGTGGATTAATAAATGGTACTCACTAGCTAGACCTCCGCCCCACCTCAGTTTCAGTTACGGTCGCGAGCGACCCTCAGTATGATATTGGGCCAGAGACCCAATGGGCCAGATTTGCCCCTCAGTTCAGTGGACCAGAGAGTCCTTATCAGTTACCACTGCGGTCAGATACGTGCTCTGGGCAGTGTGTCAGTTTTTAGGGGGCGGTAAGGCTAGTTAGTTGGGTTGGGGCCCCTAAGTAAAAGTTGATCAGATATAAGTACAGTCAAGTGATGTTATGAAGCATGATGTTATGTTTCACAGTTTCAGCTTATGATTTCCACGTTTATATTATAATGGATACCCATGAGATATGATATGATTGTTGGTTCTATGATTGCTTGGTTGTTTGGGTATGATTACGATGATATGTACGACTAACGGTTGCTCATTGACTGTCCAGAATTATTTAGTGACACGGTTTTTCCCATTAAAACACGGTTTATAAAGTTATGATACCTAAGGTTTGAGGGACTTAAGTAGTCCAAGTGGCTCCCCTACTTACCTGGAAATCAAGACGTAAAGTCTTGGTTTTGACATCAAGGTGTCGTTTCTACGAAAAGTTCCATCTTTCCGGAGCCATCGTTTTAAAGCCAAATTGGAATTATGGGTTTGCTTTATCATTCCTCTGAAAGGTGATTTTCCTAGTTTAACGGAATTTTCATGATAAAGGACTGACCCCGAGCCACCCATCAGTGTTGCAGGAAATTCCTGAACAAGTAACGGACCACCGGAGTTTCTGAAAGCGTGCCGAAGCAGAGGATCGTGAGACGGTGAATTTGGTGACCTGGAGTTTTACTCCAACGTCGTTGGGCTCTATTCCGCTGTGCAAATGTTTATGGTTAATACCCTGATTTTGTGGATGTTTTGAAACAGTTGGTCAAATTTGTATATTTTAAACCTTTGAATCATTGTCGGTTCCGGAACCATTGTCGTTTTACGTTGCATTAAAAATTGGGGTGTTACATTTTGGTATCAGAGCCGGCTTTCTCCTGTTTCTTGGGTTACCAGAAACACTGGAAGATCGGTCTGGTGGGGAAAGTTGTTCGGGTAATTTCAAAATGAAAAGGGTATTACGTTTTCATGAGTTTTTAAATCAAGGTTTAAAGGCGAAAGGATTTTCACAGGCACCGGTCTCAGATCCCTGCATCATGGCATCGGCACAGAAACTTCCATGGTGAGACGTTCTTGAATTTTTACAACTGATGTTGTTGAAATAAATTATTTTTATAACAATGGTGGGTGTAGCTGATTTAGATGGGATCAAGATAAAGACAAATTTAATTGCTTATCACACGGATGATAAGGATTCCAATAAGGATACAAGCAAAGGTAAGGACTGCTAAGAAGGTCCGGTAGGTAATTTCTATATTACAAGATTTTAAGAGTGTCTTTGAAGCATGTGAACAAGGAGGGTTTGGTAAATACTATCGACAGGACGGGTACTTGTTCAAAGAAAACAAACTCTGCCTACCTAATCACTCATGCAGGACAGTATTATCCCTAGAAGCTCACGGAGGAGGACTTATGGGGCACTTTGGGGTAGCCAAGACCATGGCCACCCTCAAGGAGCATTTCTACTGGCCCAAGATGCGCCACGGCGTAGAAAAACTCATTGCTCAGTGTTCTAAGTGCCAGAGGGCTAAGTCCCACCTTCAACCCTACGGATTATAAACCCCTCTACCGATACCCGAGCACCCGTGGGTTGATCTTTCAATGGACTTCATTCTAGGGATACCTAAGACCCGGAAGGGAAAGGACTCCATCTTTGTTGTAGTAGATAGATTTTCAAAGATGGCCCATTTTATTGCATGTCACAAGGCCGACGATGCTTCTAACATCGCCGACTTGTTTTTCCAAGAGGTAGTCCGACTCCATGGGATTCCTAAGACTATTGTGTCCGACCGGGATTCCAAGTTCCTCAGCTACTTCTGGAAGACTCTCTGGGCCAAGATGGGTACTAAGCTTATGTTCTCTACAACATGCCACCCTCAGACGGACGGCCAGACCGAGGCGGTTAATCGACCCCTCTCTCAAATGCTCCGAGCTATCATCTCATCTAACATTCGGACTTGGGAGGAATGCCTTCCCCATGTTGAATTTGCCTACAACCGGGCTGCCAACTCCGCCACCCAGTAATCACCATTCGAGCTTGTCTATGGGTTCAACCCCCTTCCCACTGCCCGGCGCACCACTGCCCGCAGCCGTCGGCTCTCAACTGCCCGCCGCCGCCGGCTCTCCACTGCCCGCCGCCACCTCCCCACTGGCCGCTGCCGCCGGCTCTCAACTGCACCCCGCCACCGCCTCCCCACTGCCTGACGCCGCCTCCCCACTGCTCGGCGCCACCACCCTGCACCTCCTGCACCCCTGTGCCCCGACCCGACGCTTCACCGACGGTTCCCTGTGCACCTAAGATTCAATGGGAGATCACCTCCCGAAGGATTCTGAGGGCTGCCCCGAGTGAAGAAGATCCGGATGCTGACCCGAATATGGATATGAGTGAGGAACTATCACCGGACACTTCGCCGAGCCTTAACATTATTGTTGATAGTTTTTCAGGAGAAGGAGCGATGAAGACTGATGGAGAAAGCACTGAAGGACCCGAGCCTTGGTCCGTTGTTGACTCAAGTGACACTCCTAGGTCTAAAGATGATGCTGAGTCTTGCCCTACCGTGGCCAACAAAATTGCTAAAGTTTGGAAGAGGGTGATGAGTGCTAGAAGAGACCCCGATATGGACTTGGGGACAAATCCAAGGCAAGAAGAGGGGGATGATATGACCCGGCCCAGCTGCCCTAGTACACGTAGGTACTCCTTCACTCCACCAGGGTCACCTGTCCGAGGCAGAACCTTAGGGCCCTACAAGAAGCGTATAGAGCCAAGGGTAGGCCACCTACAAGCCTTCCAGCCTAGGTATGAGATGAAGTATAGGCTAAGGCCTCCCCCTGAAGGTAGGAAAGCTCAGAAGGAAGAAATGCCACTCCAGGCCATGCTGCTGGCCGAGTGTAGAAACCCTAGGACTGAGGACAAGCCTCCGTCAGATCCTGGCCAAGTCTCCATGGGCTCTGAAGATGAAGCACACTCTAGAGACCCTCTGGAGGCATTCCTGGAGTACATGAACAGGAGGGCTCAAGAGTACCTGGCCAAGAAGGGATGGCCACCCAAGACTGACCCGACGCCAAGTCTAGATGAACATGGAAGACCCTGGCTCCAAGGCACCACCCCTGGCCCGACCCTAGCCCATGAGAGCCACATATGGAGCTACCTGAGGAGATGCTCGAAGCTAGGAGAGGAAGCCACGAGCAGAAATGAAGAAGTCCCCAAACCGGCCCCGCCCCGAGCCCTAGACCGAGAGCCAGGCCGATCGGGAGTATTTTATGGGAATGGTCACCGTGTGGACCAAGCCTTTTGGCAAGGCCCAAGCCCTTGGACCAGCCCGGAGCATCAGGCCCCAAGGCCCGACGAAGGGCCACCGTTTGAAGAAGAAGAAGCCCAGAGCCGAGCAAAGGCCTGGCCCGAGACCGGCTGCTCGCCGAATCCTAGTCCCACCCAGACTAGGAAACCCTAAACCACCGGATTAGGGTTTTATGTGTTTTAGTCCTATTTTGAGTTGTATTTTCGGGTTTTAAAGACTATTTAATTGTTTTTCCTATTTAGTAGGATTGTTTAGGGGTTTTAGGACTCTAATTAGGAATAGGACTCTTTATTCTATTCTTATTTAGGAAGTAGTGTTTAGGGAGGAGAGCTTGTTCCCTCACCTATATATAGAGGCCGCCGGCCACCCATTGTAAACACAACTTTTATGAAATATACAACCCCCTTTGAAAGAACTTTGTTCTGAAACCCTTATTTTATCTGCATGTTGCGATACTGAAGGCCCGACTTATCATCAAGAGCATCCATCTCTTGGCGTGGCGTCTATTACTTGATACTTCTGGTTCCCAGCTGTTATATAGCTGACGGGTCAAAGTCCTCATCCGCCCCCGGTTACTAACAGTTCTACCTCGGTGCACGGTCTCAACTTGCGGTGTTCAAGGGTCGTCTGCCCACGGTTGCAGCGGTTCACATAACTAACCCCCTTAGATTTGTCGCCTCTACCTCTGCACAAATTTCTAGACGCCGACGGACAAGAGAAGGCTGAGTATGTTCGAAAGCTTCACGAGAAGGCTAAGGCCAACATCGAAAGAAGAACTGCTCAGTACATCAAGTTAAACTACACTAGAGAATTGCGCATCAAGTTACAAACTCTAAGGCAAGGAAGCATGTCCGTGGAGGAGTACAACAAGGAAATCGAGATACTCGTGACGAGACTCGATCTTAACGAGGATAAGGAGGCCAGGATAGCAAGGTTTACCAACGGCCTACAAAGGGACATTATGCATCAAGTCAACATCCTTCACTATGTCGACTACGATGATTTAGTGGCCTTGACAATCCGAGTAGAGAGGGAGATCAAAAATGGCTTCGGTAAGAGGCCCGCGCCACCCGCCACTAGCAACTGGAAGGGAACTGCCAGCACTAGCCAGCCCCCATGGAGGTCCGGCTCTAACCGGGCCCAAGGCGGCAGGCCAAGCCCTAGCCCCGTCGCCAACCAGGTAACTCCAAGCACTGCCCCTACTGTACCGAGTACTAACCCTAGGCCTAGCAGCATTGTTTGTTTTAAATGTCAAGGCCGAGGACATGTGGCAAGGGAATGCCCTAACCAAAGGGTAATGGTGCTTAAGGAAGGAGAAGTCATCACCGATGACGAGGAAGAAGAAGCGAAGGAAGAGAAGGAAGAAGACTCCGAGAGTGGAGAAGAAGTAGAGGTTAAAGGCCTCGAAAAATTCACAGGGATGTTCAAGAAAGGCCTGGCCTTCAACCCTAAGTCTTGGCAGAACGCCCTGGCCGAGCCAGACATCCCTGGCATCACACCGGCTCAAGAGCAGCACCCGGCCAGCATCGGGTCCACCCGAGCCAGCACTCGGTGACCTACGGATCAGTGCCCGAGCATCCACTAGCCAGCCCTCTACTGGTGCAAGAGAAGCACCCGGACACCCCTAGGCCCCCGAAGGACATCCAGGCTGTCCGCGACATGCACACAAAGGAAGTATCTCACCGACTCTTGAGACTGGCACCCATCCAGATCCGTCTACCCCCAAGAGCGGTGGCTGAAGAAAAAGCCCGAGCAAAGAGGAAGGGCTTCACTGGGACGACCTGTACTCCCCTATGTCTTCTATGAGCCTAAACATCAAAGTCAACAGTCCATCGACTGAAGACAACATGAGCACTGACGGGGCCAGTTCAGAAGACCCGAAGCCATGGTCGAACTCTGACTCCAATGAGTACCCGAGCCCCCAAAGCTTGTGGAAAGATGGCTCCAACACCACCACGCCAGCCGTCGACTTGAGGAAGCCCCGACCCAGCACGCACACGAAGAAAGATGGGGATTCGAGGATGAATCCCATACAAGAAGAGGGGAATGGAATGACCCCGAGAAGCCGACCGGCTGGGAATTCCTATTCCTACACCCCGCCGGGGTCACCCACGAGGGAAAGGCCTTAGGGCTTTATAAGAAGCGCTTGGAACCTCGCCAGCCTCCGAGCCTAGCCCCACGGAGGTTCATCAAGCCCCAACAGGCGGTAAGGTTCAAGTACAGTCCTCCCCGAAGGGCCCAACAAGCACGAATGAGTGTCCGGACCCAAAGAGCCTAGCTTGCCCGGCACCTCGGGCACTAAGTCTAAGGAACAAGAGATGAGAGAAGAAAAGAGTGAACCCTCAAAAGAAAAAGTTACAAAAATAGAAATAAAATCAAAAACAGAATTTCATGATCCTAAGGATCAAAGAGCTCAAAAGAGTGAGGTTGAGAGGAGAGAAAACCTGTTAGCTAAACCTAGTGAGATCAAGCAAACCCTAGTATCTAGGAAATCCCTAGTGGTCATTCTTTACAAAGAATGTTTGATCTCTAACCCTAACACTTCTCTTCCTAGTGCCGTGTCTTCACTTTTGCAGGATTTTGGAGATGTATTCCCCAAAGACATCCCTGGTGGATTGCCCCGATCCGAGGCATCGAGCATCAAATTGACCTTGTACCGGGAGCATCACTACCTAACAAGGCTGCCTACCGGACGAATCCGGATGAAACCAAGGAAATCCAGCAACAAGTCAAAGAATTGATGGACAAGGGTTATGTGAGGGAGAGCATGAGTCCATGTGCTGTTCCAGTCATCCTAGTGCCAAAGAAGGAAGGAACTTGGAGGATGTGTGTCGACTGCCGAGCAATCAATAACATCACAGTTAAGTACCGACACTCCATCCCTAGGTTACATGATATGCTTGATGAATTGAATGGATCAACAATCTTTTCTAAGATAGATTTAAGATCAGGCTATCACCAAATCCGAATGAAGGAAGGTGATGAATGGAAAACTGCCTTTAAAACTAAACTAGGTTTGAATGAATGGATGGTCATGCCTTTTGGTTTGACTAATGCACCTAGTACCTTCATGAGGTTAATGAATCAAGTCCTTAGGCCTTTCATAGGGAAATTTGTAGTAGTTTATTTCGATGACATCCTAATCTACTCAAAAACCCTAGAAGATCACCTAGGTCACTTGAAATCTTTCCTAGAAACCCTAAGGCAAGAACAATTGTATGCAAACATGGAAAAGTGCACCTTTTGCACCGATCATCTTTCTTGGCTTTTTGGTTAGCTCTACAGGAATTAGGGTTGATGAGGACAAGATTGAAGCAATCAAGTCATAGCCAACCCCAAAGAGCATCACTGATGTCCGAAGCTTCCATGGACTTGCAAGCTTCTATAGGAGATTTGTGAGAGACTTTAGCACTATAGTTGCCCCTCTCACGGCTCTCATCAAGAAGAATGTTCCCTTCCATTGGGGAGCACCTCAAGAAGCAGCCTTTGAAGCACTCAAGAAGAAGCTCACCGAAGCCCCATTGCTCAAACTGCCCGATTTCTCAAAACCTTTTGAAATCGAGTGTGATGCTTTGGGAGTAGGAATTGGAGCTGTATTGATGCAAGAAGGGAGACCGATAGCCTATTTCAGTGAGAAATTTAGTGGTGCAACCCTCAATTATCCCACCTACGACAAGGAATTATATGCCCTAGTCCGAGCCTTGAAGACTTGGCAACATTACTTGTGGCCCAAGGAGTTCATAATCCACACCGATCATGAGTCCCTCAAGTATTTGAAGGCTCAACACAAGTTGAACAAAGGGCATGCAAGGTGGGTGGAGTTCATTGAGTCTTTCCCTTACATCATCCACTACAAACAAGGTAAGGAGAATGTGGTAGCCGATGCACTTTCTCGAAGGTATGCCCTAATCACTTCCTTAAGTTCTAAATTCATTGGTTTTGAGCATATAAAGGATTTATATGTGACTGACCCCGACTTTAAAGACATCTTTGAGTCTCGCACACATGTAGGATTTGAGGATTACTATAGGCAGAATGGATACTTGTTCAAAGGAGCCAAGCTATGCTACCCTAGCCATTCAAGCCGAACCCTAGTCATAAGAGAAGCTCATGGAGGAGGTCTCATGGGTCACTTTGGAGTTGCCAAAACCGTAGCTTGCCTTAAGGAACACTTCTACTGGCCTAGGATGAGGAAAGAAGTTGAGAAGATCATCAACCAATGTGCCAAGTGCCAACGAGCTAAGTCACACCTTCAACCCTTTGGTTTATATACCCCTTTGCCTATTCCTGAACACCCTTGGGTAGATTTGTCTATGTATTTTGTTCTAGGATTACCTAAATCTAGAAGAGGCAAAGATTCAATTTTCGTGGTTGTAGATAGGTTTTCAAAAATGGCTCATTTCATTGCATGTCATAAGGTTGATGATGCATCACACATAGCTGACTTATTCTTTGGTGAAATAGTTAGACTTCATGGCATCCCTAAGACTATAGTTTCTGACCGCGACTCAAAGTTTCTAAGCTATTTTTGGAAGACCTTGTGGGCTATACTAGGAACCAAGCTTATGTTTTCCACAACCTACTACTCTCAAACAGATGGCCAAACAGAGGTTGTCAATCGGTCACTATCCCAAATGCTTAGAGCCATCATTAAGTCCAACCTTAGGACTTGGGAGGACTGTCTACCCCATGTAGAGTTTGCTTACAACCGATCTGTCCACTCGGCCACTCAATACTCACCTTTTGAATTGGTTTATGGTTTTAACCCCCTAACCCCATTGGATTTATCACCATTGCCTATACATGAGTTTCTAGATGCAGATGAACACACCAAGGCTGAGTATGTTCGAAAGCTTCATGAGAAAGCCAAAGCCAACATCGAAAGGAGGACAGCTCAATACCTAAGGAATGTAAACCGTGGGAGAAAAGAGAAAATTTTCCAACCTGGCGACCAAGTGTGGATTCACTTCAGGAAGGATAGGTTTACAGAGCAAAGGAGATCTAAGTTGCTGCCAAGAGGAGATGGGCCTTACACCGTTCTTGATAGGATAAACAACAATGCTTATGTTTTAGATTTACCTAATACCTATGGTGTGAGTGCTACTTTCAATGTTGCTGACTTAACTCCTTTTTATGATGATGATTTTGCAGAGACAGATTCGAGGTCAAATCCTCCTCAAGAAGAGGGGAATGATGAACCCCCGATGCCTTGGACCCGACCAGACATGCCCTTAACCCGGAGCCAAGTCAAAGCCTTCAAGACACGGGTCACAGCATTCATAGGTGATTGGAGTCGAGCCAAGCATGAGGAGCTGGACCAGAGGTTCATCAGAGATGGATGCACGGCCCTTGATAACCAACAGAAATCCAACCCGGAGGACAAATGCCCGAAGGACACTGCCCCAACACCGGAGGATGCGGACAGCCAACTCCAGTCCCGGACAACCTTGCTCAGCACTCAGAATCTGTTGGACAAGATGATTCTAGGAGACTCAGGAGGCCTAAAAACTTGGGAAAACCCTTCCTTGTCTGAGGAAATGTCAACCAGAAGGTCAGGAAGCCCCAACATCACTGGAACCCTAGTACCGGGTCCGGATCAACTGATGCCGACGTGGAGCCGGTCACCACAGCCGAGGAACATCACCTGGCCAGCCGGTCACCCGGAGCCAGCATTATTTACGAAACTGCCACCGCGCGCGTCCGGGCCACATTTCCAAGCCGCGAAAGGATTCCTGCCTGCGCCCGGAGTACTTTCCCAAATCCCACCCGGGCAAGGATTGCCGATTTGCCCTAGTCCGCCCGGATTAGTTTTCTCGGCCTATTTATTTAGTATTGATTTATTAGTCCTTTTTAGAGTTGGAATCGGCCTTGGCCACCCATTGTACTATAAATATTGGCCTTGACCACGTTTGAAGGATAGTTTACCCATTAATGAAAATTTCAGAACATTGTTCTTTTTCCTTCAAGTCTTTCCTCGTTGTTGCTTAGCTTAAGGTCTTGGTTTATCATCAAAGGCATTCATCCTTTGTTTGTGGCACCAAATTCGACGAATACTTGGGGTTCCTAGATCAATACCTAGTGGATTTCAAGGTTCTCCGCCGGTTTCATAAGTTAGGTTCTCGTGGGGCTGATAAATAGTTTTGGGTGTTGAGTCGATCCCTTCCTGGAGAAGGTGGTTCGCATCAGCCAGGAGGTGCTATACAACCCTGGGATCCCCTATATGCCTTCCTAGAGGAATGCCGACTGAAGAGGACCGAGCACCAGTCTCAAGGACCTCCAGCCTGCCCCGCCCCGAGCACTCCTCCAGCCCTAGCACCAAGGCTAGGCTTCCAAGAACTCATGGAACGGATGACCACCTTAGGGGAACCTCTAAGGACCTTCCTGGATGACTGGGAGAAGTAGGGAAGGAAAGGCTTGGGCGCACTTGGAGAAGGCCCGAAGGCAGACTACACCCGGGCGCCAGGCCCGGCCTCAGAGGGCCCCGATCGGGCTTTAGCACCCAGCCAGCATGGGATGCGAGCCCTAGGAGGATTAACACCGGCCCTCAACCCCCTACAAGGCCTGGAGCCAAGCCTAGGAGCTGCCACCCTAGGAGCCAAGGAGGAATGGGAGGAAATGAAGAAATGGGAAGAGGAACGAACGGGCCGGTCGAGCAGGAACCCCGGGAGCCGAGCAGCATCAGCATCAGACCCGCCGGAGCCCAACATCAGGAGCCCCGAGCATTTCCAAGCCCGAGCAACCATTGCCGCAGCCAATTCCAAGCCCGGCATCAAAGGCGGCGCCGACTTTCCTAATCCGGCCCGCGCGTGAGCGACAAGCCCGACCGAAGCCGCCGGATCCGCCAGTATAGGGTTTTAGGCTATTTTTATTTATTCAAGTCTTTTTAAGTGTTGGACTCGGATTTTCCCTTTTAGTTTCAATTCTTTAGGAGCAAGTAAGTCTTATTATATTCTAAATAAGACTTTAGGATAATATTTTATTATTTTTAGAGTTTCTTTCCTAGTAGGAATCGTGAGCCTGTTCACGAGTTCCTCTACTATAAATAAGAGGCATCGACCTCATTGTAAACATCAACCCTTTTTGAATCAATCAATAAATCAGAACTTTGTTCTTTAAATCCTTTAGTTTTTGTTGCGTGCATAGCTTATGATCGGTGTTATCAACAGAAGCATCCATCTTCTGTCGTGGAGCCATTCCTGGACAATACGGGTTCCCGGTTACATATAACCGACGGGTCCTAGTACTTTCCCGCCCCGGTGCCAACTGTCGATCGAGCGAAGGTCCGAGACTTGTGGTGGTTAGGGTCGTCTGACCACGGTTGCGGCGGTTCACACCACCAGTGCTCGGCGCTCGACCAGCGCCGGACGCCCGACCAGCCCCCGGCACCCGAGCAGCGCCCAGCGCCCGACCGGAGCCTAGCACCCTAACGGAGCACAGCGCCCGACCGGAGCTTAGCGCCCGACCAGAGCCCAGCGCCCGACCGAGCCCAGTGCCCGACCGGAGCCAAACGCCCTACCGGAGCCCAGCGCCCGACCGGAGCCAAGCGCCCGACCGGGGCCTAGCGCCCAACCACCGCCCGGCGCCCGATCAGTCCGATCACACGGATTGTCCTGATCAGCCCGATCACCCAGATCACCCCCGAGCACCCAGATCACCCCCGAGCACCCGTACTAGTCCCAGTACCGCCCAAAACCCCAAGGAGCACCCACGAACTACCAGGTCCAATCCTACACGTCCATGTTATTATTTTTAAAATTTCTAACGGATTACTAGGTGCGGATTCGAGGACGAATCCTTGTCAAGATGAGGGGAATGGAGTGATCCGGCCCCAACACTAATGTCGGGCCAAAACTACACCAGGCCTAGGCCCACACCAGAACCACCTCCGGAACCTTGGAGAGCCAAAGCCCCAAGTCCCGACCCCGAGCCAAGACCAGCCCTGAGCCGAGGGCCTCCACTAAGCCCTCACTTGATTGCCACAAGCCTTGGAGATAAAGAGGAGCATGGGAAGTCTCTAGGAGCATTCCTAGAGCATTGGCGGATGAAGAGAGGAAAGGGCCCGACTGGAACTCACTGGAGCCCGAAGACAGGCCCCAGAGCCGATCGAGGACTAGGCCTAGTACCTAACCTAGGCCTCATGCCAAGTACCACAAGCCCCAGACCAGTACCAGCCATTGAAGACCCCTTGAGAGCACTCCTGAAGACTTGGCCCAAGCAGAAAGCAGAAGGGTTGGCCAGAATCGACAAAGGCCTAGCACTGAGCCAGCCCCGTGCGCTGGACCAAGCGCCGGGCACCACAGAAGCGTGCTTTTGTCCCAGCCAACAATTGGCCCGTACCTTGTGTTAAATTCCAGCAGCCCTGGATTGTTTGAAGTCTCAGGAGCACCCTCCAACAAACGGAGGAGTATTGAGGGAGATACGGCTAAATCAAGTCCTAGTGATGCTTGGCCTAAGCATCAAGGAGTGGAGCTCGGATGCTGATCCGAGGGAGCCAATACTAGGAGCTAGGATCAGGCCACCTCCTGAGCCTTACCCAATGAAGGATGCTTGACCAACAAGGATACGGGAAATGAAGAGAAGAAGCCAAATACTTCCAAACAAGAAATCCTAATCAAGCTAGGATTTCCTGGTTTTGGACCAATTTCTAGTCTGACGAAGATTGACAAATATGAGCTACCTGGAGACAGAATTAGGACTGAAGCCCAACAAAAAAGTTGTAGCCCAAAGAGTCTTCTAGAAGTCTGCCAAAGGGATTAATTTTCTGAATTAATTTACTATTTATTTGGCTGATTCTTCCAGAACCCGTTTAGCTGTTTTTTAGGAATTTCTAGTTTTTCCTTTTTAGTGTTAGTGTTTAGGAAGGAGTCTTTTCCTTGGGAAACAAGGCTCCGAATTTCAGTCCCTTTTTAGGGCTCTTTTTGTATTTCTTTATTAATTTATTAATTAGTTTCGTAGGAGGAAAAAGAGAGCATGTTCTCCCTTCCTCACCTATAAATAAGAGGCTTTGGCCTCATTGTAAACTCGAACCCCTTTGAATCAAATTAATACAAATCAGAACTTTTGTTCTCAATTCTTTAGTTTATGCTGCGTGCATAGCTTAGAATAGGTGTTATCAACAGAAGCATCCATCTTTTGTTGTGGAGCTATTCCTGGACACTACGAGTTCTCGGTTACATATAACCGACGGGTCCTAGTACTTTCATGCCCCCGGTGCCAACTGTCGATCGAGCGAAGGTCTGAGACTTGCGGTGGTTAGGGTCGTCTGCCCACGGTTGCGGCGGTTCACACTACCAGCCCCGCACCCAGCACCGACATCTACCCTAGTGGAGTGACCCCAAGCAGTCGACCGGCTGAGAATTCCTATTCCTACACCCCGCCGGGGTTACCCACAAGGGCAAAGGCCTTAGGGCCTTATAAGAAGCGCTTGGAGCCTCGTCAGCACCCTAAACTAGCCCCACGAAGGTTTACAAGGCCTCAGCAGGTGGTGAGGTTCAAGTACAACCCTCCCCGATGGGCCCAACAAGCACGGATGAGCGTCCGGACCCTTCCGACCCTAACTTGTGCCCCGGCGCTCGAAGCGGCCAAGGAGTCGAGCTTGCCTGGCAGCTCGGGCACTAAGTCTAAAGACCCAGGAGGTGCTATACAACCCTAGGATCCTCTAGATGCCTTCCTGGAGGAATGCCGACTGACGAGGGCCGAGCACCAGTCCAAAGGAGCTCCAGCCGGCCCCGCCCCAAGCGCTCCACCAGCCCTAACACCAAGGCTAGGCTTCCAAGAGCTCGGGGAACGGATGACCACCTTAGGGGAACCTCTAAGGGCCTTTCTGGACGACTGGGAGAAGCACGGAAGGAAAGGCTTGGGCGTACATGGAGAAGGCCCAAGGGCAGACTACTCCCGGGCGCCAACCCCGCATCAGAGGGCCCTGATCGGGCCTTAGCACCCAGCCAGCAGGGGACTCAACCCCTAAGAGGTTTATCACCCGCCCGTAACCCCATACAAGGCCTGGAGCCAATCCTAGGAGCTGCCACCCTAGGAGCCAAGGAGAAATGGAAGGAAATGAAGAAATGGGAGGAGGACCGAACGGGCCGAACGAGCAGGAAACCTGGATGCCGAGCAGTATCAGCATCAGACCCGCCAGAGCCCAGCATCAGGAGCCCCGTGCATATCCAAGCCCAAGCAACCGACGCTGCCGCCAATTCCACGCCCGACAGCAAAGGCGGCACCGACTTTCCTAATCCGGCCCGCGCGTGAGCGACAAGCCCGACTGGATCCGCCAGATCCGCCGGTTTAGGGTTTTTAGCATGTTTTTATTTATTTAAGTCTTTTTAAGTGTTGGACTCGGATTTTCCCTTTTAGTATCGATTCTTTAGGAGCAAGTAAGTCTTATTATATTGTAAAGAAGACTCTAGGATAATATTTTATTATTTCTAGAGTTTCTTTCCTTGTAGGAATCGTGAGCCTGTTCACGAATTCCTCTACTATAAATAAGAGGCATCGGCCTCATTGTAAACTCAACCTTTTTCGAATCAATCAATCAAACAGAACTTTGTTCTTTAAATCCTTTAGTTTTGCCGCGTGCATAGCTTAGGATCGGTGTTATCAACAGAAGCATCCATCTTCTGTCGTGGAGCCATTCCCGAACACTTAGGGTTCTCGGTCAATTGCGGCCAACGGGTCCAAGTACTTCCCCGCCCCCGGTACCGATGGTGTCCCGAGCAAAGGGCCAAGACTAGCGGTGGTTAGGGTCGTCTGCCCACGGTTTTACAGCGGTTCACACCAGTTTGGTATCAGAGCTTTGGTTCAACTCAAGGAACCACAATCTGTCCCAGTCTTCAGGTTTGAAACCCTGGATTCATATCCTCTACTTTCAGTCTTAGAAAATCCTTGAAAAACCCTATCTATCTTTGTTTTCGTGTTAGTAGAAAATCAGCCTAGAAAATCCCTTCTATTTTCATTCTTGTTCGAAGCTTTGTAAGAAAAAGAAAAGAAAACAAAAAGAAAGGCAATCTGCCCTAGGGTTTCCCGTTCATTATAGGTTGATCTTAAGAAGAGGGGTAGATAGATATATTTGCTTCCCTGTATTGTCAACTAACATGGCAGAAGAGAGATTCAACCACATGGAGGCCAACGTTCTCAACATCACCCAAACTCTAGCCACACTACAAGAAGCTCTAGCTCGGATGGAAAGGAGAGCGGCTGAGGAGGAGTATGAAAGGGAGAGACCCCACGACGACAGAGATCGGGAGGACAGAAGACCACCCCAAGACATCGATGATGATGTTAGCAGCCTTAAGCTCACTGTACCTAAATTTACAGGAAAGACCAATGCCGACAACCAGTTCGACTGGGAAAGGAGCATGGAGGACTTTTTGGACTGCCACAACTACTCCGAGAGGAAGAAAATCAAGGTGGCCATCATGGAGTTCACTGACTACGCTGCCTTGTGGTGGAGTCAGTACCGGCAGCAAGTCCAGAGAGAAGAAGAAGAACCCATTGGGACATGGAGAGAATTGAAGAGAAGAATGAGGAAGAGGTTTGTACCAGCGGCTTATACAAGAGACTTGCACAACAAGTTACAAACCCTAAGGCAAGGGAGCATGTCCGTGGAGGAGTACAACAAGGAAATCGAGATGCTCGTGACGAGACTCAATCTTAAGGAGGATGACGAGGCCAAGATAGCAAGATTCACCAACGGCTACAACGGGACAGCATGCATCAAGTCAACATCCTTCACTATGTTGACTATGATGACTTAGTGGCCTTGGCGATCCGAGTGGAGAGGGAAATCAAGAATGGCTTCAGGAAGAGGCCCGCGCCACCCGCCACTAGCACCTGAAGAGGCATCGCCAGCACCAGCCAACCCCCATGGAGAACCGGCCCTAACCGGGCCCAAGGCGGAAGGCCAAGCCCTAGCCCCGCCGCCAACCGGGTAACCCCAAGCACTATCCCTACTATACCGAGTACTAACCCTAGGCCTAGCGGTATTGTTTGTTTTAAATGTTAGGGCCGAGGACACGTAGCAAGGGAATGCCCTAACCAACGAGTAATGGTGCTCAGAGAAGGAGAAGTCATCACCGACGACGAAGAAGAAGAAGAGAAGGAAGAGAAGGAAGAAGACTCCGAGAGTGGAGAAGAAGTAGAGGTTAAAGTCCTCGAAACATTCACAGGGATGTTCAAGAAAGGCCTGGCCTTCAGCCCTAAATCTTGGCAGAAGGCCCTGGCCGAGTGATGACACTCGAATTGACATGATTATCAACCTCATTTAAGCGACATTTCATTGCTTAAGACACGGTTTTTAGGGTATAACAGCGAATATTCACTCAACCGTTCTTTTTCGTGACTTTTGTATTACCTTGGCCCATTCCGGGTCTATTTGATGGTTTTCTAGTGTTTCCTTGTTAGCACAAGTTTTTACCATCAAATACGGTAGCCAAGGATGTGTTTTAGACGTTGGAACCCCGAAGAATTACACCCAAATCAACCAGAAAAGGCATTCAACTCAAAGAAATTCTCGCTTCATTTTACACACAGATTTTCGGCGAAAATACCTTTGGATTTTCGCCGAAAATATAAGAAGGAATCCACTGTCCTGATCAAGAGGAAGTTTTCGGCGAAAACCTTGGGATATTTTCACCGAAAACCGTAAGCCAAATCAACCAAGAGAAACAGACGGATGAAGCCACATTTGAACAGATATTTTTGCCGAAAATAATCTTGGACTTTCGGCGAAAATCCCAGTGGAAAAGCAGAAATTGCCGGTTAGGTATAAATACTGAAACAAGCGGCTAAATCAATAACAGACTTACACACTAAAAATTAAGACGAAGACAAGGGTGAGAAAAGAGTTCGAGGAGCCAGGAATGGATCGTGACGCCATCCATCCATCTCGGAGAGCCAGTGCTAGGAGTTGAAGATCCAGTAGATTGAAGCTGCGAGGAATCGTCGAAATTAGGTTTTACAATTTTTCTCTGTCTTTCTGATGACACTCGATTTGACGTGATTATCAGCCTCATTTAAGCGACATTTCTTTGCTTAAGACATGGTTTTTAGGGTAGAATAACGAATATTCAATCGATTGCCCTATCTCGTGCCATTTGTGTTACCTTGGCCCGTTTCGGGTCTATTTGATGGTTTTCTAGTGTTTTTATGTTAGCACAGGTTTTTGCCATCGAATAAGTAACCAAGGACGTGTCTAAGGCGTTGGAATGCACCGGGATCGATCAAAGGAGCCAACCAAGTTCAAACAAATCCCTACCCGGTTTACAAAGGAATTTTTGCCGAAAATACCCTTGTATTTTTGGCGAAAATATCATCACAAATCGGTTGTTGGCAACTGAAGGAGTTTTCGGCGAAAGAAGGATGTTTTCGAACCGAGAAGAAAGTTCAGGAGAATTAGCCGGCGGGACTTCCATTTACAAGCAAATTTTCGGCGAAAATAGTTCATTATTTTCGGCAAAAATTCTAGAAGAAATCCTGCTGGGCTAGGTTAAGTATAAATACTTAACCGGCGGCCCATTAGAGGAAGATCATAATTTTACATCAGAATACACTTTTCGAAATCAGAATTTGAAGAATTCTCTGAAGTTCTGGAGCGAAGAGTTAGAGTTCGAAGGGCCGGAAAGAGATCGTGACGCCTTCCCTTTCATCTCAGAGAACCGGAGCTAGGAGTGTAGTTTACCGAAGATCGAAGTCTGTCAGAGTCATCTAAATTAGGTTTTTCTGATTCTTTTCTGTTCTTCCTCTGGATGATGAACTCTTTCTTTGTCTTTGTTTCTTTTGTGATAAACATGAGTAGCTAAAGTCGTTAGAGCTTAGACTAGATGAACCCTAAGTGACCCAAGGCTTTAAAGCGGTCACGGATTGGCGGTGATTAGATTCGAAATTCAATCAGTTCTTTTTCATGTTTGATTTGTTCTTCATTGTTCATGTTTCTTGTCTGGATTGATCACCTAGATTAGATTCTAGTTAAGCTAAGGATAGAAGCGAACGCTCACCTTACTTTAGAACATCGAATCGAACAATTAACCTTATAATTGGAGCGTGCCTTTCGTAGGAACCGGTTAGGGTTAATCCACTGCAAGAGTAACTCATTAATCATTAGTAATTGCACTAGTTAATTAAGTCGTTGCGAGAGGCGACCGTACCCGGGCGGCTAGTTAATCTTGGTAGTTAGAACAGATAGAGCGAACGTTCGCCGGTCTTAAACCTAAGGGTAAGGAGTTATGGTGGTGTCTTAGTAATTGATTGAATGAGAATCGAAATCCGCTGATCTGTTGATTGCCAATGCTCTAGGGAACGAAGGGGGATTCAAAGTCTAAGTTCGTCTGTCATCTTTGTTTTCAAACCCTAATTTCCAATCTGCTTTAGTTTAATTTTTAATTTCTCTGCATTTCTTAGAATTAGAAGTCGTGGAACTCACACCATGCACAACTTGTTTGCATTCGAGTATCTTGCCAGTTTTGAAGTAGTCAATCTTAGAAGACCCCTGGAATACGATCTACCCTAGCTTTTGTGAGCTTTGTTAGTTATTTGGTTGAACGCATCACAACGACACGTTCACCAAATTGGCGCCATTGCTGGGGACTTCTTTTGATTGTTCGAAAGAAGAACTGGCAATTTATTCTTCTGCTTTCCATCTTTCACCTTTCCATCCACTTCGATTTTACACTGGTTTTGTTTGTCTTTGTTATCTGTTGGTTTACAGGTGTATGCCTCACCGTCCTTGGACTCGCTCTCAAACCGAACAGGCTAAGAGTGCAGAGAGATTCCACCTCTACGATCACAGATTTTGAAGAAAGGCAGATCCAATCCATTCATCACTCCGATCAAGATTGAGGAACTGAAGGAGAGTTCCTCATCTCCATCTTCACCTGTACCGTCATCTTCATCCGCTTCATACACCGAGTCACTCTCACCTCCTCCATCTCCCGCCATGGACGATAGATTACCACCACCACCACCAAATGGCGATCAACCGCCGTCGCCACCACCTGCACAGAAGAGTCTAGCAGACTATAACAAGCCGAGCGCGACTAGCGTTCGATCTGCCATTGCCGTTCCGCGCATTGAAGGAGATCCTGACTATGAGATCAAGATTCCATTCTTGACTATGATCTCTAGGGATTTACAGTTTGAAGGCAGGCCCTAGACAATCCGTGCACTCATCTTGCAGACTTCCTTGATCTCTGCAGCACTTTCAAGAGCGGAAACCTCGACAAAAACACTCTTTGTCTGAGAGCTTTCCCGTTCTCTCTGAAAGGCCCTGCTAAGAGGTGGCTCACTGGCAAACCACCTGGCTATTACACTGATTGGGATACTCTGGCTCAGGACTTCGTTGAAAAATACTTCCCTCTGACCAGAACAACTGCCATCAAGGACAGCATCGCCAGATTCTCCCAGAAAGAAGGAGAGAGCTTGTATGATACTTGGAATCGATTCCAAGAACTTCTCTACACCTGCCCTCATCATGGATTCGAGCAGAGGCAGTTAGCTGAGATCTTTGCTCGAGGACTTCGAGACGAATCTGCCAAGTGGGTCAATTCTCTAGCAGAAGGGGATTGCACTACACTAACACCTGAAGCTGCTCTTCTTCACTTCGCAAACTGTGTTTCAAAGTCAAGGAACTGGGAACGACAATCTGAAGGATCAAGGAGCAAGCTAGATCTCAAAGCTACAATCAAAGCAGAAGTAGAGAAGCATTTGAAGAAGTCTACCACACTGATGAAGCCGCCGACAGCTTCTGTCTACGTTACCGATTGCGAGTGGTGTGGAGCTTGCGCACATAACGGAGGCCATTGTCAGAATTTTGTTAAGGCAGAAGTCTGGTCTGCCGAAGAGGTAAATTTCATTCAACAAGGCTTCGTCAATGATCAGAATGGTTATGCTGGCTACCGTAACTTCAGATAGCAAGGGAACTATCAAGACAGACCTCCCTACAATGCTGGCGCCAACCATAACCAGAACTAGAATAACCACCCGGCTGGTCCAGCTCAGGATCAGAAGCCTAACCATCCGCCGGCAGGTGTTTACCAGCTGCCGCATCGCAATCCGGGTAATTATGGAACTACTCCTGGCAATCGCCAGAATCAATATCTTAATAATACCTATCCAGGGCAGCAGCATCAAAGAGAAACCAATGTCAGTGACCTGGATAAGAAGCTCAGCCAGATCATCACCAGACTCGATGATCATGACAGTCAGTTCAAGGCTCAAGCTCTTCTCAATCAAGAACAGATAGCATCTGGACAAAGAATTGAGCAAGCCGTGAACAACATCTCGAGCATGCTAGCATCTGGTCGACCATTTGGCCAACTTCCAAGCCAGACAGAGCCGAATCCGAGAAAGGAGCAAGCCAAGATAACCGCTTGAAAACTCCCAAACTTAATTGCTGATGCTTGTTCTGTCTTACGCAGGATCGCTGAAACTCCGGAAGAAGAAGAAGAACAGGAACCGGCGCCTAAGGAGGATGATCCTCCTCTTGCACCGTACGTCGTAAAGCCTCCTTTTCCAAGAGCATTGCTGCCAAATGCAAGGATCGAGACTGGCATGAAGGGGAACAAGGAAGATATCCTGACATTCGGAACAAGTATCCGGAACAAGTATGGAGGGAGAAGCCGAAAGCATCTCCTAATGAAGTACTGACGATCACCGATCCTGGTGATAACAAGCCAAAGATAAAGGAAAAGAAGAAGCCGACAGTCCTCGTTCCTTCCATCGTAACACTCATGAAGGATGACCTCTCCAGAGAGCTGTTCGGACCCTTCAAGATCATTGATCATCTTCCCGATGGACATACCAAGCTCTTGCATGCAAACGGAAGAGATTCACGCTTGCCAGAGAAGTCTCGAAGCTGTAATTCATAAACTCCGACGTGAGCGTTAAGGAGAATCTGAGTTGGGATGTCTCCTAATACCGTCCAGGTATCATCCAGCTCAAGGACGTTAATAAAAGAGCGCTTCGTGGGAGGCAACCCACGGCTGGAGTCTGTTTTTAATTTTTGTCGAACTTAGTATTTTAGAGTCGGTTCAGGGGAGCCAAAAGTGTCATTTTGTTTGATTTCTTATTTTTCGTGTCAAGTCTGTGTGCCGTAGTGTCAGTGGCAAGTTGAGTGAGGTCGTTCCGATTTTTGTGGATTTAACTGTGATTTTCTGAAGTCTCCCGGGATTGCGAAAATATTTTCAATTCGTAGTGTTCAAAATTTTCGGCAAAAATTAAACCCTATCTTCAGCGAAATCGCTTTTGAATTTTCGAACCCGGTCTCCTGTTTCATATTTTCAGTTCGAAAAGTTAAGTGTTTTCGGCAAAAATTTATTTGAAAACCGGCAGTGCATTTGAACGTCTATTTTCGGTGAAAACTCCTTGCTATTTTCGCCGAAAATACCTTTGAAAATCAGCCAATCTTCTCATTTAAAATCCGGTCTTCCACCCACTCTCTCCACTTGCCATTTTCGTTCCAAAACCCGAAAACAAACCCCCTCCCCTTTGTTCTTTCAAAACCGCCGACCACACTTATTTTTCTCACCGCCGCCACTGTCGTTTCCTTCGCCGCCGCCGTCGCTGACTATCGCCGCTCAACTCCCCTCTCCATTCCGATCATTTTGAGCCCTAGAACAGCCGAATCGGAGCTCTACAGCTCCAGCTCACCGAAACCCTTGTTTTCAGAGTTTTTCACTGATTCCTCCCAAACCGTTCGTTTTTAGCACCCATGGCTACAAGGTAAGTTGTAGAACTTTTCAATACAAATCTTTTGACATATGGATTGCTGAATTTCATCGGGGTTGACTTTCGGTTGACTTTTCAGTTTGCCTCGATTTGCGTGCCGACTGATTTCGTGTGAACTAGCTTAGTTGAACTTGTAGAACTGTTCTAGCGTGCTTAGGGAGTTCCGTGCTTAATTTCCATATCATTTGATCATGTGTTGCTTGCATAGGATTGATTCTTTGTGATGTTGACTTTTGTGAGAAATGTCAGTTTTACTTTGAATTGTTGTGATCATTTGGCTGCCTGATGTGCTCATTCTCGTTCATATTATTGTCTTTGCCATCTGAGATCATATTATGCCATCAATTTCCACATTGTGATAATCTTGCCATGATTAGGGTTCATTATGCTATAGTGTTGATTTCCTGAATGTCGGTTTGACTTTTTGAACTCTGATTGTGCTGATCCATTCTGGCTGTTCCTAAATATGTATTTTACTGTCCATGATTACCGGTTACTCTGCTTTGCTTACCCCCACTCGGTTTTCCTCATTTCTTTGTGAAATTGAGTTTTTCTACTAAGTGTGGGCTAGGGTTTAAGTTTGACTAATCTGGTTTCATTCTGGTTTTAGGAACACCACTTATGAGCGCAGGACTAAGGCGCGACTTGATGGCCCTCGAGCTCAGGAGCTGCCACTCCCGTCACACCCGCCGTTCTAGGTCCTCCACCCGCACTACCTCGCCGGGCTGGATACTATCGCACTATAGCTCGTCTACCAGACTTCTACTTCGAGTGCTTCCAGCAGATCCAGCACACTCGTGGAGCTGACGTGCGCCCTCTGTCCATGGAGTCCCTCTTCGAGCACGACGAGGACTACCACCGGAATGTGCATGACGCCCTAGCACCGGCCGTCTCCTAGAGCTGACCACCATAGCTGCCGATTTCCCAGACATTGCTCTCCAGGAGTTCTGGGCGACCTTTGATCTGGATGAGCACAAGAGGAAGCAGTGCCAGAAGGTTGTGACCTTGTATCTGGGAGGGGTGTACAGGCAGCTCACCTACGATGAGTTTGCTGCTCATCTAGGCATCCCATACGAGCATTATCACGACCATCACCTAGGCTGGGGCGACGATGATGATGATGATGAGTATCACGCCCTCTGGAGCCATATGACTGGAGTGCCTGGTGACCGCCTCACGGGCCATGACTCAGTTAAGTCCCTCTCTCACCCTCTCTTTAAATTTATTCATGTGGTTTGGCGTAGGTCGCTTTTATATGTTCCAGATAAGGATCGCCACCATATCCTCAAGGAGGAGCTTATGCTTCTTCGAGCCATTCGAGAGAGCTACCCTCTCCACCCCGGTTGGGTGCTGGCACGCATCTTCCGCCAGAAGACCAGGAGGAGGACGCCACCTCCACTACAAAAAAGTCAGTTATTAGTGATAAAAAAAATTCGTCACTAATAGCTTAATTCGTCGCTAATAGTTATTTGTGACCATCGGTGGTCGTCGGACGTCGTCGGAAATACCCTCCCCACAAATAATTTATTTGTGACCAACCGTCGTTAATAGTTATTTATGACGAACAGAAGTGGTCAATATATCTTTTAGTGTCATCAGTAAATACTTGACCAAATTAATCAAAAGTTGTCGGAATTAGTACTTTAGTGATCAATTATATTCATCTCTAATAATTATTTAGGATGCGTCATTGATTGTTGTGGCGGCATCCATTTATTAGTTATACAATTAAACTAGATGCTTAGAGTGTTTGGCCCATTGTGAATTTCTTATGGGCGTTTTACTGGGTCTGGAATAAATACGCAATTTCTTATGATGAAAAAGAAGGTATATATTGGACCTGATTATTGGAAAGAGTAGGATAAGTTAAGACGAGAGAAGAAGAAAAACAAGAAATGGTTTACAGGAGCATCCGCCTCACCATAAATATCTCCATTCTATTTGACCATAAAGATATGTTTGGAAATGAATGACACCAACTGCTACTACTGCATCCCATGATCATATATGAATATAAGACAACTTATACATACAGCCATCAAGGGCACTACGTTTCAAACATTGGTCTTTTGAGAAGCACAAGAAATGGCAGTCTATGCTGTAGTTGCTGCTGCTTGTTTATCAGCCATCTGAGATACTGAGAGCAGCGCGCAGACAAGGCTGAGGTCTCCATAAACATTGTCAACATGTCCTGTTTCAATAACAAACACCATTCAGTACAAATAGTAATCTAGTAAAACTCAATCACAGGACAAGGTTCAGATAAATCATTCAGTTATCAGTATTACCGGTGAGTGGTAGGCCAAAGCGATATTTAGTTGAAGAAGAGGAGGAACAAACAGATCGCTTAACATCAACTCGGAAACCAAGAATAATAACAATAGTGTATGCTCAGCAAAAAGAATTGGAACTTTCTGTGGAGAGGAAGAAGAAAAATAGCAGGCAAGCCAGCTCATTTCAACTCCATAATAAGTCAATCAATAATGTTAACAAGCAAAAATTGACACGCCAAATCCTGCAGCCATCCTATGAAATGAAATATCTCTTATAAACAGCTTCCTTTCACATAAAAAAGAGGAAGAGAATAGAGAAAGGTACTGACTTGAACTGTATAATCCACTGCAAAATCATTTCCCCCTGTTCTATAGTCCATGATTTATGGAATCCAAGTTGATAAGAAGAGATTTGCAGAAAGGAAATCATATAACATTAAATCAATTTGCAGAAATGCAGATTGGTTTACCTACAAAAGAGTCAAAGATGGGAGAAAAGGTAGACCATTATCAACACATCACTATGTGAAAGATTATCATAAGACTAGTACATTGCCTTCATAGGTATCAACAGATAAACCGCATTGCATATTGATAAAGCCATTTTGCAAAGCCAATGTTTCTCAAACTTGTTTCTAGTAGCACATCAATTATGCATATGATCATAATCATCTTAAAACATACACAAGAGCGATGAAAACAAGCTCAATCCAAAACAAGACATCCTAAACATCAGCCATGAAAGAACTGTTACACTGAGTTCAATAATCTATTATTTTCCTACTCAATTTACTAACCAACTTAGTGTTTCCAGGTCGAAACTTGAATGCTAAATATGATTTTCCCGTTCATTGGAGAACTAAGTGTCTAGCAAAACAGTAATCTCTACTGTAACATGCTTAGTTATGCATAATATGAAGAAGAACAGTAAAGCCACCATCAAATGTACAGAAGGTGGAGTCAACCATCATTGGAAAGTACTGCAAAGACATAATCAAGAGAGAACTGAGAAGCTAAAGAAGAAACCTCGAATCAATATCTTGGCTTCCCTTTGATACTCCTTCTGATTCTCCCCAGACGAAATGCCCACCACCGTCACCAGACACCATTTCGGCAGCTTATCCTGCCTCTAACCAATATACTTCCCCCAATAATTTCCCTTCATAGCAATACTCAGAGACGACAAAGGATTGTCCAAAACTTCAACCCTCTTCCTCTTCGGCACACTATCTCTCTCTACCACCGTCGCCACCACCACCTCTTGGAGACTCCGGTCTCTCCTAACCACAACCTTCTCCCACCTAAAACCTACCCTCCACCTAATCGCCGAAACCATAGGAAGATGACTAAAGCCCTAACCGCCGAAACCAACACAAATCCACCAATCAAAACCATCCTACTGAATTGCACGGTGAACTTGCGGCATGAGAAGATGATCTTATTGTTCTCATCATAGGATACGAGTGTTAAGATCGCGATAAGAATCCCTACCGGAGGAGATAAAATTACGGAGATTGGACGAAGAGAGGGAGGAGAGCTGGTCGAGATCGAGGACCAATTAGATGCTCTGAGAGGAAGTAGGTCGCACGGTATGCGGGTTGTAGTAGAGAAGAAGAAATTGTACCATCGAGCATCGTGGGTAGGGCTTGTATGAACTGAAAGAATGCAAGCCAGAATTAGATTAGCAATTAGGATTTAGTGCAGAAGTAGAAGAAGAAATTGCACCGTCGACCATCAAGGTGGGAATTAGATTAGTCACTAGGATTTAGGGTAATAGTGTAGTACAATACAATTTACGGTACTACTAATTTAGGGTATTAGATTATTAGGGTGATTATTTAGGAAAAAATTTCTGATGACTTGATTCTCGCGTCACAAATAGAACTTTAGTGACGACTCAAACCTTTTGTCGCTAAGATCTGGTCACTAATAGCTCACTTTTTTGTAGTGCTCGTAGACTCCTGGGGGGTAACTTCATAGGTCAGCTCATCCTCTCCTTTGGCATCAACAAGGAATATGGCCCGAACATTCCACGACGCCAAGTTAGGACCGTTGGACGAGACTTGGTGGTTGAGTACGACTTAGAACTCGACCTCAGTCCCCATGTAGCAGCAGATCCTCCACTCCAGCCTGTGGTTGAGTTGGAGGAAGAAGATGATGCTGAGCAGCAGCAACCCCAGCCGCCGCCAGAGTTCCAAGACTATATACCCTCGCCACATCATCAGGCAGGGTATGCTCACCAGTCGCCACCGCACATTCCAGATACATACCAGGTGCCTCCCCAACAGCCCCGACACCACCCCGCGGATGTTGGAGAGTTGTATGAGCGACTACAAGAGTGGCGCATCAACGACAACGCCACTCAGGAGGCGAGATGGACTATTATGCAGCAGCATATGCGCCGCGCTGACAGGCGGTATGAGGCACAACTGGCGTGGCAACGTCAGCTCGGCGAGCACCTCCACTTTCCACCCCCCGATGCCCCTGACCAGTCATGATCAGGTGGTGTCCTTTTCCTTGTCCTTTCTTTTTATTTATTCTTTTTGGATTTCGGTCCAACTTTTTTCTGTGTGGATCCGGGGCACTTGCCCCGGTTACCTTTTTATGTTTCATTTGTTTTTGTTTTGTAGGCAGTAGGGAGATTCCCTTTGCTTCGCTTTGGTAGATTCCCTCCGCTCCAAGGACCCGTGCTCATCCCCTACGCCAATCATCTCGGTCCAGGTTTTTCTACTTCACTCTGAACTCTAGAATTAGTCCTGTGAGGACACAGTCTGATTTAAGTGTGGGGTAGGATGGTAGAGAACCTTGCATGAACTTGATTGCCCTTGATTGTGTTTTGTGTGTGCCTCGTGATTCCATTCCAGTCTCTCTAGCATTAGAATGGCTCAGTTCTTGATTTTTGATGTTAAGTTGTTGTTCAACCCTTCATAATGATGCTTAGACTGCTTAACCTAGAACTTGAGAACCAACTTGTTTACTTTGATGCTAAATTGCCTGGTCGGAACAAAATTTTTAAAATCACACTTGTAGTTTGTAGCCTTGATTGCATGAAAATGACCGAATCCGACTAGCAGACCAACTGTGAGCTTTTGATCCATTGCACGTAACTTGCAATTTAAATTCTTTCTGAGTGGTTTTCTGTTTGCTTGAATGAGTTAGAATTTGCATGAGACCTACTCGAGACCATTCTGTATATCCGAGTAACATTCTGCATTTAGAACCTTAAGCTCTTTTTTCAAGTTACGGAGCTTACCATACAACCTATAGAAAGGTTTATCACTTGTTCTTACCATCCATATCTTCTTAACAATTTCATCAAACTTTCGATGCCTGGTGAACCGCCCGGTCGTTGTTATGCGGACGATTCAACCAAATAAAAACTACTAATGCTAAGAAAATCGTATATCAGATCGTATTCCAAGGGCTTTCTATGATTGGTTACTTCAGAACTAGCAAAATACTCGAAGGCAAACACGTTGTGCGTGGTGTGAGTTCCACGACTTCTACTTCTAAGAAATGCAGAAATATTAAAACTAATTAAACTAAAGCAGATTGGGAATTAGGGTTTGAAAACAAGGATGACAGACAAACTTAGACTTTGAATCCCCCTTCGTTCCCCAGAGCATTGGCAATCAACAGATCAGCGGATTTCGATTCTCATTCAATCAATTACTAAGACACCACCATAACTCCTCACCCTTAGGTTTAAGACCGGCGAACGTTCGCTCTATCCGTTCTAACTACCAAGATTAACTAGCCGCCCGGGTACGGTCGCCTCTCGCAACGACTTAATTAATTGGTGTGATTACTAATGATTTATGAGTTACTTTTGCAGTGAATTAACCCTAACCGGTTCCTACGAAAGGCACACTCCAATTATAAGGTTAATTGTTCAATTCGATGTTCTAAAGTAAGGCGAGCGTTCGCTTCTATCCTTAGCTTTAACAAGAATCTAATCTAGGTGATCAATCCAGACAAGAAACATGAACAATGAAGAACAAATCAAACATGAAAAAGAACTGATTGAAGTTCGAATCTAATCACCGCCGATCCGTGACCGCTTTAAAGCCCTAGGTCACTTAGGGTTCATCTAGTCTAAGCTCTAACGAGTTTAGCTACTCATGATTATTACAAAAGAAACAAAGACAAAGAAAGAGTTCATCATTCAAAGGAAGAACATAAAAGAATCTGAAAAACCTAATTTAGACGACTCTGACAGACTTCGATCTTCAGTAGATAACACTCCTAGCTCCGGTTCTCCGAGATGGAAAGGATGGCATCACGATCTCTAGCCGGCTCTTCGAACTCCAACTCTTCGCTCGAGAACTTGAGAGGATTCTGATTCGAAAAGTTGTATTATGATTAATTATGATTGTATATGATTATTCTCCCTTTGGGCCGCCGGGTTAAGTATTTATACTTAACCCTAACTGATCCGGATTAGCCTGATATTTTCGCCAAAAACATAGGGATATTTTCGGCGAAAATCCTTGTGTAAATGGCCGTGATCTCTCTGGCTTGTATTTTCGGTCCGAAGAGTTAATCGATTTCGCCAAAAATATTCTTTGACTCGGCATCAGCTGGTTTGCACTATTATTTTTGCCAAAGACATAAGCTCATTTTCGCCGAAGATGCAAGTGTGAATGGGCAGATTTTCGGTTTGACTTGATCGGCTCCTTGGATCGATTCCAGTTTGATTCCTCGAGGTTCCAACGCCTTAGACACGTCCATGGCTACTCTATTTGACGGCAAAAACCTGTGCTAACATAAAGACACTAGAAAACCATCAAATAAACCCGAAACGGGCCAAGGTAACACAAATGGCACGAGATAGGGCAATCGATTGAATATTCGTTATTCTACCCTAAAAACCATGTCTTAAGCAAAGAAATGTCGCTTAAATGAGGCTGATAATCACGTCAAATCGAGTGTCATCAAATACCCCACACTTAAGCTTTTGCTTGTCCTCAAGCAAACTTAATAGAAACGCTTATGTTCATAAATGATAAGATCAATTAAATTGGAGCTCAATCAAACACAATGAATTATTAGACAGATCGATCCTAGAACAAGAAACCTAACATGCATACAGATCAGCCAAACTACCTGGTCTCACTAATAAACTGCACACGACAAGTAATTAGCAACCAATTATGCACGAATTTGACCTGACCGACCAGACTCCTCACGCAGGGTATATATAGTACAATGGGAACTCTCACTCTCTGTGTTTAGGGACGTGTTTCTGCTCTCGATCATTTTCTGTTACCGAATTCTGTCATAGGTTTGCATTTCGACCACATCTCCACCACTGTGACAACACGAGTATCTAGTCAAGAAGGACTTCCCTGCTAGGACCGTAATGAAATCTACACTACTCGGGTTTATAATGAGATGGATGATGGGAATGAATGATGATGGCTTTGTGCGGTGTAGCTTTCGACTAACTTCCCTCGAATCTAATCTATGGCTTCCTACCGTCTAACCAAACACGGGTGGAATGATGAATGCTCGTCCTATGATACCCTCAAGCAACCTAGCACTTATTCTTTTTCTTTACACGATTTTTTTTCTTTTCTTTTAAACTTTTGTTTTGACTTCGTTCTTCCATTTGTAGGGAGAAGAACGTTTTATTGAACTAAACTTTGAACTTTTTCTGATTTTTCTTTTCTTCAATTTTTTCAAAATTTTTCTTCTTTTCTTACTTCACTTTCTTTTTCTTTTGTGCCAATTTTTCTTTTAGTTGCTAGAGGGGTTTACATGTCTGGACATATTAGCTAAGACCACCTGTTTAATGGCTATAGGCAGGTTACCACAAACGGACTTCCGGTAGGTCAATCTATAACTACAACCACAGGGGATCAATGGGGAATGAAAGAAATGGGAAATGGCTGTAATGTATTATCGAGCCGAAAGAACAGGCCAAGCTCAAGGGTCTAAACCTAGTGGATTTATCGTTTGGTAGGCTATCTGGCTTAGTAGCTGAATCTAGGTGCCCCTATCCTTCTAGAACTCGTGTCATCGTGTGGTCTCGAGTAGGTCTCATGCAAATTCTAACTCATTCAAGTAAACAGAAAACCACTCAGAAAGAATTCAAATTGCAAGTTACGTGCAATAGATCAAAAGCTCACAGTTGGTTGGCTAGTCGGATTCAGTCATTTTCATGCAATCAAGGCTACAAACTACAAGTGTGATTTTAAAATTCTGTTCTGACCAGGCAATTTAGCATCAAAGCATCCAAGTTGGTTCTCAAGTTCTAGGTTAAGCAGGCTAAGCATCATTATGAAAGTTTGAACAACAACTTAACATCAAAAATCAAGAACTGAGCTATTCTAATGCTAGAGAGACTGGAATGGAATCACGAGGCACACATAAAACACAATCAAGGGCAATCAAGTTCATGCAAGGTTCTCTAGCATCCTACCCCACACTTAAATCGGACTGTGTCCTCACATGACTAATTCTAGAGTTCAGAGTGGAATGGAAGAACCTGGATGAGGACGGTTGATTTCAGAGGGTGAGCACGGATCCAGAGAGCGGAGGGAAGTGTAACAGAACCTGAAGCAAAGGGAGTCTCCCTACTGCCTACAAAACAAAAACAAATAAAACATAAAAAGGAAACCGGGACAAGTGCCCCGGATCCACACAGAAAAAAAGTTGGACTGAAATCCGAAAAGAATAAATAAAAAGAAGACACCAGAAAAGGAATACAACCCGATCACTGCTGGTCCGGTGAACCGGGAGGTGGAAAGTGGAGAAATTCGCCGAGCTGGCGTTGCCACGCCATCTGTGCCTCATATCGTCGGTCGGCGCGGCGCATATGTTGCTGCATAATAGTCCATCGTGCCTCTTGAGTGGCGTTGTCGGTGATGCGCCACTCCTGCAGTCGCTCGTATAACTCTCCAACATCCGCGGGGTGGTGTTGCGACTGTTGGGGTGGCGCCTGGTATGGATCGGAAATGCGCGGCGGCGACTGATGGATGTACCCTGCCTGATGGTGTGGCGAGGGTATATAATCATGAAACTCAGGCGGCGGCTGCGGCTGCTGCTCCTCAGCATCATCTTCTTCCTCTGACTCGACCACAGGCTGGAGTGGAGGATCAGCTGCTACATGGGGACTGAGGTCGAGTTCTAAGTCGTACTCAACTGCCAAATCTCCTCCAACGATCCTAACTGGATGTCGTGGAATGTGCGGGCCATACTCATGGCTGATGCCGAAGGAGAGGATGAGTTGTCCTATGAAGTTGCCCCCCAAGAGTTTGCGGGGTGGCGTCTTCCTCCTGGTCTTCTGGCGGAAGAAGCGAGCCAGTACCCAATCAGGGTGGAGAGGGTAGCTCTCTCGGATGGCTCGGAAAAGCATGAGCTCCTCCTTGAGGATGTGGTGGCGATCCTTGTCTCGAACATATAAAAGTGACCTGCGCCAAACCATATGAATAAATTTATAGAGCGGGTGAGAGAGAGACTTAACTGAGTTGCTCACCCCGAGGCGATCGCCAGGTACGCCTGTCATGTGGCTCCAGAGCGTGTGGTACTCCTCGTCGTCATCATCCTCGCCCCAGCCTGGGTGATGGTCGTGATAATGCTCGTAGGGGATGCCGAGATGAGCAGCAAACTCATCGTAGGTGAGCTGTCTGTACACCCCACCAAGATAGAAGGTGACAACCTTTGGCGCTGCTTCCTCTTGTGCTCGTCCAGGTCAAAGGTTGCCCAGAACTCCTGAAGGGCAATGTCTGGGAACTCGGCAGTGATGGTGGTCAGCTCGAGGAGACCAGCCAGTGCTAAGGCGTCATGCACGTTCCGGTGGTAGTCCTCGTCATGCTCCTGGAGTGACTCCATGGACAGAGGGCGCACGTCAGCTCCACGGATGTGCTGAATCTTCTGGAAGCACTCAAAGTAGTAGTCAGGTAGACGGGCGATAGTGCGATGGAGTCCAGCCCGGCGAGGGAGTGCGGGTGGTGGACCCAGAACAGCAGGTGTGACGGGAGCGGCAGCTCCTGAGCTCAAGGCGCCATCAAGTCGCGCCTTAGTCCTGCGCTCATAAGTGGGGTTCCTAAAACCAGAATGAAACCAGATTAGTCACTAAAACCTTACCCCACACTTAGTAGAAAAACTCAATTTCACAAAGAAATGAGGGAAACTAAGTGGGGTAAGCAAAGCGGAGTAACCGGTAATCATAGACAGTAAAATACATACTTAGGAACAGCCAGAATCGGATAAGCACAATCAGAGTTCAAAAAGGTCAAACCGACATTTAGAAAATCAACATTTTAGCATATTGAACCCTAATCATGGCAAGACTATCATAACTTGGAGAATGACGGTAAAATATGATTTCAAATGGCAAGCACGATAATATGAACGAGGATGAACACATCAGGCAGCCAAATGATTAACAACAGTTCAAAGTCAAACCGACATTTCTCACAAAAGTCAACATTACAAAGAATTAATCTTATGCATAGCAACATATGATCAAATGATATGGAAATTAAGCACGGAACTCCCTAAGCATGCTAGAACAGTTCTATAAGTTCAGTTAATCCTAGTTCACACGAAACAGTCGGCACGCAAAACGAGGCAAACCGAAAAGTCAACCAAAAGTCAACCCCAACGAAATTCAGCAATCTATATGTCAAAAGATTCGTATCAAAAAGTTATACAACTTACCTTGAAGCCATGACTGCTAAAATGAACGGGTTGGGAGGAATCGGTGAAAAATGTTGAAAACTAGGTTTTCGGTGAACTGGAGCTGCAAAGCTCCGATTCGGCTGTCCTAGGGCTCGTTGGGATCGGAAAAGGGAGGGGAAGGGAGCGGCGGCGGATGGCGATGGTGGCGGCGGCGGGTTACGGCGGCGACGGCGGTTTAAAAGAAGTGGTGGTCGGCGACGATTTTAAAATGAATAGGGGAGGTTTTCGGGTGCTTTGGTTCGAAAATGAGTGAAGGAGAGAGAGGAACGAAAACCAGATTTTAAAGGAATAGTTGGGTGATTTTCAAAATTATTTTTGGCGAAAATAAAAGGGTGTTTTCGCCGAAAATTTCAGTTAAAACGAACTGCCGGATTTTCGAAAGCGGTTTCGCCGAAAACAAGAACACGGTTTCGCCGAAAATTTCAGTTAAAATGGTTTCGCCGAAAACAAAAGACTTTTCAAACCGAAAACAATGAACAGGGAGATTGAGTTCGAAAATCAAAAATCGGTTTCGCCGAAAACAAGGGTGGTTTCGCCGAAAATTTTGAACTGTTCGGGTTTAAAATATATTCGCAAATCCGGCCAACTTCAGAAAATCACAGTTAAATCCACAAAAATCGGAACGACCTCAATCAACTTGCTACTGACTCTATGACACACAGAATCTACACGAAAAATAATAAATCAAACAAACTGACACTTTTGGCTCCCCCGAACCGACTCTAAAATACCAAGTTCAACAAAAATTAAAACAGACTCCAGCCGTGGGTTGCCTCCCACGAAGCGCTCTTTTATTAACGTCCTTGAGCTGGACGATACTTGGACGGTATTAGGAGACATCCCAACTTAGATTCTCCTTCACGCTCACGTCGGAGTTCATAAAGTACAGCTTCGGGACTTCTCCGGTAAGCGTGAATTTCTTCCCATTCGCATGTAGTAGCTTGGTACGTCCATCGGGAAGATGATCAATGAACTTGAACGGTCCGAACAGCTCTCTAGAGAGATCATCCTTCTTAAGTGTGACGATGGAAGGAATGAGGACTGTCGGTTTCTCCTTTTCTTTAATCTTCGCTTGGTATCACCAGGATCGGTGATCGTTAGTACTTCCTTAGGAGACGCTTTCGGCTTCTCCCTCCATACTTGTTCCGGCGCCGGTTTCTCGGAACTAATAGGTGGTGCAGCTAGCTCGGTGGAAGACGGCGGAATTTTTGGCCTCCAGACCATTTGTGTCTTTGTCTTCTTGTTCTTTCCACGAGGTCTGCTCGGTGGTTTAGAAGAGGCTTGCAGTTCCTTCTTCTTCTTCTTAAGCGCTTCTGAACCGATATTTCTGGCTTCTTCTTAATAACCTGGTCAATACCTACAGCAACAACTGATCTAGAGACACTTGAAGAAGCATTAGTAACGGAGTTGACCAGAGTCAACCCCACAGTTTCAACAGCTAGGCAGTGAGATTCTTCATTCATAGAGTCATATTTCATGCCATCTTTAAGACGGAACGTTTTCGTTTCTTTACTGACTCTTAGAGTTAATGAACCATTTGGAACGTTAATATTCATTCTAGTAGTAGCCATGAACGGTCGACCTATGAGGATAGTAGCATCATTTGTAGTAGTATCCATAATCACATAGTCAGCTAAGAACGTGAACGGACCACATTTAGTGACAACGTCTTTAATTTCTCCCTTAGGGGTTTTAAGTGATCTATCAGCAAAGACGAGTTGCATACTAGGCGGTTCAAGTTCTCCTAGGTTTAACTTTTCATATAGACTCACAGGCATAACATTAACAGATGCTCCTAGATCAACTAAGCAACATTCAATCTCAACATCATTAATGACCAAAGGCAAAGTAAATGAACCAGGATCAGATAACTTAGCTGGATATGGAGAAACAGGTTTCTTAATACGAATGTCAGGATATCCTTCCTTGTTCCCCTTCATGCCAGTCTCGATCCTTGCATTTGGCAGCAATGCTCTAGGAAAAGGAGGTTTCACAACGTACGGTGCAAGAGGAGGATCTTCTTCCTTAGGCGCCGGTTCCTGTTCTTCTTCTTCCTCTTCTTCCGGAGTTTCAGCGATCCTGCGTAAAAAAGAATAAGCATCAGCAATTAGATTTGGAAGTTTTCGAGGAGTTACCATTTTAGCCTGTTCTTTTCTCGGGTTTGGCTCTGTCTGGCTTGGAAGCTGGCCAAATGGTCGACCAGATGCTAGCATGCTCGAGATGTTGTTCACGGCTTGCTCAATCCTTTGTTCAGATGCTATCTGTTCTTGATTGAGAAGAGCTTGAGCCTTGAACTGACTGTCATGATCATCAAGTCTTGTGATGATCTGGCTGAGCTTCTTATCCAGGTCACTGACATTGTTATCTCTCTCATGCTGCTGCCCTGAATAGGTATTGTTGAGATATTGATTCTGGCGATTGCCAGGAGCAGTTCCATAATTACCCGGATTGCGATGCGGCGGCTGGTAGACACCTGCCGGTGGATGGTTAGGCTTCTGATCCTAAGCTGGACTAGCCGAGCAGTTATTCTAGTTCTGGTTGGCGCCAGCATTATAGGGAGGTCTGTCTTGATAGTTCCCTTGCTGTCTGAAGTTACGGTAGCCAGCATAACCATTCTGATTATTGACGAAGCCTTGTTGGATGAAATTTACCTCTTTGACAGACCAGACTTCTGCCTTACCAAAATTCTGACAGCGGCCTCCGTTATGTGCGCAAGCTCCACACCACTCGCAATCAGCAACATAGACAAGAAGCTGTTGGCGGCTTGATCGGTGTGGTAGACTTCTTCAGATGCTTCTCTACCTCTGCCTTGATTGTAGCTTCGAGATCTAGCTTGCTCCTCGATCCTTCAGATTGTCGCTTCCAGTTCCTTGATTTGGAGGCACAGTTTGTGAAGTGAAGAAGAGCAGCTTCAGGAGTGAGTGTAGTGCAATCCCCTTCAGCTAGAGAATTGACCCACTTGGCGGATTCTTCTCGAAGTCCACGAGAGAAGATTTCAGCTAACTGCCTCTGCTTGAATCCATGATGAGGGCAGGTGTAGAGAAGTTCTTGGAAACGATTCCAAGTATCATACAAGCTTTCTCCTTCTTTCTGGGAGAATCTGGCGATGCTATCCTTGATGGCGGTTGTTCTGGCTGGAGGGAAGTATTCTTCAACAAAGTCCTGAGCCAGAGTATCCCAGTTAGTGTAGTAGCCAGGTGGTTTACCAGTAAGCCACCTCTTAGCAGCGCCTTTTAGAGAGAACGGAAAGGCTCTCAGACAAAGAGTGTTCTTGTCGAGGTTCCCGCTCTTAAAAGTACTGCAGAGATCAAGAAAGTCTGCAAGATGAGTGCACGGATTGTCTAGGGGCCTGCCTTCAAACTGTAAATCCCTAGAGATCATAGTCAAGAATGGAATCTTGATCTCATAGTCAGGATCTCCTTCAATGCGCGGAACGGCAATGGCAGATCGAATGCTAGTCGCGCTCGGCTTGTTATAGTCTGCTAGACTCTTCTGTGCAGGTGGTGGTGGCGGCGGTGGCTGATTGCCATTAGGTGGTGGTAATTGATTGTCCATGGTAGGAGATGGAGGAGGTGAAAGTGACTCGGTGTATGAAGCGGATGAAGATGACGGTACAGGTGAAGATGGAGATGAGGAACTCTCCTTCGGTTCCTCGATCTTGATCGGAGTGATGAATGGATTGGATCTGCCTTTCTTCAAAATCTGTGATCATAGAGGTGTAGCAGAACTGCCTGGTCTCTCTGTACTCTTGGCCTGTTCGGTTTGAGAGCGAGTCCAAGGACGGTGAGGCATACACCTGTAAACCTACAGATAACAAAGACAAACAAAACCAGTGTAAAATCGAAGTGGATGGAAAAATGAAAGATGGAAAGTAGAAGAATAAATTGCCAGTTCTTCTTTCGAACAATCAAAAGAAGTCCCCGGCAACGGCGCCAATTTGGTGAACCGCCCGGTCGTTGTTATGCGGACGATTCAACCAAATAAAAACTACTAATGCTAAGAAAAGCGTATAGCAGATCGTATTCCAAGGGCTTTCTATGATTGGTTACTTCAGAACTAGCAAAATACTCGAAGGCAAACACGTTGTGCGTGGTGTGAGTTCCACGACTTCTACTTCTAAGAAATGCAGAAATATTAAAACAAATTAAACTAAAGCAGATTGGGAATTAGGGTTTGAAAACAAGGATGACAGACGAACTTAGACTTTGAATCCCTCTTCGTTCCCCAGAGCATTGGCAATCAACAGATCAGCGGATTTCGATTCTCATTCAATCAATTACTAAGACACCACCATAACTCCTCACCCTTAGGTTTAAGACCAGCGAACGTTCGCTCTATCCGTTCTAACTACCAAGATTAACTAGCCGCCCGGGTACGGTCGCCTCTCGCAACGACTTAATTAATTGGTGTGATTACTAATGATTTATGAGTTACTCTTGCAGTGAATTAACCCTAACCGGTTCCTACGAAAGGCACACTCCAATTATAAGGTTAATTGTTCAATTCGATGTTCTAAAGTAAGGCGAGTGTTCGCTTCTATCCTTAGCTTTAACAAGAATCTAATCTAGGTGATCAATCCAGACAAGAAACATGAACAGTGAAGAACAAATCAAACATGAAAAAGAACTGATTGAATTTCGAATCTAATCACCGCCGATCCGTGACCGCTTTAAAGCCCTGGGTCATTTAGGGTTCATCTAGTCTAAGCTCTAACGAGTTTAGCTACTCATGATTATTACAAAAGAAACAAAGACAAAGAAAGAGTTCATCATTCAAAGGAAGAACAGAAAAGAATCTGAAAAACCTAATTTAGACGACTCTGACAGACTTCGATCTTCGGTAGATAACACTCCTAGCTCCGGTTCTCCGAGATGGAAAGGATGGCGTCACGATCTCTATCCGGCTCTTCGAACTCCAACTCTTCGCTCCAGAACTTGAGAGGATTCTGATTCGAAAAGTTGTATTATGATTAATTGTGATTGTATATGATTATTCTCCCTTTGGGCCGCCGGGTTAAGTATTTATACTTAACCCTAACTGATCCGGATTAGCCTGATATTTTAGCCGAAAACATAGGGATATTTTCGGCGAAAATCCTTGTGTAAATGGCCGTGATCTCTCTGGCTTGTATTTTCGGTCCGAAGAGTTAATCGATTTCGCCAAAAATATTCTTTGACTCGGCATCAGCTGGTTTGCACTATTATTTTCGCCGAAGACATAAGCTCATTTTCGCCGAAGATAATGGGCAGATTTTCGGTTTGACTTGATCGGCTCCTTGGATCGATTCCGGTTTGATTCCTCGAGGTTCCAACGCCTTAGACACGTCCATGGCTACTCTATTTGATGGCAAAAACCTGTGCTAACATAAAGACACTAGAAAACCATCAAATAAACCTGAAACGGGCCAAGGTAACACAAATGGCACGAGATAGGGTAATCGATTGAATATTCGTTATTCTACCCTAAAAACCATGTCTTAAGCAAAGAAATGTCGCTTAAATGAGGCTGATAATCACGTCAAATCGAGTGTCATCACTAAGCCAGATAGCCTACCAAACGATAAAATCCACTATGTTTAGACCCTTGAGTTTGGCCTGTTCTTTCGGTTCGATAATACATTACAGCCATTTCCCATTTCTTTCATTCCCCATTGATCCCCTGTGGTTGTAGTTCTAGATTGACCTACCGGAAGTCGGTTTGTGGTAACCTGCCTATAGCCATTAAACAGGTGGTCTTAGCTAATATGTCCAGACGTGTAAATCCCTCTAGCAACTAAAAGAAATCGGCACAAAAAGAAAAGAAAAAGTAAAGTAAGAAAAGAAAGAAAATTTCGAAAAAAAAAGTGAAGAAAAGAAAAATCAGAAAAGTTTCAAAGTTTCTAGTTCAATAAAACGTTCTTGTCCCTACAAATGGAAGAACAAAGTCAAAAGAAAAAGTTCAAAAGAAAAGAAAAAAATCGTGTAAAGACAAAGAATAAGTGCTAGGTTGCTTGAGGGTATCATAGGACGAGCGTTCATTATTCCACCCGTGTTTGGTTAGACGGTAGGAAGCCATAGATTAGATTCGAGGGAAGTTAGTCGAAAGCTACACCGCACAAAGCCATCGTCATTCATTCCCATCATCCATCTCATTATAAACCCAAGTAGTGTAGAATTCATTACGGTCCTAGCAGGGAAGTCCTTCTTGACTAGATACTCGTGTTGTCACAATGGTGGAGATGTGGTCGAAATGCAAACCTATGACAGAATTCGGTAACAGAAAATGATCGAGAGCAGAAACACGTCCATAAACACAGAGAGTGAGAGTCCCCATTGTACTATATATATCCTGTGTGAGGAGTCTGGTCGGTCAAGTCAAATTCGTGCATAATTGGTTGCTAATTACTTGCCGTGTTCAGTTTATTAGTGAGACCAGGTAGTTTGGCTGATCTGTATGCATGTTAGGTTTCGTGTTCTAGGATCGATCTGTCTAATGATTCATTGTGTTTGATTGAGCTCCAATTTAATCGATCTTATCATTTATGAACATGAGCGTTTCTATTCAGTTTGCTTGAGGACAAGCAAAAGCTTAAGTGTGGGGTATTTGATGACACTCGATTTGACGTGATTATCAGCCTCATTTAAGCGACATTTCTTTGCTTAAGACATGGTTTTTAGGGTAGAATAACGAATATTCAATCGATTGCCCTATCTCGTGCCATTTGTGTTACCTTGGCCCATTTCGGGTCTATTTGATGGTTTTCTAGTGTTTTATGTTAGCAAAGGTTTTTGCCATCGAATAAGTAACCAAGGACGTGTCTAAGGTGTTGGAATGCACCGGGATCGATCAAAGGAGCCAACCAAGTTCAAACAAATCCCTGCCCGGTTTACAAAGGAATTTTTGCCGAAAATACCCTTGTATTTTTGGCAAAAATATCATCACAAATCGGCTGTTGGCAACTGAAGGAGTTTTCGGCGAAAGAAGGAAGTTTTCGAACCGAGAAGAAAGTTCAGGAGAATCAGCCGGCGGGACTTCCATTTACAAGCAAATTTTTGGCGAAAATAGTTCATTATTTTTGGCGAAAATCCTAGAAGAAATCCGTCTGGGCTAGGTTAAGTATAAATACTTAACCGGCGGCCCATTAGAGGAAGATCATAATTTTACATCAGAATACACTTTTCGAAATCAGAATTTGAAGAATTCTCTGAAGTTCTGGAGCGAAGAGTTAGAGTTCGAAGAGCCGGAAAGAGATCATGACGCCTTCCCTTTCATCTCAGAGAACCGGAGCTAGGAGTGTAGTTTACCGAAGATCGAAGTCTGTCAGAGTCGTCTAAATTACGTTTTTCAGATTCTTTTCTGTTCTTCCTCTGGATGATGAACTCTTTCTTTGTCTTTGTTTCTTTTGTGATAAACATGAGTAGCTAAACTCCTTAGAGCTTAGACTAGATGAACCCTAAGTGACCCAGGGCTTTAAAGCGGTCACGGATCGGCGGTGATTAGATTCGAAATTCAATCAGTTCTTTTCATGTTTGATTTGTTCTTCATTGTTCATGTTTCTTGTCTGGATTGATCACCTAGATTAGATTCCGGTTAAGCTAAGGATAGAAGCGAACGCTCGCCTTACTTTAGAACATCGAATTGAACAATTAACCTTATAATTGGAGCGTGCCTTTCGTAGGAACCGGTTAGGGTTAATCCACTGCAAGAGTAACTCATTAATTATTAGTAATTGCACCAGTTAATTAAGTCGTTGCGAGAGGCGACCGTACCCGGGCGGCTAGTTAATCTTGGTAGTTAGAACGGATAGAGCGAACGTTCGCCGGTCTTAAACCTAAGGGTAAGGAGTTATGCTGGTGTCTTAGTAATTGATTGAATGAGAATCGAAATCCGCTGATCTATTGATTGCCAATGCTTTGGGGAACGAAGGGGATTCAAAGTCTAAGTTCGTCTGTCATCTTTGTTTTCAAACCCTAATTTCCAATCTGCTTTAGTTTAAATTTTAATTTCTCTGCATTTCTTAGAATTAGAAGTCGTGGAACTCACACCAAGCACAACTTGTTTGCATTCGAGTATCTTGCCAGTTTTGAAGTAGTCAATCTTAGAAGACCCCTGGAATACGATCTACCCTAGCTTTTGTGAGCTTTGTTAGTTATTTGGTTGAACGCATCACAACGACACGTTCACCACTTTCCTACCTGAGATGCGTTCTTTGTCTGTCTTCGATTCTTCTGTATTGAATATGAGTATCTAAACTCGTATAACTTAGATTAGATGAACCCTAAGTGACCCAGGGCTTTAAAGCGGTCATAGATTGGCGGTGATTAGATTCGAAATTCATTCAGTTTCTTCTTCATGTTTGACTTGTTCTTTGTTCTTTGTGTTTCTTGTCTGGTTTGGCCACCTAGATTAGATTCTTGTTAAGCTAAGGATAGAAGCGAACGCTCGCCTTACTTTAGAACATCAAGTTGAACAATTAACCTTATAGTTGGAGTGTGCCTTTCGTAGGAACCGATTAGGGTTAATCCACTGCAAGAGTAACTCATAAATAATTAGAATTTGCACCAGTTAAGTTAAGTCGTTGTGAGAGGCGACCGTACCCGGGTGACTAATTAATCGTGGTAGCTAGATCGGATAGAGCGAACGTTCGCCAGTCTTAAACCTAAGGGTCAGGAGTTATGGTGGTGTCTGAGAACTGAATGAACTAGAATTGGAAACTGCTGATCTGTGGATTGTTTATGCCTTGGTGAACTAAGGGGGATTCAAAATCTAAGCTTGTCTGTCTTTTGTCTTAGTCAATCAATCAATCGTTAATACGCTTTAATTTCATTTCAACCTGTCTTTGCATTTTTAGTATAGAAGTCGTGGTACTCACACCACGCACTAAGTGTTTTTAACCTTGAATTTAAATTGCCAACACATTTGAGTAAGGAAGTAGAGGAGACCCGTGGAATACGATCTACCCTGGCTTCACAGCTTGGTAGCTATTTGATTGACCACTATTCTGCAGATCATCAAATTGGCCGTTGCCGGGGAATCTTCTATTTCGTTGAAAGAAGCGTTGGCATTTTTTCTTCTACCTTTCCATATTTCATTTCCATCACACTTCGATTTTACACAGGTTGTGTTTGTTTTTGTCTCTTGCAGATCATAGCAGGTACAGAAACGTATCACTTCCGTTCCATCTTCCTTTACCGCAATGACTGCTCCTAAGAGTGTTGCGGACTATAGTAAGCCGCGTGCATCAAACTTTCGATCCCCCATCACCGTGCTTTCTAATGACGATGATCCTGATTATGAGAATAAGATTCCTCTCCTAGAACTAATCTCTAGGGACATACAATTCGAAGGAAGGCCAAATGATAATCCCTGCACTCATATAACCGACTTCTGGCTGTCTGTGACACTTTCAAGTCTGGGAACCTCAACAAGAACACTTTATATCTCCGGGCTTTTCCGTTCTCTCTCAGAGGTGCAGCTAAGCATGAGCTTGGAAGCAAACCACCAGGCCATTACACTAACTGGGAGGCATTAGCTCAAGCTTTTGTTGAGGAATACTTTCCTCCCGCAAGGACAACTGTTTATAAAGACCGCATCTCCAGGTTCACTCAGAGAGAAGATGCAAGCCTGTATGACACTTGGAATGAATTCCAATCTCTTCTCTTCAACTGTCCTCACCATGGGTATGAACAAAGACAGCTGGCTGAATTCTTTGCTCATGGTATGCGCAAAGAATTCGCAAATTGGGTCAACTCCCTAGCTGGCAGAGATTGCACCGCCCTTACTCCCCAGGATGCTCTTCTGCATTTCACTAGCTGTGCTTCAAAATCTAGAAACTGGGAGAGGCAAAGAGAAGGAACCAAGAATCAGAGTCAAATGAGTGTTGCAGAGCAGATCAAAACGGAGGTTCAGAAACATTAACAAGCAGTTGGTATCCCTTTCGATCCCCCCGTCAGCTACCATCTTTTTGGCTGACTGTGGATGGTGTGGATCCTGTGCTCATAACGGTGGAAGCTGCCTCAACTTTGGTACAACAGAAGTCTGGTCTACAGAAGAGATAAACTTCATTGATCAAGGCTTTGCTAACAATCAAAAAGGCTATGCCAGTTATTGAAACTACGTGCCACGGAGCCAGAGCAACCGGTTTGTAGATCCTTATCAGAGACCTCCGGGATTCATTGGAAGACAACACCAGTTTCAAGCAAAACCGTACTACAATAGAGATATAGACTATGAGAAGAAGTTCGATCAGATTATGAGCAGACTTGACAACCACGACATTCAATTAAAAGCTCAAGCTGCACTCAATCAAGGAAAGAGAGCTCAGAGCCAGAGGATAGAGGATGCTATAAGCAATATGACTAAACTCTTTACTAGCAATCCTCTCCTTAATCTAGCAGCATTTCAAGCAGATTTCGGTGCAAAGAGCGAACATGCTCAAGCTATTAACACCAGGAGCGGCAAGCAAACAACTGACCCCAAGGCTCCGGAACCTGACATGATACCAGATACTAGTGCTGCCAAGCATCTGCTCCTCCTCCTCCTCCTCCCAGGACAGCTCCTGAGCCTGTCTTGGCGCCATATGTACCTCGGATCCCTTTCCCAAAGGCTGCAATGAGCAAAGCCAAGGATCATGACACTCAGTATAAGAAGTGGTCCAATGTTCTTAAGACTGCAGAGATCAAGATACCAATGACAGAAGCTGTAGAGATTATACCACCACTTGGGAAGTTCTTTAAAGACCTAGTGAATAAAGTGAAGAACGGAGAGGCATACTCTATCACGCTTACTAATGAATGCGCTTCTATTCTTGGTGTACCATCTCCCATACGACAACCACCACCACCCTCAGTTAAGTGTTCTGATCCCGGTCCTTTTACATTACCGTGCATTATTAATGGCATTAAAATTGATCGCAGTCTGGCTGATTCTGGTGCTTCTATTAATGGTCTGCCTGTTTATCTATATGAGAAGCTGAATCTAGGGCGGTTAAAACCAATTACTCTGCATCTAGTGTTAGCCGATAGGTCTGTTAAACTACCTAAGGGAATAATAGAAGATGTAGCTGTCTGCTGTGGTCCGTTTACTATAATTGCAAATTTTGTTGTTCTAGATACTCGCGAGTCAGACGGAACACTTATCCTAGGTCGACCTTTCTTAGCAACTGCTGGTGCAAATATTAACTGCAAACAAGGCCTGTTAACTTTAAGTGTAGGACAGGAGAATGTTGCATTCCGCATTAAAGATAGCATGAGATACTCTGTTGTTCAAGATGATAACTGTTATACTGTTGATCCCCTAGAGTTGGCCTCGGCCAACTTCGTTACTAATGCCTTATCTAGTGATCCGCTAGAGTTGTGTTTGATTTCAGGGATTGACAATGCATTAGAAGATCCAGAGCAGCGCCTATGGCAAGATGAGTTAGACGAGCAGAAGGCGACATTCACACCCATCACTGCGCCTACACACATCGAGCCAGCATCGAGTCGGATTACTACCTCGTACGAGAATTCGCCAGAACTCGCTCTGAAGGAGCTGTCTGACAACCTAGAATACGCATTTATGGGGAAAGACTGCCAGTTACCAGTCATCATCAATTTGAATCTATCTCCCGAGCAGAAAGAGCGACTGATTAGGCTACTCAAGAAGCACGTCAGAGCTATTGCCTGGCAGTTAGCAGACATTAGAGGCATCTCTGAAACCTTCTGCAAACATCGGATAGTCGTTGATGAAGAATTCAAAACAGTCAGACAACCACAACGCCGACTTAACCCTCTGATGCAGGAAGTTGTAAAGAAGGAAGTACTCAAGCTTCTAGATGCCAGTATCATCTATTCTATTGCCGACAGTCCTTGGGTCAGTCCGACTCAAGTCATTCCGAAGAAAGGAGGAATCACTGTCATCCCTAATCCAAAGGGTGAGAAGAAAGGAGGAATCACCGTCATCCCTAATCCAAAGGGTGAGCTCATCCTGACCGCATGGTTACTAGATGGAGAGTCTGTATCGATTATCGACGGCTCAATGATGCCACCAAGAAGGATCATTTTCCACTGCCATTCATTGATCAGATGCTTGAACTATTGGCTGGTCATGACTACTACTGTTTCTTAGACGGGATGTCCGGTTACTTTCAGATCCCCATCGAGCTTGATGATCAAGAGAAGACGACTTTCACCTGCCCGTTTGGTACGTTTTCTTATCGTTGTATTCCTTTTGGTTTATGTAATGCTCCCGCTACCTTTCAGAGATGCATGCTTGCTATATTTGGAGATCTGGTAGAGAATGTGTTGTAACATCCCCGCTCAACCAAACGGTTTGGAACTCAAGATCGGTAGACTAGGGTACTGGAATCAGTGCTCTTAAGCTCCCCTTGGGTTTTGGGTCATTCGGGTTTAAGTTGGGTCGAAGTTGCAAAGAGAGGAATGGTGATGCACCAAAAAGTGCCGATTTTGGGCCCTGAAGTGCGCAGGCGCACTTTTAGAAGTGCCAGGCGCACTTTTCAATTAATTCAGCAAACTTTCGGCGGAATATTCAAAATGTGCGCCTTTTAGGGGTCAATGTGCGCCGGTGCACTTTTTGACATACCAGGTGCACTTTTCGTGCATAAAAGGACGGATTTGCACGGAAATTCATAACTTCTTTCCCCTTTCTCTCTCCCCGAAAAGCCATTGACGAACCTAGTGCGAGCAATCTTCGAAGGGTGATTCCGGGAGCTGTAGAGGTCGGAATTGAGTTCCGTTTGTTGTTATGGATTCGTAGCGACGAGGAGAAGGGATCGCTAACCTCCATTTTGGGTTTCTGGGTGTAGGTCGTGAGCAGTAGGGAAGAGTAGAGCTACGAGTTTGGTGGTTGGGAAATCGAGTTTCTGGGGAACTAGAAGACGATTAGAGCCTCGTCTTCTATTCCAGGTGAGGGCTTAGCATTGTGTAAGTAGTTTGGACAGCGTGAGGAGTTTCAATTGGACTTAGAACAAAACCTAGGTTATGCATGAAAATGATGAGCGTAAAAGGGGATAAACTGTTCTGTGAATGTACTTGATTGCTATTGATGATTGCCGTGATTGATTGTTGTTGTTGATTGCTATGATTTGGGGTTGGGTGTGAGCTGAAGTGAATCAAGTAATGGATTGACATAGAAATGAGAATTAGGATGGTTGGGAAATGAGTGCAGGTGCTATGATATTATGAATTGCTGGTTGTGGATGCAGGAGAGTTGCCCTGCCAATGTGGGGTCGCTCTGAGTATGAGGGACAGGTGGGTGACCCCTAGACTCATGACATGGCCTCCCCTGTACTTGCAGGTGGGGGTGGCCGGTGAGCTAGCCGATTACCTTTATTGATTGTGGTTGAGATGTGACAGGGGCGTGTATTGGATGGAATACGTGTGCGTGGTGAATGGTGTTATAATGTGGATGGTGTGAATTGGGTTGTGGTTGTGGATGAATTGTGATGAGTTGGAAGTTCTATGTTAAAACTTGTATGTGAAAGTAGAACCTGAAGGAGCCCACACTGCCCCACCCGAAATACCGATGGTCTGAGTCTGATTCACTGGGGTGAATCCCTTGGTTGGATATCAAGGATGGTTGTCGTTCTCCTTAGTGGAAGGATCCCTTGAGGATGCTTCGGATGTCGTTCTCCTTCGTGGAAGGATCCCTAGTGGATGCGTCTGGATGATGTGATGGCCGGCGGTGGTGGTGTGGACAACTCCTTGGCGCCTAATAACTCACCTAGATAATGTGAATGTGAACGGTTGTGTGCTCGTGGTTGTGGTTGTGACTTGGTTGATGGTTGTGTTGTGATGATGCTGTGTGTGCCGTGGATTGATGTATTAGTTCTGTGTTATTCTAATGCTATGAATTGTGCTTGAGAACAAGAACTGACCAACGTGATCACCTAGACTGTTTTTAGGGAATTAAAATATGGAAAGGGGGGTTGGGTATGGTTCCATTGTTGAATGTCTTGTGCGGAGTTGGGACCGCTCCATAGAATAGGACAACGTGTAGGTAGGCCCAGTGGGTTCACTCAATTTCAATAGGAAATTGATCCCTTTTCCCCTTTCAGGATCTCGTGGCTAGTAGAGGTGGCTGAGGAGTTTGAGTTCGAAGTTGATTTCGTGAAGTTCTGGACGGAAGCCATGAGGTGAAGACTGGGATTACGTGGAGTTGACTTTTCTGTTCATTTCAGTTGACTATGGGATTTTGGGGGTTTTTATGTACTTTCTGGTTTATGTTGGATTGGGGGATTTATGATGGTTTGAATTGTACCCGGATTCCAGTTTCACATTTTTATGAGGCCCTTATGTTTTTATTGTCTTTTGATCACCGCCAATTTCACTGTTTTACCCTTGTTTTTACTCGGTAGTACCTGGGACCGGTTCAACCACGGGTTTACTCAGGTTGATTCGGGACGGGTGTTACAAATGGTATCAGAGCCTGGTTTGTTGCTGCTGTACCGGTTGATTATCTTCTCTCTTTGGGGAGTAATTAACCTCGTTGGGAGGGAGGATGAGACATCGGTGCGGGACCGACATTCCAAGGGTTTTTGTCAAACTGTTTTAAATGGGTGGGATGTTTTGAAATCAAGTGGTGAATTGAGTTGTTTGAAGTTTCTTGAGCGGTCAACTGAAATGTTTAATGTCCTCCTGTAGTGAATCCAGTCAAGCAAGGGGAAGTAGATCCACTGGGAACTCGGGTTTTGGAGGAGGAGCTCCTAGGTTTCAGCCGAGTCTGTTGAAGGGATGGAATTTTGGGGAGTTCATTGGGGAAGCAGCGGATCCTGAGGTGGCGAAGCAGTGGCTCCAGGAATGTGAGTACAAGTTCCTGCAAATGGAACTTGAGGAAGGGTTGAAGGTGCAAGCAATGACTTTTCTGCTTAAGGGGCATGCACTGAATTGGTGGAGGTCGATGCCACAGAGCCGAGTGGTCCCGCCAGAGATGGAGTTGGATGAGTTCGTGGAGGTGTTTCGTGATCAATTCTGTCCGGACCTTTGGCGTGAGGAGAAAGCCAAGGAGTTCATGAGTTTGGAGCAAGGGGAGAAGTCCGTTCTGGCATATTACATAGAGTTCCCTTCTCTCTCTAAGTGGTATGATGAGCGGGCCAACCGGGAGAGGAAGCTCATTACCAAGTTCAAGAATGGGTTGAGAGTGGAGATTCAGGAGGGAGTCACCACCGCTGATATGGGGAGCCTTGTGTCAGTTAAGGCAGCGGCTTTGGAAAGGGAAAGGCTGGAGAAGAAGAAGAAGGAAGAGAAGAAGAGGAAGGCGTCCACTCAGCCTTCTCCCTCGGTCACTCATAGCCACCCGGCTAAGAGGGCTCAGACATCTTACTCCGGCTTTCGAGGTGCGCAGTCTGCTCCATAGAGGGGTGTGATGGTTTGTTATACCTGTGGTCTCCCCGGTCATAGGAGTTCTACCTGCCGTAGGGCGGGACCGGCGAGTAGAAGTGGAGCATCGGGAGGGTTGCCGATGTGTGGTATCTGCAAGAAGCCACATTTTGGGGAATGTCATTTACTGAGATCAGCTCCGGTGACCTGCTACACTTGTGGACAGCCGGGTCATAGGAGTAACATCTGTCCGAGGAGGAGTGCTGCACCAGCACAGTCTGTGGGATCGGTGCAGGGGCCTAGGGCTCCATCTAGGAGCTATGGAGGCAGAGTTGGAGGCAGTATGGGGCGAGGAGTTGTGAGTGCTGGCCGAGGAACAGGTGCTAACGCCATGCCTGTTGGAGCTGGAGGAGACCAAGGGAGGTTGTACGCTCTCACTAAAGGTGCGGCAGAGAATGCGAACGACGTGGTGACCGGTATGATCTCCATCTTAGATCTTTTCGTTTATGCTTTGTTTGATTCGGGGTCAACCCATTCCTTTGTATCTGAGAAATGTTTGAGTAGTTTGGGTGTTGTAGCTAGTAGTTTGGGTGTTAGTTGGAGCGTCAGAACTCCTTTGGGGACTTCTGTTCGGGTGGATAGAGTGTGTAGAGGGTGTAAAGTGTTAGTGGGAGGTGTAGAGTTCTTGGCTGATTTGGTGGTGCTTCCTTTCAATGAATTCGACGTTATTCTTGGCATGGATTGGTTGGCTAGGCATGGGGCCTTGCTTGATTGCCAGAAGAAGGAGGTGTTGCTTCAGGTGGGGGGTGTTGGTCAAGTGGTGTTCAAGGGTGTTAGGAAGAGAGAATCCGCACCTATGGGGGTAATTTCAGCAATGCAAGCCTTCTCTCTGATCCAAGAAGGGTGTGAGGCTTTATTGGTGCAGGTGTCAGTTGAGCAGAATGAGGAGTTGGAGAAGGTACCGGTAGCTTAGGAGTTTGTGGATGTGTTTGAGGAACTACCCGGAGCACCGATCGAGCGTGAGGTGGAGTTCAATATAGAGCTGGTTCCTGGAACTGCTCCAATCTCTATTCCACCTTATCGTATGGCACCAGCGGAGTTAAAGGAGTTGAAGGAGCAATTGCAGGAGCTCTTGGATAAGGGGCTCATCCGCCCAAGTGTATCACCGTGGGGGCACCGGTGTTGTTTGTGAAGAAGAAGGATGGGTCGATGCGGATGTGTATTGACTATAGGCGGTTGAACAAGGCGACGATCACGAATCATTACCCACTTCCGAGGATAGATGATCTCTTCGATCAATTGCAAGGGGCTGAAGTGTTTTCGAAGATAGACTTGAGGTCGGGTTATCACCAGTTGAAGGTGGAGGAAGGATCGGTGCCTATGACAGCCTTTAGGACCCGCTATGGACACTATGAGTTTCTTGTGATACCTTTCGGTCTCACCAATGCTCCCGCCGCGTTCATGGCTCTCATGAACAAGGTCTTCCATGAATATTTGGATAAGTTCGTAATAGTGTTCATCGATGATATCCTCATTTATTCTAAGACTAGGGAGGAGCATGAGGAGCACTTGAGGATTGTCTTCCATAAGTTGAGGGAGCAGCAACTTTTTGCCAAGTTTTCGAAGTGTGCCTTTTGGTTGGAGGAAGTGTTGTTTCTCGGGCATGTGGTTTCTAAAAGAGGCGTGGAGGTTGACCCAAAGAAGATTGAAGCGGTGGTTAATTGGTCTCCACCTAAGGATGTGTCGCAACTGAGGAGCTTCTTGGGGTTAGCTGGTTACTACCGAAGGTTTGTAGAGGGGTCCTCTGCCATAGCGTCTCCTCTACATAAGTTGTTGAGGAAGGAGTCGAAGTATGAGTGGAGTGAGGAATGTCAGAGGAGCTTTGAGGAGTTGAAGAAGAAGTTGACTTCAGCTCCGGTGTTGACTTTGCCAGTAGAAGGTGGAGAGTATGTGGTGTTTAGTGATGCGTCTTTGCAAGGATTGGGCTGTGTGTTGATGCAGAATGGGAAAGTTGTCGCTTATGCCTCCCGACAGCCTAGGGTGCATGAGGTGAACTACCCAACCCATGATTTGGAGTTAGCTGCAGTGGTGTTCGCCTTGAAGTTGTGGAGGCATTACTTGTATGGTGAGACGTTTAAGATCATGACCGATCACAAGAGTCTTAAGCACCTTATGGATCAAAAGGAGCTGAATGGTAGGCAACGGCGTTGGGTGGAGCTCTTGAAGGATTATGACTGTACCATTGACTACCATCCTGGTAAAGCTAATGTGGTTGTGGATGCTTTAAGTCGAAAGGAGTGGGTGGATCTTAGAGCTTTAAGGGTAGAGATGCAGTTAGATGATGTGGGAAGTTTGTTTGCCAAGCTCAACATTAGGCCTATGCTGAATGATAGGATTGGTGAGGAGCAGCTCAAGGATGCTACTCTGGTGGCTATTCGAGGGGAAGTTGAAAAAGGCATGGATAATGGATTTGAGGTAGTTGGCGGGTTGTTGAAATGCAAGGGTCGAGTGTGCGTGCCGGAAGTAGAGGAATTGAGGAAGGGGATTTTGGAGGAGGCTCATTCCTCGATGTATGCTATGCATCCCGGGATGACAAAGATGTACAATGACCTGAAGTTAAGTTTTTGGTGGCCAGGAATGAAGAAGGATGTGGCTCGTTATGTGGCAACTTGTTTGGTTTGTCAGAAGGCTAAGGCGGAGCATAGAGCTCCGGGTGGGTTACTTCAGTCCCTACCTATTCCGGAGTGGAAGTTTGTGGACATCACCATGGACTTTGTATCGGGTTTTCCGCCGACTAGAGAGGGGAAGGATGCCGTGTGGGTAATAGTCGATCGTTTGACGAAAGTTGCGCATTTCATACCCATTCGGTTTAAGCCTAGTGTGGAGGTGTTGGCAAAGTTATATATAGAAGAGGTGGTAAGGTTGCATGGGGTTCCTCAATCCATCGTCTCTGATCGGGATCCGAGTTTCACGTCTCATTTTTGGGAGGGGCTGCATACAGCATTGGGAACTAAGCTCAAGTTCTCGACGGCGTATCATCCTCAGACGGATGGGCAATCGGAGAGAACGATCCTTACTTTGGAGGAGTTGTTGAGAAGCTGTGCTATGGAGTTTCAAACCCCTTGGACTAAATTGCTACCTTTGATTGAGTTCGCCTATAATAACTCGTACCATAGTAGTTTGAAGTCCGCTCCTTTTGAGGCCTTGTATGGGAGGAAGTGTAGGACGCCTTTGTGTTGGGATGAGGAAGGTGCGAGGGTGTTGTCGGGTCCTCAAGTTGTGCAAGAGACGGCTGATCGGGTTAAGGTTATCAAGGAGAGATTGAGAGCGGCTCAGGATAGGCAAAAAGCGTATGCCGACGGTCGTGCTAGAGAGCTGAGTTTCAATGTTGGGGAGAAGGTATTTTTGAAGGTGTCGCCGTGGAAAGGGCTGATGCGTTTCGGTAGAAAAGGGAAGTTGGCGCCTCGGTACATCGGTCCTTATGAGATCCTCGCTAAGTCGGATCCGGTGGCTTATGTGTTGGCTTTGCCGAGGGAGTTGGAAAGGATACACAATGTGTTCCATGTGAGCGTGCTTAGGCGGTATCATGGGGACCCTTCTCATGTAATTCAGCCGGAGGAGGTGGAGATTGAGCAAGACTTGACTTATGAGGAGAAGCCAGTCGCGATCGTGGATAGGCAAGTCCGGGTCTTGAGGAATAAGCAGATTCCGCAGCTCAAGGTGGTATGGAGGAACCATGAGAGCGAGTCGGCTACTTGGGAGACTGAGGAGAGTATGAGCCGGCGGTACCCGGAGTTAGTGGAAGTGTATGATTCAGGTATTAATTCCCCTTGGTGTATGCTTTTGTGTTTGCTTGTTGTGGTGTTGGTTCCAAGAAGGTCTAGGGTGTGCTCGATGAAAGTAGAGTGTTGGGAGTGGGTGTAGGGCTGATGAGTAGTTAAAGGAAGGCTGGTGGTTCGTCGTTAGGAATTTCGGAAGTCAATAGGATACTTGGATTGCTGCAATTTTAGCTGTGTGTTCGGTATCATATTGCTAGGATGAGTTAGGGATGATTTCGGGGACGAAATCCTTGAAGTTGTGGAGACTTGTAACATCCCCGCTCAACCAAACGGTTTGGAACTCAAGATCGGTAGACTAGGGTACTGGAATCAGTGCTCTTAAGCTCCCCTTGGGTTTTGGGTCATTCGGGTTTAAGTTGGGTCGAAGTTGCAAAGAGAGGAACGGTGATGCATCAAAAAGTGCCGATTTTGGGCCCTGAAGTGCGCAGGCGCACTTTTAGAAGTGCCAGGCGCACTTTTCAATTAATTCAGCAAACTTTCGGCGGAATATTCAAAATGTGCGCCTTTTAGGGGTCAATGTGCGCCGGCGCACTTTTTGACATACCAGGCGCACTTTTCGTGCATAAAAGGACGGATTTGCATGGAAATTCATAACTTCTTTCCCCTTTCTCTCTCCCCGAAAAGCCATTGACGAACCTAGTGCGAGCAATCTTCGAAGGGTGATTCCGGGAGCTGTAGAGGTCGGAATTGAGTTCCGTTTGTTGCTATGGATTTGTAGCGATGAGGAGAAGGGATCGCTAACCTCCATTTTGGGTTTCTGGGTGGAGGTCGTGAGCAGTAGGGAAGAGTAGAGCTACGAGTTTGGTGGTTGGGAAATCGAGTTTCTGGGGAACTAGAAGACGATTAGAGCCTCGTCTTCTATTCCAGGTGAGGGCTTAGCGTTGTGTAAGTAGTTTGGACAGCGTGAGGAGTTTCAATTGGACTTAGAACAAAACCTAGGTTATGCATGAAAATGATGAGCGTAAAAGGGGATAAACTGTTCTGTGAATGTACTTGATTGCTATTGATGATTGCCGTGATTGATTGTTGTTGTTGATTGCTATGATTTGGGGTTGGGTGTGAGCTGAAGTGAATCAAGTAATGGATTGACATAGAAATGAGAATTAGGATGGTTGGGAAATGAGTGCAGGTGCTATGATATTATGAATTGCTGGTTGTGGATGCAGGAGAGTTGCCCTGCCAATGTGGGGTCGCTCTGAGTATGAGGGACAGGTGGGTGACCCCTAGACTCATGACATGGCCTCCCCTGTACTTGCAGGTGGGGGTGGCCGGTGAGCTAGCCGGTTACCTTTATTGATTGTGGTTGAGATGTGACAGGGGCGTGTATTGGATGGAATACGTGTGCGTGGTGAATGGTGTTATAATATGGATGGTGTGAATTGGGTTGTGGTTGTGGATGAATTGTGATGAGTTGGAAGTTCTATGTTAAAACTTGTATGTGAAAGTAGAACCTGAAGGAGCCCACACTGCCCCACCCGAAATACCGATGGTTTGAGTCTGATTCACTGGGGTGAATCCCTTGGTTGGATATCAAGGATGGTTGTCGTTCTCCTTAGTGGAAGGATCCCTTGAGGATGCGTCGGATGTCGTTCTCCTTCGTGGAAGGATCCCTAGTGGATGCGTCTGGATGATGTGATGGCCGGCGGTGGTGGTGTGGACAACTCCTTGGCGCCTAATAACTCACCTAGATAATGTGAATGTGAACGGTTGTGTGCTCGTGGTTGTGGTTGTGACTTGGTTGATGGTTGTGTTGTGATGATGCTGTGTGTGCCGTGGATTGATGTATTAGTTCTGTGTTATTCTAATGCTATGAATTGTGCTTGAGAACAAGAACTGACCAACGTGATCACCTAGACTGTTTTTAGGGAATTAAAATATGGAAAGGGGGGTTGGGTATGGTTCCATTGTTGAATGTCTTGTGCGGAGTTGGGACCGCTCCATAGAATAGGACAACGTGTAGGTAGGCCCAGTGGGTTCACTCAATTTCAATAGGAAATTGATCCCTTTTCCCCTTTCAGGATCTCGTGGCTAGTAGAGGTGGCTGAGGAGTTTGAGTTCGAGGTTGATTTCGTGAAGTTCTGGACGGAAGCCATGAGGTGAAGACTGGGATTACGCGGAGTTGACTTTTCTGTTCATTTCAGTTGACTATGGGATTTTGGGGGTTTTTATGTACTTTCTGGTTTATGTTGGATTGGGGGATTTATGATGGTTTAGGATTGTACCCGGATTCCAGTTTCACGTTTTTATGAGGCCTCTTATGTTTTTATTGTCTTTTGATCACCGCCAATTTCACTGTTTTACCCTTGTTTTTACTCGGTAGTTGATATGACCCGGCCCAGCTGCCCCAGCAAACACTCGTACCCATGTACGCCGCCAGGGTCCCCCGAGAGTGGAAAAGACCTAGGGCCATATAAAAAGCGCCTAGCATTGAGGGCTGGTTATCTACGAGCTCTCAAGCCTAGAAATGAATTAAAGAACAAGCTCAGGATCGCCTCAACTGGGGGGAAGGTATCCCGAGATGGGAGGAAGTTCCAGGCCATGTTACTGGATGAGGACTTAGGTCCTGGACCGAGCACTAAGTCTCAGCCTTATCCTAACCTCTCTTCCATGATCCCTCTAGTCAAGAACACGTCAAAGCCATCTGGAGAGAGTTCTGGCGTACAGAAGACCAGAGGGTTCGAGAATATGTGGCCAAGACAGGTTGGCTTCCGAAGGACACCGCCCGGGCCCCGGATCGCACGGACAACCAGCCCCTACAGCGGACAACCAAGCTCATCACTCAGAACCTGGCGGACAAGTTGATGCCAGAAGAATCAGGAGGTCAAAAGCCTGGAGGAAAACCTCACTTGTCCGAGGAAATGCTGCCCAGTAAGCCAGAACCGCCCGGCATCACCAAAACCCTAGTATCGGGTCCGGAGCACTTGATGCCGAGCCGGTCACAAGCGCCGAAGGACGCCACCCGGCCACCCGGTCACCCGGAACCCACGGCAATTACAGAAATGCCACCGCACGGGTTCCGGGCACTTTTCCTAGCCGCGTCCGGAGTCCAGCCCGCGTCCAGCGGTTTTTCCTAGTCCCACCCGGCCAAGGACACCCGGCGTGCCCTAATCCGCCCGGATTAGGGTTTTTCCTAAATTCTGCCGGTTTAGGATTTTAATCTCGGACAACTTAGTTATTTTTAATATTTTCCTCGGCCTACATTTTAGGAATATTTTAGTTTTTTTTTTCCTTTTTAGAGTTGGAGACGGCTTAGGCCACCCTTGAGCTATAAATAGAGGCCTCGGCCATCATTGTAAGACACGTTGAATGATAATTGAAATTTCAGAACATTGTTCTTTTTCCTTCAAGTCTTTGCTCGTTGTTGCTTAGCTTAAGGTTTGGTTTATCATCAAAGGTTATCACCCTTTGTTTGTGGCACCAATTCGACTGAATACCTTGGGGTTCCTAAGTCTATACTTAGTGGATTTCAAGTGTTCTCCGCGGTTTCAAAGGTTAGGATTCGTGGAGCTGGTAGTATAGTTTTGGGTGATGAGTCGATCCCTTCCTAGAGGAGGCGGTTCGCATCAGCTGGTATCAGAGCACGGTTCAACTCTTGGACCAACAATCTATCCCAGTTTTCAGGTTCTTCTACTTGAATTCATATCTTTTAGCTTTCGTTGTTTTCAGTTTCAGAAAAACCCTAAAAAAAAAAATCGTGCATTGTGTTTGTTCTATTCTTCTACCTTTCTTTAAGTTTTTGTTGTGAGAAAAAGCTGTGGCCGATCAAAGAAAAGAAAAAGAAAAGAAAAGAAAAATCAAAGGTCTAGAAAAATTGACCTATCTAAAAAAAGCAAGGCCACGTTCACAATCAAGGTAGTAGATTAAGTTCAAGAAGAGGGGTTTTTCATAAGTTTAGCTACTAGCTTTCGCACTACTAGCTTTCTTGGTAGAACACCCAAATTTGTTTGTCTTGTCATCCCACGCCCTAGCTCAAGATTCTAGCCCCTAGAAATCGAAACCCTAGGTATAAGGTCTTGTTAGTGTCATTGGTAGACTTAGACTGCATAGCTTCGAAGAAACTTGCAACTACTTGAATTGAGATTGTCTTTGTTTTGAAAATTTCAACAAAACCCTAATTTGAGTGACTTGAAAAAAAAAAAAAATTTCATACACGAGTGGTAAGAAAAAGAGTGTGTGAGGTTCTTTAGAGAGATTTTGGGAGGTTCTTTGTTCGTGACTAATCATGGCAGATGAGAGGTTCAATGCTTTTGATGCCCGGTTGACCGCCATGGCTGAAAACATGGCCCGAATCGCCGAGCAGTTTGGAGCCGCGAATGGAGAAGGCCCCCGGCGGCCAAGGAGGAATGAGCAGGAGGAAGATGATGATGTGAGCAGCTTGAAGCTCAACGTGCCTAAATTTACTGGCAAAACCAACCCCGACGACTACATTGATTGGGAGAGGAGCATGGAGGATTTCTTTGAGTGCCATAACTATTCCGAAAGGAAAAAGGTAACCCTAGCCACAATTGAGTTTACTGACTATGCTGCCTTGTGGTGGGCTCAACTCAGGAATCAGATCAGGAAAGAGGAAGAGGACCCCGTCCTTAGTTGGAGGAGTCTCAAAAGAAAGATGAGGAGAAAGTTTGTACCCAGCAGCTACAACCGAGACTTGCACACCAAGCTTCGATCATTGAAGCAAGGGAGCATGACGGTTGAGGAATACAACAAGGAGATGGAGATCCTGGTTGCACGGCTTGACCTGAGTGAGGATGAAGATGCCAAGATAGCACGTTTTACCGGAGGATTGCAAAGGGAGATTCTACACCAAGTCAACATTCTCAATTTTGCTGACTATGACGACTTGATAAACGTGGCTATTAGGGTTGAGAAGGAACTGAAGAACGGTATTGGAAGAAGGACTACCCCGCCGCCACTGATCAGTGCCTCGGTGAGAGGAGACCGAAGCGCCGGACACACCCCATACCGGCCAAACCCTAACCGGAGCGCCGGATCGAGACCAAACCCTAACCAAGGGTCGACATCAAGGGTAAACCCTAATCTCGGTTCAAAAATCCCTACTACTAATGCTCGGCCAAGTGCCATTGTGTGTTTTAAGTGTCAAGGTAGGGGTCACATGGCAAGGGACTGCCCTAACACCCGAACCATGGTGCTTAGAGAGGGAGAAGTTGTGACGGACGACGAGGAGGAACCAATTATTGAAGAATTGGAGGGAGAGTCCAGTGAAGGAGAAGAAGTTGACATAGAAGGTTTAGAAAAATTTTCAGCCTTCAGCAGTCGAGTGATCACCCCAGTACTGCCCCAGCACTGCCCCAGCACAGCGCCCAGCACTGCCCCGGCCCTGCACCCCGCGCTGCCCCGGCACAGCACCCAGTACTGCCCCGGCCTAGCACCGGCCCTGCCCCGGCCTAGCATCTCGACTGCCCGGACATCCTGTCCGCGCCGAATGATGTCGATCGGCCCACCTTGGGTCTTTTGAACATTCCCTCGGCCAATTTTGGCCTGAAGAAAGCCGGAGGGCTCTTTGACGACCTGAAGCCAAGCGCCGACCCGACGACCACCCGGCGGCCCCGATGGTCAAAGGACCAACAACCACCCGTTCCAAGATTCATTGGGTAATCACCTCCCGGCAGGTTTTTAAAGCTGCCCCGAGCCAAGAGGATCCCGAAGCAGACTCTGACGAGGACGTACGTAAGGAACCTTTGCCCAATAGCCTCCCGAGCCAGGGAGATCCAGAAGCAGACTCGGACGAGGAGATGAGTGAGGAACCCTCACTCAGCAGCCCCCCGAGCCTTAACATTACTGTTAATGGCATCAAATGAAGTGGAACAAATGGAGACTGAGGGAGAAGACACTGAAGAATCCGAGCCCTGGTCCGTCACGGACTCCAATGACACCCCAAGAGCCACCAACGAGGCTGAGTCGTCCCCGACCCTAGCCAACAAGATTTCTGACGTTTGGAAAAGAGTGATGGGATCTAGGAAAGACTCCGAGGTGGATTTGGGGACAAATCCCAGTCAAGAAGAGGGGGATGATATGACCCGGCCCAGCTGCCCCAGCAAACACTCGTACCCATGTACGCCGCCAGGGTCCCCCGAGAGTGGAAAAGACCTAGGGCCATATAAAAAGCGCCTAGCATTGAGGGCTGGTTATCTACGAGCTCTCAAGCCTAGAAATGAATTAAAGAACAAGCTCAGGATCGCCTCAACTGGGGGGAAGGTATCCCGAGATGGGAGGAAGTTCCAGGCCATGTTACTGGATGAGGACTTAGGTCCTGGACCGAGCACTAAGTCTCAGCCTTATCCTAACCTCTCTTCCATGATCCCTCTAGTCAAGAACACGTCAGAAGCCATCTGGAGAGAGTTCTGGCGTACAGAAGACCAGAGGGTTCGAGAATATGTGGCCAAGACAGGTTGGCTTCCGAAGGACACCGCCCGGGCCCCGGATCGCACGGACAACCAGCCCCTACAGCGGACAACCAAGCTCATCACTCAGAACCTGGCGGACAAGTTGATGCCAGAAGAATCAGGAGGTCAAAAGCCTGGAGGAAAACCTCACTTGTCCGAGGAAATGCTGCCCAGTAAGCCAGAACCGCCCGGCATCACCAAAACCCTAGTATCGGGTCCGGAGCACTTGATGCCGAGCCGGTCACCAGCGCCGAAGGACGCCACCCGGCCACCCGTCACCCGGAACCCACGGTAATTACAGAAATGCCACCGCACGGGTTCCGGGCACTTTTCCTAGCCGCGTCCGGAGTCCAGCCCGCGTCCAGCGGTTATTCCTAGTCCCACCCGGCCAAGGACACCCGGCGTGCCCTAATCCGCCCGGATTAGGGTTTTTCCTAAATTCTGCCGGTTTAGGATTTTAATCTCGGACAACTTAGTTATTTTTAATATTTTCCTCGGCCTACATTTTAGGAATATTTTAGTTTTTTTTCCTTTTTAGAGTTGGAGACGGCTTAGGCCACCCTTGAGCTATAAATAGAGGCCTCGGCCATCATTGTAAGACACGTTGAATGATAATTGAAATTTCAGAACATTGTTCTTTTTCCTTCAAGTCTTTGCTCATTGTTGCTTAGCTTAAGGTTTGGTTTATCATCAAAGGTTATCACCCTTTGTTTGTGGCACCAATTCGACTGAATACCTTGGGGTTCCTAAGTCTATACTTAGTGGATTTCAAGTGTTCTCCGCGGTTTCAAAGGTTAGGATTCGTGGAGCTGGTAGTATAGTTTTGGGTGTTGAGTCGATCCCTTCCTAGAGGAGGCGGTTCGCATCTGTAGTACCTGGGACCGGTTCAACCACGGGTTTACTCGGGTTGATTCGGGATGGGTGTTACAGTGGTGGAGGTATTCATGGACGATTTCTCCTCTATGGAGATTCATTTTCAAAGTGCCTGGCCAATCTGGACAAGGTGCTAGCTCGTTGTGAGGAAACCAACCTAGCTCTTAGTTGGGAGAAATGTCACTTCATGGTTACCGAAGGCATTCTTCTGGGCCATAGGATTTCTAAGGCCGGTATAGAAGTTGATCGTGCAAAACTTGAGACCATCGCCAGCTTACCACCGCCGACCTCAGTTAAGACAGTTTGAAGTTTCCTCGGTCATGCTGGATTCTACCGAAGATTCATCAGAGACTTCTCCAAGATCACTCTTCCAATGATGAAGCTTCTTGAGAAAGATGTTCCTTTCGTATTTGATAAAGCCTGTCTTGAAGCCTTTGAAACTTTGAAGACTCAACTCACCACCGCACCGATCCTTACAGCACCAGATTGGAATCTTCCATTCGAGATTATGTGCGATGCTAGCGACTTCGCCGTTGGAGCAGTTCTTGGTCAGAGGAAGGAGAAGAGATTTCATCCTATTTACTTTGCTAGCAAGACACTCAATGATGCTCAGAGAAACTACACTACTACGGAGAAAGAGCCTCTGGCCATCGTTTTCTCCTTTGACAAGTTCAGACAGTACCTGGTTCTTTCACATACCATTGTCTACACAGATCATGCTGCCCTGCGCCATCTATTAGCCAAGCAGGACTCAAAGCCACGTCTCATCCGATGGATCCTTCTCCTCCAAGAGTTTGACATAGAAATTAAAGACAAGAAATGAGCAGAGAACTTAGCGGCGGATCATCTATCCCGACTGGAGGAATCACAAATAGGTAAGTCGACTACCCCTATCAATGATTCCTTCCTTGACGAGCTGTTGCATGTTGAAACGTATGAACAGGTTAACAACATAGCTATGAGCCCTGGGCAATCCCTCACGCTCAAGATCTGAGTAATGCAACCGACTCGGAAGAACCATGGTATGCAACCCTGGCTAATTACCTCTCTCACGGCATCGTACCTCCTGAGCTGGATTTCAATGCACGCAAGAAGCTCTTTAAAGAAGCCAAGTCATACTTCTGGGATGAGCCCTTCTTATACCGCATCAGTATTGACGGAATGATCCGAAGATGTGTCTCTTACATCGAAGCACCTGACATTATGCGTAAATGCCATGAAGGACAGTTCAGAGGACACTTCGGAGGCAACCGCACTGCGAGAAAGGTACTCGAAATAGGTTTTTATTGGCCTTCAATCTTTAGTGATTGTGATGCTTTTGCTCGACGTTGTGATGCGTGCCAGCGATCAGGTAAAATCTCTAACCATAATGAGATGCCCCAAATTGTTTCTTTAACTGTTGAAATTTTTTATGTTTGGGGAATTGATTTTATGGGTCCGTTCACACCCTCAAATGGAAACAAGTACATTCTTGTAGCCATTGATTATGTTTCTAAGTGGGCCGAAGCTGAAGCTCTACCCACTAATGATTCAAGAGTGGTGGGTCGGTTCCTTACCCGTCTTTTCATGCGTTTTGGTTCACCGCGCTTCATCATAAGCGATAGGGGTACCCACTTCCATGGACAATTCGACCGGGTATGCAAACGCTTTGGCGTCACCCACCGTATGTCCACAGCTTATCATCCTCAAGCGAATGGTCAAGCGGAAGTGACGAACCGTGAGCTCAAGCGGATTCTTGATAGGACAGTTGGCCGGTCCCGCAAGGACTGGTCATCTAAGCTTAATGATGCCTTATGGGCTTATCGAACTGCCTACAAGACTCCCATCGGTACCTCACCGTATTAGCTGGTCTATGGCAAGGCATGTCATTTGCCGGTTGAGCTTGAGCACAAGGCATTCTAGGCTAACAGAGAGTTGAACATGAGCTATGCAGTAGCAGGTAATATGCGTCACGACCAGATCGCTGAGCTTGAGGAGCACCGACTCCATGCATATGAGAGCACGAAGTTATACAAAGAGCGCACGAAGAAAATTCATGACTCTCAATTGAAGACGATCAAGCAGTTCTACCCCGAAGATGAAGTCCTCTTATATAACTCTCGATTGGAGCTCTTCCCGGGTAAACTGAAGTCCCGTTGGTCCGGCCCTTATACCGTGGTGCGGTAGGCATCTTTAGGCTGTGTCCTAATCAAATTGCATGATCAAAAGCTGTTTATGGTCACCGGGCATAGGCTTAAGAAGTATCTGCAAGGACTAGCCGTCTCCTCCATCGACGTGCACTACTTTGCTTTAGAATCATGACACAAATCCAGGTATCATCTGGCTCACGGACGTTAAACAAGAGCGCTTTGTGGGAGGAAACCCACGGCTGGAGTCAGTTGATTTCATTTTGAGTCGTTCTGTTTTAAAACCCTTGTTGAAAAAAAATGAAAATTGCAGACCATTTTCAAGATTATTTTCGACGAAAATTCACACATATTTTCGCCGAAAATTCCTGTTTAAAACCGACCTGTTTCTCCTGTTTCTTCTTCTCGACCAAAAATTCCCTCACTTTTCGTCGAACCAATTTTTGATTTACCAAGAGATTTTCGCCGAAAATAAACCACTATTTTCACTATTCTTCGCCAATTATTTAAGCGGTTCCAACCCCTGATTTTCGCCCCCCCATCCGAAAAATTGACACAAAATCAAATTCTCTCCCCCGTTTTGACCATCGCTGATCGCCGCCACCTCTCTGTTCGCCACCGCCGCCGCCGCCACCTCTCTGTTCGCCGACGCCACCGCCGCCTTGACCGCCGCCGCGCCCACCCTCCCCCTTGCCTAGCCCTCAGTTCAAACCCTAGAATCAGAGCTTTTTGGCTCCGGCTCCTCCCGACCTAGTTTTCAAGCTCTTTTCATCGTTTTCCCGGATTTCCATTCGTTTTCTAGAGTCATGTCTTCACGGTTAGTTGTTCAGCCCTTGATTGTGAATCTTTTGGCTTTTTGACTTTCAGTTTTTGGCATGGTTGACTTTGGTTGACTTTTTGGTTCTCCCTCAATTTTCATGATTGCTATGTCGGTGTCAATTGGCTAGGTTCTGGCATTTCTTTGTGACCTTTCAAGGCTCGTGACTTGTTGTCTGTTCGATCGTGTTAATGAATCATTCCATTCCTCATGCTTGCTTAATTGATTGACAGTTCTTTGCTGCTATATCTCGATTCGGTGGTCTCTCGGTTAATTTGCTTGCCCCACTTGTCAACTTAAGTGTGGGGTAGGATTTTTGTCATCTGATGCTGGTCTTCCCTGAGTTGTGTTTTACAGGGCTCCCAAACATTTTAAGACCACCAGTGCAGATAGAGCGCAGCGATCCTCAGCTCGCCAGAACCGAACCCCATCCTCTCGACCACCCGCACCAGCTGCACCAACATCGACAGCTGTGACCATCATCCCCGAGGATGAACCAACCCCTGTGACTCCTATCTCATCTATTCCTGCACCTGCCAATGGGGCCCTACATCCTTTCATCACAGCCCTTGAGCCGCACCAGCTAGAGGTCTTTCAGAAGATCAAAGACATTCCTCCGGCTAAGGTGGCAGTTCTTTCTCTAGATAGTCTCAAGGCGCACAATCCGGCTTGGCACTCCACCGTCGACACCCCCTTCATAAAGCCGATCTACAAGTGCTGACCGCTCATGGTTCCCCCTACCCGCTCGTCGCTCATCAAGAGTTCTGGAGTTCGTTCCGGCGCCTCACCCCAAAGCCCATACGTGAGCAGAAATTCATATCCTTTCGCATCGGTGGTGTTCTCCACGAGAAGTCCATTCTCGAGTTCGGCCACCTGCTGGATCCGCACGTCAACCTCAATCAACATCCGCTGGCTTCAAGGACACATACTCCATCACGAGTGCTCCTTACCCAGACGTGTGGAGATGGGCCTCCTGCGAAGATGAGATCTCACCTATCGTCAACCCCACGGTCAGTGACATCTTTCACCCTATTCTTAAATTCTTGCATTATGTTTGGGTGTAATCTCTGTGTTATTGCAGCAAGACGAGCCGTCACCATGTTTTTTTGGAGGAGCTCGTATTATTCCGTGCTGTAGACGAGGATGCCAACCTGCATCCCGGATGGTGGCTTGCACGATTCTTTCACAAGCGCACTACCACCAAGAAGCTTCCTTCTGAGCTTCCAGGGGGACCTTTCATTTCAATTCTGATCGACAATCTCCAGCTCGGTGACAAATGGGGCCCCGACATTCCTCGTGTCCCGGTTGAGTATATAGTTGCTGAACTCGCCATAGTACGGGGCATCGACCTTTCATTGGATTTTGAGCATTGCAAATCGCTCCCTCACCGCATTCCCCAGTCAGTTGAATGCCCATCGTTGCGAGCGCTAATCACCGCAGAGATGAATGAGAGGCTGGCGCGTATTGAGAAGTGGCAGCTAGACTACTCGGCTGGTTCGCTTCAATGGCAGAAGGACCGAGTAGCACATGAAGTGACCCAGAACGAGCGATGGACCATTCTTCAGCAATTCATGTCCGACCAGTCTGCCAGACATAGGGATGATATCGCATGGCGAAAGCAGCTGGAGCAGCAGCTTGGCATTTCACCTGAACAGTGATCAGGTTGTTTCTATCCTTTCCATTTCTTTTCTTTCTTCTTTTCGAATCTCGATCCACTTTTATTCTGTGTGGTTCCGGGGCACTTGTCCCGGTATCCTTTTGCTCTGTTTGTTGTTTGTGTTTTGTAGGATTTTGAGTAGCTACTCCGCTCCGCCCCGGACTCTTCGTGCTCACCACTACACCCCCAATCACCCTTCAGGTTCCTCGTATCTCTCTACTTTAGTCTGGTCCTGTGAGGACACAGAATAGTCTAAGTGTGGGGTAGGATGTTACAGAACCATGCATGATCTTGATTGCCTATATCATTGTGTGCCTCGTGATTCCTGTCTAGTCACTCTAGCATAGAATTGCTCAATTCTTGACTTTTGATGTTAAATTGACTTCAATTTTGAACAATGACGTCTAGACTGTTCCACTTAGATCCTGTAACCAACGTGTCGGAACTGATATCAAATGAGTCTAGGTCAGAACAGATCATAAATCACTCTTGTAGTTGAACTTGAATTAATTGAATTGATTGACTTGTTAATAACAAAGCTCGATAACACCGTTCTAAGATGATAAATGCTAGCTTCTCCCATGATTTTCACTCCATACTTGTTCACCTGTGATTGTGGCTTGAGATTAGACGGAAATCCAATTCGAAATCTTGTGTAAAAAGTTATAACTAGCTAGGATCAAGTGGCTAAAATTGCTAAATCAAGTAATTGAGTTAATCGAATCAATGTTAAGTTCTTTAAAGTGCTGAAAATAAAGCTAAGCAAGCCCGACACCTAAGTGAAGTGTTCGGGTTGAGCACTAGCATAAGCACAAATACTGTGAGCTAGGCAGGTCCAACACCTAAGTGAAGTGTTTGGTATCGAGCACTAGTATGCAGTAAATAAAATGAAGGAAGAAGTTGGAATCTTGAAAAGAATTGATGTTTATATCAGTCCTAGCTAGAACATGTAACGTACAGATCTAGAACGGATGAAGTCGAGTCGATAGCCATGGCACTTTTCCTACCTCCGCGGCCACATCATGGCTAGAGCTTATGGTCTTTTTTATTAGAATTGGTGTTATCGTAGTCAGTTAATTATGATTCATTAGAAACGTGCTTTGTTATAACTACTACTCGAAGTGTGCAGAAATTAGTGAGATCGAAAACTTGTTTGGTTGATGTTCTTGCATGTGTGGGTCACTTTTCTACGTGGAACAGTCTAAACCAAATCGTTAGAATTAAATCTCAGTTCAATCTCGTGTCATTTGTGAATTTGAGTGTATTCTAGTTCAGTTTGCTTGAGGACAAATAAAAGCTTAAGTGTGGGGTATTTTGATGACACTCGAATTGACGTGATTATCAGCCTCATTTAAGCGACATTTCATTGCTTAAGACACGGTTTTTAGGGTATAACAGCAAATATTCACTCAACCATTCTTTTTCGTGACTTTTGTATTACCTTGGCCCATTCCGGGTCTATTTGATGGTTTTCTAGTGTTTCCATGTTAGCACAGGTTTTTACCATCAAATACGGTAGCCAAGGACGTGTCTTAGACGTTGGAACCCCGAAGAATTACACCCGAATCAACCAGAAAAGTCATTCAACTCAAAGAAATTCCCGCTTCATTTTACACACAGATTTTCGGCGAAAATACCTTTGGATTTTCGCCGAAAATATAACAAGGAATCCACTGTCCCGATCAAGAGGAAGTTTTCGGCGAAAACCTTGGGATATTTTCGCCAAAAGCCCTAAGCCAAATCAACCAGGAGAAACAGACGGATGAAGCCACATTTGAACAGATATTTTCGCCGAAAATAATCTTGGACTTTCGGCGAAAATCCCAGTGGAAAAGCAGAAATCGCCGGTAAGGTATAAATACTGAAACAAGTGGCTAAATCAATAACAGACTTACACACTAAAAATTAAGACGAAGACAAGGGAGAGAAAAGAGTTCGAGGAGCCAGGAACGGATCGTGACGCCATCCATCCATCTCGGAGAACCGGTGCTAGGAGTTGAAGATCCAGTAGATTAAAGCTGCGAGGAATCGTCGAAATTAGGTTTTACAGTTCTTCTCTGTCTTTCCTACCTGAGATGCGTTCTTTGTCTGTCTTCGATTCTTTTGTATTGAATATGAGTAGCTAAACTCTTATAGCTTAGATTAGATGAACCCTAAGTGACCCAGGGCTTTAAAGCAGTCACGGATCGGCGGTGATTAGATTCGAAATTCATTCAGTTTCTTCTTCATGTTTGACTTGTTCTTTATTCTTTGTGTTTCTTGTCTGGTTTGGCCACCTAGATTAGATTCTTGTTAAGCTAAGGATAGAAGCGAACGCTCGCCTTACTTTAGAACATCAAGTTGAACAATTAACCTTAAAATTGGAGTGTGCCTTTCGTAGGAACCGATTAGGGTTAATCCACTGCAAGAGTAACTCATAAATCGTTACAATTTGCACCAGTGAAGTTAACTCGTTGCGAGAGGCGACCGTACCCGGACGACTAATTAATCGTGGTAGCTAGATCAAATAGAGCGAACGTTCGCTAGTCTTAAACCTAAGGGTCAGGAGTTATGGTGGTGTCTGAGAACCGAATGAACTAGAATCAGAAACTACTAATCTGTGGATTGTCTATGCCTTGGTGAACTAAGGGGGATTCGAAATCTAAGCTTGTTAGTCAATCAATCAATCGTTAATTCGCTTTAATTTCATTTCAACCTGTTTTTGCATTTTTAGTATAGAAGTCGTGGAACTCACACCACACACTTAGTGTTTTTAACCTTGAATTTAAATTGCCAACACATTTGAGTAAGGAAGTAGAGGAGACCAGTGGAATACGATCTACCCTGGCTTCACAGCTTGGTAGTTATTTGATTGACCGCTATTCTGCAGATCATCACCGAGCCATACTTCCCTGGCATCGGACCAACTCAAGAACAGCACTCGGCCAGCATTGGGTCAACCCCGAGCCAGCACCCGGCGCCCTACGGAGCAGCACCCGTGCATCCAATGGCCAGCCCTCTACTGGTGAAAGAATAGCACCCGGACACACCTAGGCCCCCGAGGGACATCCAGGCTGTCCGCGACATGCACACGGAGGAGGTGTCTCATCGACTCTTGAGGCTGGCACCAATCAGGATCCGTCTACCCCCCAAGACCGGCGGTTGAAGAAAAAGGCCCGAGCAAAGAGGAAGGGCTTCATTGGGATGACCTGTACTCCCCTATGTCTTCTACGAGCCTTAACATCAAAGTCAACAGTCCATCAACTGAAGACAATATGAGCACCGACGGTGCCAGCTTAGAAGACCCGGAGCCATGGTCAGACTCGGACTCCAACGAGTACCCAAGCCCCCGAAGCATATGGAAAGATGGCTCTGACACCACCACCCAAGCCGACGACTTTAGAAGGCCCCTGCCTAGCACACACACGAAGGAAGATTGGGATTGGAGGACGAATCCATTACAAGAAGAGGGGAATGGAGTGACCCCGAGCAGCCGACCGGCTGAGAATTCCTATTCCTACACCCCGTCGGGGTCACCCACGAGGGCAAAGGCCTTAGGGCCTTATAAGAAGCGCTTGAAGCCTCGTCAGCGCCCTAAACTAGCCCCACAAAGGTTTACAAGGCCTCAACAGGTGGTGAGGTTCAAGTACAACCCTCCCCGAAGGGCCTAACAAGCACGAATGAGCGTCTGCACCCATCCGACCCTAACTTGGGCCCCGGCGCTCAAAGCGGCCAAGGAGTCGAGCTTTCCTGGCAGCTCGGGCACTAAGTCTAAAGACCCAGGAGGTGCTACACAACCCTAGGATCCTCTAGATGCCTTCCTGGAGGAATGCCGACTGAAGAGGACTTAGCACCAGTCCAAAGGAGCTCCAGCCGGCCCCGCCCCGAGCGCTCCACCAGCCCTAGCACCAAGGCGAGGCTTCCAAGAGTTCAGGGAACGGATGACCACCTTAGGGGAACCTCTAAGGGCCTTCCTGGATGACTGGGAGAAGCACGGAAGGAAAGGCTTGGGCGTACATAGAGAAGTGGTGTGAACCGCCGCAACCGAGGGCAGACGACCCTAACCACCGCAAGTCTTGGACCTTCGTTTGATCGACAGTCTACACCGGGGGTGGGAAAGTACTAGTACCCATCGGTTATATGTAGCCGGGAACCCGTAGTGTCTAGGAATGGCTCCACGATAGAAGATGGATGTTTCTGTTGATAACACCGATCCTAAGCTATGCACTCTGCAAAAACTAAAGGATTTAAAGAACAAAATTCTGATTTATTGATTGATTCGAAAAAGGGTTGATGTTTACAATGAGGCCGAGGCCTCTTAATTATATTAGAGGAACTCGTGAACAGGCTCACGATTCCTAATAGGAAAGAAACTCTAAAATAATAAAATATTATCCTAAAGTCTTATTTAGAATATAATAAGACTTACTTGTTCCTAAAGAATCAAAACTTAAAGGGAAAATCCGAGTCCAACACTTAATAAGACTTAAATAAATAAAAATAGCCTAAAAACCCTAAGCCGGCGGATCCTGCGGATTCGGTCGGGCTTATCGCTCACGCGCGGTGATGACACTCGATTTGATGTGATTTTCAACCCCATTTAAGCGACATTTCATGCCCCTTTGATGCCATTTTGATGAGTATTTTGTGTATTTGTCGTAACTTCGTGATTATAGGCTCCTAGTGCATACATTGTCCATTTATTGGTTATTTTTACCTTTTTTGAGCTTTTATGTTGAGCCTCCAGGTTACCACATTATAGAGGACTCTTTCACGAGTCCAGCGCTTCAAACGGGGACCAAATCGGAGTTCAAACGGAGCGGGAATCATTGAAACAAGTTGGAGCTGGTTTTTAACTAACATTTTCGGCGAAAATCTAGTGATGTTTTCGGCGAAAATTCCTTTGAAAATCCGGGCAAAAACCCTAATTTTCAGCCTTTTCCAACTTGTAAAGGGTTTCTGGGGTTATATATAGACTTTTTGAAGCCAGATTAGATACACACGAATTTTGGCTGATTAGCCACGACCTTAGGGTCGATAGATAGAGTTTAGAGAGTTCGAAGATCCGTGGAGAGATTTCTCTAGCATAGAATTGCTCAATTCTCGACTTGTGATGTTAAATTGACTTCAATTTTGAACAATGACGTCTAGACTGTTCCACTTAGAACCTGTAACCAACGTGTTGGCACTGAAATCAAATGAGTCTAGGTCAGAACAGATGATAAATCACTTCTGTAGTTGAAACTTGAATCAATTGACTTGTTAATAACAAAGCTCGATAACACAGTTCTAAGATGATAAATGCTAGCTTCTTCCATGTTTTTTTTCACTCCATATTTGATCACCTGTGATTGTGGCTTGAGATTAGACGGAAATCTAATTCGAAATCTTGTGTAAAAAGTTATAACTAGCTAGGATCAAATGGCTAAATTGTTAAATCAAGTAATCAAGTTGTGCAAATCAATGTTAAGTTCTTTAAAGTGCTGAAAATAAAGCTAGGCAAGCCCGACACCTAAGTGAAGTGTTCGGATTGAGCACTAGCATAGGCACAAATATTGTGAGCTAGGCAGGTCCAACACCTAAGTGAAGTGTTTAGTATCGAGCACTAGTATGCAGTAAATAAATGAAGGAAGTTTAAAAATTGTTAGAAATCGTTGTTTAAATCGGTCCTAGCTAGAACATATAACGTACAGATCTAGAAACGGATGAAGTCGAATTGATAGCCACGTCACTTTTCCTACCTCTGCATCCACATCATGGCTAGAGCTTAAAGTCTTTTTTATTAGAATTGGTGTTATCGTAGTCGGTTGATCATGATTAATTGTTTTCCCAAGAAACGTGCTTTGTTAAAACTACTACTTGAAGTGTGTAGAGATTAGTGAGATCGAAAACTTGTTTGGTTGATGTTCTTGCATGTGTAGGTCACTTTTTCTACGTGGAACAGTCTAAACCAAATTGTTAGAATTGAATCTCAGTTTAATCTCGTGTCATTTGTGAATTTGAGTGTGTTCTAGTTCAGTTTGCTTGAGGACAAGCAAAAGCTTAAGTGTGGGGTATTGATGACACTCGATTCGACGTGATTTTCATCCCCATTTAAGTGACATTTCATTCCCCTTTGATGCCATTTTGATGAGTATTTGGTGTATTTGTCGTAACTTCGTGATTATAGGCTCCTAATGCATACATTGTCCATTTATTGGTTATTTTTACCCTTTTTGTGAGCTTTTATGTTGAGCCTCCAGGTTACCACATTATAGAGGACTCTCTCACGAGTCCAGCGCTTCAAACGGGGACGAAATTGGAGTTCAAACGGAGCGGGAATCATCGAAATAAGTTAGAGCTGGTTTTTAACTAACATTTTCGGCGAAAATCTAATGATGTTTTCGGCGAAAATTCCTTTGAAAATCCGGGCAGAAACCCTAATTTTCAGCCTTTTCCAACTTGTAAAGGGTTTCTGGGGTTATATATAGACTTTTTGAAGCCAGATTAGATACACACGAATTTTGGCTGATTAGCCACGACCTTAGGGTCGATAGATAGAGTTTAGAGAGTTCGAAGATCCGTGGAGAGATCGTGACGCCATCCTTCCACCTCGGAGAGCTCGGAGCTTAAAGTTGAAGATCCAGGAGATTGAAGCTTCGCCGGAGTCGTCAGAATTAGGTTTTTCAGTTCTTATCTGTTCTTCCTTTGTATGATGATTTCCTTTGTTGCCTTTGATTCTTCTATTATCGTTATGAGTAGCTGAACTCGTAGAGCTTAGATTAGATGAACCCTAAGTGACCCAGGGCTTTAAAGTGGTCACGGATCAGCGGTGATTAGATTCAAAGTTCAATCAGTTTCTCTTTCATGTTTGATTTGTTCTTCACTGTTCATGTTTCTTGTCTGGATTGATCACCTAGATTAGATTCTGGTTAAGCTAAGGATAAAAGCGAACGCTCGCCTTACTTTAAAACATCAAATCAAACAATTAACCTTATAATTGGAGTGTGCCTTTCGTAGGAACCGATTAGGGTTAATCCACTGCAAGAGTAACTCATAAATCGTTAGTAATTCCACCAGTTAAGTTAAGTCGTTGCGAGAGGAAACCGTACCCGGGCGGCTAATTAATCTTGGTAGTTAGAACGGATAGAGCGAACGTTCTCCGGTCTTAAACCTAAGGGTCAGGAGTTATGGTGGTATAAAGAAACCGATTGAATTAGAATTGAAAATCGCTGGTCTTGTGATTGTCGTTGCCTTGGTGATCTAAGGGGGATTCGAAATCTAAGCTCGTCTATCTTCTCGTTAGTCAACTTTTTAATCTTTCTGTCTTTTATTTTCCTTGTTTTTAGATTAGAAGTCGTGGAACTCACACCACGCACAACCTGTTCAAACCTGAGTAATTTGCCAACATATTTGAGTAGACAAGAAGAAGAGACCTCGAGTAGAACACGATCTAGTCTACTTCGGTAGGTTAGTTATTTGATACCGCTAAAACTGCAGCATCACGCGGGCCGGATTAGGAAAGTCGGCGTCGCATTTGATGTCGGGCTTGGAATTGGCGGCAACGTCGGTTGCTCGGGCTGGGAAATGCTTGGGGCTCCTGATGTTCGGCTCCGGCGGGTCTGATGCTGATGCTGCTCATCTCCCAGGGTTCCTGCTCGACCGGCCCGTTCGGTCCTCTTCCCATTTCTTCATTTCCTCCCATTTCTCCTTGGCTCCTAGGGTGGTAGCTCATAGGCTTGGCTCCAGGCCTTGTAGGGGGTTGAGGGCCGGTGTTAATCCTCCTAGGGCTCGCGTCCCATGCTGGCTGGGTGCTAAAGCCCGATCGAGGCCGTCCGAGGCCGGGGCTGGCGCCCGGGTGTTGTTTGCCTTTGGGCCTTCCCCATTTGCGCCCAAGCTTTTCCTTCCCTGCTTCTCCCAGTCATCCAGGAAGGCCCTTAGAGGTTCCCCTAAGGTGGTCATCCGTTCCTTGAGTTCTTGGAAGCCTAGCCTTGGTGCTAGGGCTGGAGGAGCGCTCGGGGCGGGGCCGGCTGGAGCTCCTTGAGACTGGTGCTCGGTCCTCTTCAGTCGGCATTCCTACAGGAAGGCATCTAGGGGATCCCAGGGTTGTATAGCAACTACTGGGTCCTTAGACTTAGTGCTCGAGGTGCCGGGCAAGCTAGGCTCATTGGCTGCTTCTAGAGCTGGGGCCCAAGTTAGGGCCAGATGGGTCCGGACACTCATCCGTGCTTGCTGGGCCCTTCGGGGAGGACTGTACTTGAACTTTACCGCCTGTTGGGGCTTGATGAACCTACGTGAGGCTAGGCTCGGAGGCTCGCGAGGTTTCAAGCGCTTCTTATAAGGCCCTAAGGCCTTTCTCCTCGTGGGTGACCCCGTCGGGGTGTAGGAATAGGAATTCCCAGCCGGTCGGCTGCCTGGGATTCATTCCCCTCTTCTTGTAAGGGATTCATCCTCGAATCGCCATCTTTCTTCGTGTGCATGCTGGGCCGGGGCTTCCTTAAGTCGACGGCTGGCGTGGTGGTGTTGGAGCCATCTTTCCACATGCTTTGGGGGCTCGGGAACTCGTTGGAGTCCGAGTCCGACCATGGCTCCGGGTCTTCTGAACTGGCCCCGTTGGTGCTCATGTTGTCTTCAGTCGATGGACTGTTGACTTTGATGTTAAGGCTCGTAGAAGACATAGGGGAGTACATGTCATCCTAGTGAAGCCCTTCCTCTTTGCTCGGGCTTTTTTCTTCAGCCACCGCTCTTGAGGGTAGACGGATCCGGATGGGTGCCAGTCTCAAGAGTCGGTGAGATACTTCCTCTGTGTGCATGTCGTGGACATCCTGGATGTCCCACGGGGGCCTAGGGGTGTCCGGGTGCTGCTCTTGCACCAGTAGAGGGCTGGCCAGTGGATGCTTGGGTACCGATCCGCAGGGCACCGGGTGCTGGCTCGGGGATGACCCGATGCTGGCTGAGTGCTACTCTTGAGCTGGTGCGATGCTAGGGATGTATGGCTCGGCTAGGGCGTTCTGCCAAGACTTAGGGTTGAAGGCCAGGCCTTTCTTGAACATCCCGGTGAATTTTTTGAGGCCTTTAACCTTGATACGGAATTTATCAAGGTCGTATTCCACGAGGGCTCTCTCAAAAGCTTGTACTCACACGGTTCATGGACGGTCTATTCATTTAAAATAAGATTTGGTTTGAAATAAGAACAAAAGAAAACATAAAGAAAACTAAACAAACAAAGCAAAACAAAAGGGTGCAAATCAAAGGTAAAGGAGGTTAACTTGGAAAGATAGGTTCATCATGCTCAAGAGGTATAAATGCACAAACAAGCCAAACATGATCGAGGATGCAATCGAATGACCATGCAAATCCCTTCTATAGACTCAATGCACTCTCGTCACACTAAATCCCTATCCTAGAACCACTCAACCTAGGCTCTCGCTCTCAAGCTAAGTGACTAAGGATGCATTAAAGGTGTTTGATGAAATGCCAAGCTACAAAACCCTCTCCTATGACTCTATGACCACTAGGCTAGACACCACACTATCATGTCAATGTCCTAACACTAAGAGAATCATCCAAAGACTAATCAAAGTTCAATTAAGTGAAAATCCTAATGCACACCAAGTGTTCGATAAAATGCACAAGTGAGAAATCATGCAACTATGGTTGAATTGAGATGATCTAATCTCTTAGAACACACTCTCTTCAATCCCTAGACCTACAATCCATGTAATCCAAGCACTCTCATGCATTACATTACAAATAATAGACCAATCAAGCCATAGCCATCAATGGAATTAACAACAAGTCATAGAGACCATCTTCTTACAATCCAAGATCAATCATGGCAAGTTTATACAATTAACCTCTATCCTAGCACAACCATCTATCAATCCAAGAAAACCTAGGAAATCAGCCACACATGGCCAAGGGTACACATGAGAAAGAAAGAGAGATGGTCACCAAGGGTTCCATGGCAATCCTCTTCTTGCAAGCTCCTCTCCCCAAGGTTGTGGGCTTCAATCCAAGCTCCTTACTCCAATTTGCACCTTGCTCTAGGATTGATGAAGGATTGGTTGATGAGGAGAAAGTGTTGGAGAAGTTGAGAGGAAAGAGGAATTGATCGGCAATGTGTAAAATAAGATATGAGCTCCTCCCTTTAATTCTCGCCCCTTCTTCTTTATATAGCACGCCGGAAGACACTAGAATTTTGGCGAAAATAATGTGAGATTTTCGCCGAAACTGCCTTTGTAAACACCGTCCGGCTTGCCATCTCTTCACAGATTTTCGGCGAAAACATTGCATAATTTTCGCCGAAAATAACTTCAATGATCAAACGTTCGCCGCCTGTTTAGAGTTTTCGGACCGAAGACTTGACAACCTCGCCGAAAAATTCCTCTTCGGCGAAAATGCCATGACATTTTCGCCGAAAATTCCTTCAGCTTAAAGTGCATTTTCTTCATCTTGCAACGTCCATATCTCCTCCGTCCTAGCTCCGATTGACCACCCGTTTGATCCTACGTGCTCCTTGTCACAGTACTTCAATGCCAAGACCTGAAAATACAAAGAAAACACCTCCAATAGACATGGAATTGGCCTCAAAGTTGCAATCGGGCAACAGAATAGCACTTAGCACAAAACTTCAATAAAAGCATATTAAGCATGGCATTTAAGGATCAAACACGGGCATTTCATAGTCTAATCGAAGGCTTAAAATGCACCAAATAAAGTCACATCAAACCTCTACTTCTTCTCCACTCTAGGAGTCTTCTTCCTTCTCTTCCTTTGCTTCTTCTTCCTCGTCGTCGGTGACGACTTCTCCTTCCTTAAGCACCATTACCCTTTGGTTAGGGCATTCCCTTGCCACATGTCCTCGGCCCTGACATTTAAAACAAAAATGCCGCTAGGCCTAGGGTTAGTACTCGGTACTGTAGGGGCAGTGCTTGGAGTTACCCGATTGGCGGCGGGGCTAGGTCTTGGTGATGAACGTTGTAATGCGTGCAGCCAAATAACTAATCTACCAAGGTAGACTAGATCGCATTCTACTCGAGGTCTCTTCTTCTTGTCTACTCAAATATGTTGGCAAATTACTCAAGTTTAAACACAAGTTGTGCGTGGTGTGAGGTCCACGACTTCTAATCTAATAAAGCAGGAAAATAAAAGACAGAAAGATTAAAAGGTTGACTAATGAGAAGATAGATGAGCTTAGATTTCAAATCCCCCTTAGATCACCAAGGCAACGGCAATCACAAGACCAGCGGTTTTCAATTCTAATTCAATCGGTTTCTATACACCACCATAACTCCTGACCCTTAGGTTTAAGACTGGCGAACGTTCGCTCTATCCGATCTAGCTACCAAGATTAATTAGCCGCCCAGGTACGGTCGCCTCTCGCAATGACTTAACTAATTGATGTAATTACTAACGATTTATGAGTTACTCTTGAAGCGGATTAACCCTAACTGGTTCCTACGAAAGGCACACTCCAATGAATAGGTTAACTGGTTGAATTGATGTTTTAAAGAGAGGCGAGCGTTCACTTCTATCCTCAGCTTAACAAGAATCTAAACTAGGTGATCAAGGAAGACAGGTTTAAGCGCCAAAGCAGGGAACTGTCTAACGACAACATTTGGCGACTAACCCTAACTTGCAAAAACCTAATCTAGGCGATCAACCAGAGAAGAAACATAAACAGTGAAGAACAAAACAACCATACAATGAGAAACTGATTGAACTTCGAATCTAATTACCGTCGATCCGTGACCGCTTTATAGCCCTGGGTCACTTAGGGTTCATCTAATCTAAGCTTTACAAGTTCAGCTACTCATAACGATAACAGAAGAATCAAAGGCAACAAAGGAAATCATCAAACAGAGGAAGAACATATAAGAACTGAAAAACCTAATTCTGACGAATTCGGCAAAGCTTCGATCTCCTGGATCTTCAACTTTATGCTCCGAGCTCTCCGAGGTGGAAGGATGGCGTCACGATCTCTCCACGGATCTTCGAACTCTCTAAACTCTATCTATCGACCCTAAAGTCGACTGACTCTCAAAAGTTTGATCTGTGAAAAATTGTTTAAAAAATCCCCTCCCTTCTGGCTGGCTGCCGACTGTTTCTTTAAATAGGTAAGATTAGGGTTTTCAGATTCTGTCGTGGAAAAGGAAGGAGTTTTCGGTGAAAACTTAAGGAGTTTTCGCCGAAAACTTCAGTTGAAACCCTCTGTCTTCTCCGTTGATTTCTTCATAACTTTTTGGTGAAAACTTCAGGAGTTTTTGCTGAAAACTTCAGTGTAATTCAGCTCATCCGCCTGTGAGTTTCTTAAGATATTTTTGCCGAAAACTTTACAGTGTTTTCGGTGAAAACATTGTGCTGGGCAGTTGGATCTTCGGTTCTGACTCTGGTTTGATTTTTGGTTTGATTCTGGTTCACTCCTTGAGGTCTTGAACACGTCCATGGTTACGTATTTGACGATAAAAACCTGTGCTCTTACAAAAACACTAGAAAACCATCAAATAGATCCAAAAAGTGAAAAAGTAACCAAATCGGTAGGAAGTAGGGCAGTTGAGTGAATATTCGCTATTTTACCCCTAAAACCATGTTTCAAGCAAGGAAATGTCGCTTAAATGAGGTTGATAATCACGTCAAATCGAGTGTCATCAAAATACCCCACACTTAAGCTTTTGCTTGTCCTCAACCAAACTGAACTAGAACACACTCAAATTCACAAATGACACGAGATTAAACTGAGATTCAGTTTTTAACGATTTGGTTTAGACTGTTCCACGTAGAAACTTAACCTACACATGCAAGAACATCAACCAAACAAATTTCGATCTCACTAATTTCTGCACACTTCAAGTAGTAGTTTAAACAAAGCTCGTTTCTTGGCAAAACAATTAATCATAATTAACCAACTACGATAACACCAATTCTAATCAAAAAGTCTTTAAGCTCTAGCCATGATGTGGATGCGGAGGTAGGAAAAGTGACATGGCTATCGACTCGACTTCATCCGCCTCTAGATCTGTACGTTACATGTTCTAGCTAGGACCGATTTAAACAATGATTTATTTCAAGTTTCAACTTCTTCCTTTAATTTAGTACTGCATACTAGTGCTCGATACCAAACACTTCACTTAGGTGTTGGACCTGCCTAACTCACGGTATTTGTGCCTATGCTAGTGCTCACCCCGAACACTTCACTTAGGTGTCGGGCTTGCCTAGCTTTATTTTCAGCACTTTAAAGAACTTAGCATTGATTTGCACAACTTTATTACTTGATTTAACAATTTAGCCATTTGATCCTAGCTAGTTATAACTTTTTACACAAGATTTCGAATTGGATTTCCGTCTAATCTCAAGCCACAATCACAGGTGAACAAATATGGAGTGAAAACATGGGAGAAGCTAGCATTTATCATCTTAGAACGGTGTTATGGAGCTTTGTTATTAATAGGTAAAGCAATTCAATTGATTCAAGTTCAACTACAAGAGTGATTTATGATCTGTTCTGACCTAGACTCATTTAATATCAGGGCCGACACGTTGGTTACAGGTTCTAAGTGGAATAGTCTAGAAGTCATTGTTCAAAACTCAAGTCAATTTAACATCAAAAGTCAAGAATTGAGCAATTCTATGCTAGAGAATTTCAAAATTGAACCATAGAATCACAGAAAATCAAGCAAGATGATGCATAATCCTAGAATCCTATACCCCACACTTAAACAGTTCTGTGTCCTCACAGAACTAAACTATAGTAGAGAGACACGAAGAACCTGTGACGAGATGGTCGGTGTAGGCGATGAACACGGAGAGTCCGGAGTAGAGCGGAGTAGCTACTCAAGTTCCTACAAAAACAAAAACAACAAAAAGATCAAAAGGATACCGAGACAAGTGTCCCGGATCCACACAGAATAAAAGTCGAACAAAGAAGGTTTAGGGGAAATTTGAAAATATTTTGACTCTTTTTTTTTCAAATTCACGGCACGACACTCCTAGAGCAATCTAGATCATCCATGCTCAATCAGTTCAGAAAAAAAATCACCCTGAAACAGCAGGCACACAAAACGAGGTAGACCGGAATTAAACTCGTCAAAAATCAACAATCAGCATGTCAAAAGATTCGAAATTGAAAACCCAACAACTAACCTTTTAGACACGACTCAAGAAGATGGACGGAAAGCGATGAAGTTGGCCAAAAACGTGAAAAGCTTGTTTCGAGAATAACCGGAGCTACAGAGCTCCGATTTGGACGATCAAGTATGCGTTGAAATCGGACAGAAAAAAGGAAACTGATTTACAAAATAGACACAAGTTTTCGGCGAAAACTATGGAAGTTTTCGCCAAAAACTTCTTTGAAAATAGGCAAAAATATTAGAGATGCTCACTGTTTGCAAAAAGAGATAGGTTTTCGGTGAGAATTTTCAATTCTCACCAAAAAATTATTTTAAAACCCTTTTTTTTTCAAAAACCTAATGGAAATAAATCAAAACGAAAGGAAATTAAACTGACACTTTGGCTCCCCCGAACCTGATTCGAATGACGAAAAAGACTGACTCAAAAATAAAAAAATGGACTCCAGCCGTGGGTTGCCTCCCACGAAGCGTAACGTCCTTAAGCCGAACGGTACCTGTTAGGGACCCCAACTCAGAAGCTCCTTGAATTCAATCGTCTTCTTCAAGGACAGCAGTTGAGTGCCATGTAGCACTCCAGAAGGGTGATGCAGCCGGTAGTGCTCTAGTAGATCGTGGTTCTGTTTGGATGACCAGTTCTTCTCGAATTCTCCTACTGGAAGAGGAAAGAGGTAGTACGTGGCATGATCAATGAGCTCCATCTTCTCCACCTGATGCTCATCAAGATGTCTCTCCGGATCGAGTGTGTATACTTCCAAATCCTTGACGTCTTTGATTCCCACGTGCTCGTCTCTGGCTTGATCTATAGGTTGGCTCGGCGGAAGCTCAATTGAGGATATCTCCTTGATTTCTTCGTGCTCCTCTTCAGCTTCAACTTCAACACAGGTGAATTCCATGCTTTCAAGATAGACGAGCTTAACCCTTCATCAGCCACCACCGCCAACAATTCTTCATCAGATTCCTCTATCTCATAATAGTCATGGACGGGCTCATCTTCTTCTTCGAACATCTCATGAGCGTGTTCTTCCATTAATTGATTTGGTTGCTCGAGCTTGATGTCTGTTGTGAGATGAGCTTGTAATATTGTAGAGATATTATCCAAGGCGGATAGGGTTCTCGACGAGCATTGTTGATGTTCATGAGCTTATAGAATGATATCTTCGTTATCTCTAGCGCCACTTTGATGTGCTTGTTTGTGTATCTCTTGGTAAGCTTGTAGCATTGCAGATATATTATCAAAGAGGGAGTCAAATCTCACCGTTTGTGGTTGTTGTTGATGTAGCATCTCTTGGTAATCCTCAATATTCGGTGCTCCATTGACGCGCCACTCTTGGTACTGGTCATCCCACTTGTAATACTGCATAATCAAAACTTAAAAGCACTACCCAGGTAAATCATGGAAATATGGAGGAAAATTAATGGTAAGGCGGAAAGGTAGAAGAATAATTTGCCAACTCTTCTTTCAAACAATTAGAAGAGTCCCCGGCAACGGTGCCAATTTGATGTTGCAGTTTTAGCGATATCAAATAACTAATCTACCAAGGTAGACTAGATAGTATTCTACTCGATCTCTCTTCTTCTTGTTTACTCAAATATGTTGGCAAATTACTGAAGTTTAAACACAAGTTGTGCGTGGTGTGAGTTCCACGACTTCTAATCTAATAAAGCAGGAAAATAAAAGACAGAAAGATTAAAAGGTTGACTAACGAGAAGATAGACGAGCTTAGATTTCGAATCCCCCTTAGATCACCAAGGCAACGGCAATCACAAGACCAGCGGTTTTCAATTATAATTCAATCGATTTCTATACACCACCATAACTCCTGACCCTTAGGTTTAAGACTGGCGAACGTTTGCTCTATTCGATCTAGCTACCAAGATTAATTAGTCGCCCGGGTACGGTCGCCTCTCGCAACGACTTAACTAACTGGTGTAATTACTAACAATTTATGAGTTACTCTTGAAGCGGATTAACCCTAACTGGTTCCTACGAAATGCACACTCCAATGAATAGGTTAACTGGTTGAATTGATGTTTTAAAGAGAGGCGAGCGTTCGCTTCTATCCTCAGCTTAACAAGAATCTAAACTAGGTGATCAAGGAAGACATGTTTAAGCGCCAAAGCAGGGAACTGTCTAGCGACTACGTCTAGCGACAACATCTGGCGACTAACCCTAACTTGCAAAAATCTAATCTAGGCGATCAACCAGAGAAGAAACATAAACAGTGAAGAACAAAACAACCATACAAAGAGAAACTGATTGAACTTTTAATCTAATTACCGCCGATCCGTGACCGTTTTAAAGCCCTGGGTCACTTAGGGTTCATCTAATCTAAGCTTTACAAGTTTAGCTACTCATAACGATAACAGAAGAATCAAAGGCAACATAGGAAATCATCAAACAGAGGAAGAACATATAAGAACTGAAAAACCTAATTCTGACGAATCCGGCGAAGCTTTAATCTCCTGGATCTTCAACTTTAAGCTCCGAGCTCTCCGAGGCGGAAGGATGGCGTCACGATCTCTCCACGGATCTTCGAACTCTCTAAACTCTATCTATCAACCCTAGAGTCGGCTGACTCTCAAAAGTCTGATCTTTGAAAAGTTGTTGGAAAAATCCCCTCCCTTCTGGCTGGCTGCCGACTGTTTCGGTTTTCCAATTCTGCCGCGGAAAAGGAAGGAGTTTTCGGTGAAAACTTAAGGAGCTTTTGCCGAAAACTTTAGTTGAAACCCTCTGTCTTCTCCGTTGATTTCTTCATAACTTTTCGGCGAAAACTTAAGGAGTTTTCGCCGAAAACCTCAGTGTAATTCAGCTCATCCGCCTGTGAGTTTCTTAAGATATTTTTGCCAAAAACTTTACAGTGTTTTCGGCGAAAACATTGTGTTGGGCAATTGGATCTTCGGTTCTGACTCCGGTTTGATTTCTGGTTCGATTCCGGTTCACTCCTTGAGGTCTTGAACACGTCCGTTGTTACGTATTTGATGATAAAAACCTGTGCTCTTACAAAAATACTAGAAAACCATCAAATAGACCCAAAAAGGGCCAAAGTAACCAAATCGGTAGGAAATAGGGCAGTTGAGTGAATATTCACTATTTTACCCCTAAAATCATGTTTCTAGCAAGGAAATGTAGCTTAAATGAGGTTGATAATCACGTCAAATCGAGTGTCATCAGTTGGCCTGCCGCCTTGGGCCCGGTTAGGGCCAGACCTCCATGGGGGCTGGCTAGTGCTGGCACTTCCCTTCCAGGTGCTAGTGGCGGGTGGCGCGGGCCTCTTACCGAAGCCATTCTTGATCTCCCTCTCCACTCGGATTGCCAAGGCCACTAAATCATCGTAGTCAACATAGTGAAGGATGTTGACTTCATGCATAATCACTACAAAAAAAATACATTTGGCGTCTGGTGAACCACCCGGTCGTTGTTATGCGGACGATTCAACCAAATAAAAACAACTAATGCTAAGAAAAAGCGTATAGCAGATTGTATTCCGAGGGCTTTCTATGATTGGTTACTTCAGAATTAGCAAAATACTCGAAGGAAAACACGTTGTGCGTGGTGTGAGTTCCACGACTTCTATTTCTAAGAAATGCAGAAAAAATTAAAACAAATTAAACTAAAGTAGGTTGGGAATTAGGGTTTGAAAACAAGAATGACAAACGAACTTAGACTTTGAATCCCCCTTCGTTCCCCTGAGCATTGGCAATCAACAGATCAGCGGATTTCGATTCTCATTCAATCAATTACTAAGACACCACCATAACTCCTTACCCTTAGGTTTAAGACCGGCGAACGTTCGCTCTATCCGTTCTAACTACCAAGATTAACTAGCCGCCCGGGTACGGTCGTCTCTCGCAACGACTTAATTAATTGGTGTGATTACTAATGATTAATGAGTTACTCTTGCAGTGAATTAACCATAACCGGTTCCTACGAAAGGCACGCTCCAATTATAAGGTTAATTGTTTAATTCGATGTTCTAAAGTAAGGCGAGCGTTCGCTTCTATCCTTAGCTTAACAAGAATCTAATCTAGGTGATCAATCCAGACAAGAAACATGAACAATGAAGAACGAATCAAACATGAAAAAGAATTGAATTTCGAATCTAATCACCGCCGATCCGTGACCGCTTTAAAGCCCTGGGTCACTTAGGGTTCATCTAGTCTAAGCTCTAACGAGTTTAGCTACTCATGATCATTACAAAAAAAACAAAGACAAAGAGAGAGTTCATCATTCAAAGGAAGAACAGAAAAGAATCTGAAAAACCTAATTCAGATGACTCTGACAGACTTCGATCTTCGGTAGATAACACTCCTAGCTCCGGTTCTCCGAGATGGAAGGGATGGCGTCACGATCTCTATCCGGTTCTTCGAACTCCAACTCTTCGCTCCAGAACTTGAGAGGATTCTGATCTTGAAAAGTTGTGTTTTGTAAATTATGATTGTATCAAATGATTCCCCCTTTCTTTGGGCCGCCGGGTTAAGTATTTATACTTAACCCTAACTGATCCGGATTAGCTTGATATTTTCGCCGAAATTCTTAAGGAATTTTCGGCAAAAATTCCTTTGTGAATGGGAGTGCTTTCTCTGCCTTGTATTTTCGGTCCGAACACTTGATCCTTTTCGCCGAAACCATCCTTCACTTGGCATCAGTTGATTTGCATTAATATTTTCGCCGAATACATAAGCTCATTTTCGCCGAAGATGCACGTGTGAATGGGTAGATTTTCGGTTTGACTTGATCGGCTCCTTGGATCGATTCCGGTTTGATTCCTCAAGATTCCAACGCCTTAGACACGTCCATGACTACTCTATTTGACGGCAAAATCCTGTGCTAACATAAAAACACTAGAAAACCATCAAATAGACCCGAAACGGGCCAAGGTAACACAAATGGCACGAGATAGGGCAATCGATTGAATATTCGTTATTCTACCCTAAAAACCATGTCTTAAGCAAAGAAATGTCGCTTAAATGAGGCTGATAATCACGTCAAATCGAGTGTCATCAAATACCCACACTTAAGCTTTTGCTTGTCCTCAAGCAAACTGAATAGAAACGCTCATGTTCATAAATGATAAGATCGATTAAATTGGAGCTCAATCAAACACAATGAATTATTAGACAGATCGATCCTAGAACAAAAAACCTAACATGCATACAGATCAGCCAAATTACCTGGTGTCACTAATAAACTGCACACGACAAGTAATTAGCAACCAATTATGCACGAATTTGACCTGACCGACCAGACTCCTCACACATGATATATATAGTACAATGGGAACTCTCACTCTCTGTGTTTAAGGACGTGTTTCTGCTCTCGATCATTTTCTGTTACCGAATTCTGTCATAAGTTTGCATTTCGACCACATCTCCACCACTGTGACAACACAAGTATCTAGTCAAGAAGCACTTCCCTGCTAGGACCTTAATGAGATCTACACTACTCGGGTTTATAATGAGATGGATGATGGGAATGAATGATGATGGCTTTGTGCGGTGTAGCTTTCGACTAACTTCCTCGAATCTAATCTATGGCTTCCTACCGTCTAACCAAACACGGGTGGAATGATGAACACTCGTCCTATGATACCCTCAAGCAACCTAGCACTTATTCTTTTTCTTTACACGATTTTTTTTTCTTTTGAACTTTTCTTTTGACTTCGTTCTTCCATTTGTAGGGAGAAGAACGTTTTATTGAACTAAACTTTGAACTTTTTCTAATTTTTCTGATTTTTCTGATTTTTCTGCTTCTCTTTTTTTTTCTGAAGCTTGCTTCTTTTCTTACTTTATTTTTTTTTCTTTTGTGCCAATTTTCTTTTAGTTGCTAGAGGGGTTTACACGTCTGGACATATTAGCTAAGACCACCTGTTTAATGGCTATAGGCAGGTTACCACAAACCGACTTTCGGTAGGTCAGTCTAGAACTACAACCACATGGGATTAATGGGGAATGAAAGAAATGGGAAATGGTTGTAATGTATTATCGAACCGAAAGAACAGGCCAAGCTCAAGGGTCTAAACCTAGTGGATTTATCGTTTGGTAGGCTATCTGGCTTAGTAGCTGAATCTAGGTGCCCCTATCCTTCTAGAAACTCGTGTCATCGTGTGGTCTCGAGTAGGTCTCATGCAAATTCTAACTCATTCAAGTAAACAGAAAACCACTCAGAAAGAATTAAAATTGCAAGTTACGTGCAATGGATCAAAAGCTCACAGTTGGTTTGCTAGTCGGATTCGGTCATTTTCATGCAATCAAGGCTACAAACTACAAGTGTGATTTTAAAAATTCTGTTCTGACCAGGCAATTTAGCATCAAAGTATACAAGTTGGTTCTCAAGTTCTAGGTTAAGCAGTCTAAGCATCATTATGAAAGTTTGAACAACAACTTAACATCAAAAATCAAGAACTGAGCCATTCTAATGCTAGAGAGACTGGAATGGAATCACGAGGCACACATAAAACACAATCAAGGGCAATCAAGTTCATGCAAGGTTCTCTAGCATCCTACCCAACACTTAAATCGGACTGTGTCCTCACATGACTAATTCTAGAGTTCAGAGTGGAAAGGAAGAACCTGGATGAGGGCGGTTGATTTCAGAGGGTGAGCACAGATCCTCGGAGCAGAGGGAAGTGTATCAAAACCTGAAGCAAAGGGAGTCTCCCTAATGCCTACAAAACAAAAACAAATGAAACATAAAAAGGAAACCGGGACAAGTGTCCCGGATCCACAGCTAAAAAAGTTGGACCGAAATCCGAAAATAATAAATAAAAAGAAGACACCAGAAAAGGAATACAACCCGAGCACTGCTGGTCCGATGAGCCGGGAGGTGGAAAGTGGAGAAATTCACCGAGCTGGCGTTGCCACGCCATCTGTGCCTCATATCGCCGGTCGGCGCGGCGCATATGTTGCTGCATAATAGTCCATCGCGCCTCTTGAGTGGCGTTGTCGGTGATGCGCCACTCCTGCAGTCGCTCGTATAACTCACCAACGTCCGTAGGGTGGTGTCGGGGCTGATGAGTAGGCGCCGGGTATGGATCGGGAATGTGCGGCGGCGACTGGTGGATGTACCCTGCATGATGGTGGGGCGAGGGTATATAATCATGAAACTCAGGCGGCGGTTGCGGCTGCTGCTCCTCAGCATCATCTTCTGCCTCCGACTCGACCACATGCTGGAGTGGAGGATCAGCTGCTACATGGGGACTGAGGTCGAGTTCTAAGTCGTACTCAACCGCCAAGTCTCCTCCAACGGTCCTAACTGGATGTCGTGGAATGTGCGGGCCATACTCATGGCTGATGCCGAAGGAGAGGATGAGCTGTCCTATGAAGTTGCCACCCAAGAGTTTGCGGGGTGGCGTCTTCCTCTTGGTCTTCTGGCGGAAGATGCGAGCCAGTACCCAACCGGGGTGGAGAGGGTAGCTCTCTCGGATGGCTCGGAGAAGCATGAGCTCCTCCTTGAGGATATGGTGGCGATCCTTGTCTCGAACATATAAAAGTGACCTCCGCCAAACCATATGAATATATTTATAAAGCGGGTGAGAGAGAGACTTAACTGAGTTGCTCACCCCGAGGCGATCGCCAGGTACGCCTGTCATGTGGCTCCAGAGCGCGTGGTACTCCTCGCCGTCATCATCCTCGCCCCAGGCTAGGTGATGGTCGTGATAGTGCTCGTAGGGGATGCCGAGATGAGCGGCAAACTCATCGTAGGTGAGCTGCCTGTACACCCCACCAAGATAGAAGGTGATCACCTTCTGGCGTTGCTTCCTCTTGTGCTCATCCAGATCAAAGGTTGCCCAGAACTCCTGGAGGGCAATGGTTGGGAACTCGGCGGCGATGGTGGTCAGCTCGAGGAGACCACCCGATGCTAAGGCGTCATGCACGTTCCGGTGGTAGTCCTCATCATGATCGTGCAGTGACTCCATGGAGAGAGGACGCACGTCAGCTCCATGGATGTGCTGAATCTTCTGGAAGCACTCGAAATAGAAATCTGGTAGACGGGCGATGGTGGGATGGTATCCAGCCCGGCGAGGTAGTGCAGGTGGTGGACCCAGAATAGCAGGTGTGAAGGGAGCGGCAGCTCCTGAGCTCGAGGCGCCATCAAGTCGCGCCTTAGTCCTGCGCTCATAAGTGGGGTTCCTAAACCAGAATGAAACCAGATTAGTCAACCAAAACCTTACCCCACACTTAGTAGAAAAACTCAATTTCACAAAGAAATGAGGGAAACTAAGTGGGGTAAGCAAAGCGGAGTAACCGGTAATCATAGAAAGTAAAATACATACTTAGGAACAGCCAGAATCGGATAAGCACAATCAGAGTTCAAAAAGTCAAACCGACATTTAGAAAATCAACATTTAGGCATATCGAACCCTAATCATGGCGAGACTATCATAACTTGGAGAATGACGGTAAAATATGATTTCAAATGGCAGCACGAGAATATGAACGAGAATGAGCACATCCGACAGCCAAATGATCACAACGATTCAAAGTCAAACCGACATTTCTCACAAAAGTCAACATAACAAGGAATTAATCGTATGCATAGCAACACATGACCAATTGATATGGAAATTAAGCACGGGACTCCCTAAACATCCTAGAACAGTTCTATAAGTTCAGTTAATCCTAGTTCACACGAAACAGTCGGCACGCAAAACGAGGCAAACTGAAAAGTCAACTGAAAGTCAACCCTGACGAAATTCAGCAATCTATATGTCAAAAGATTCATATTGAAAAGTTCTACAACTTACCATGAAGTCATGATTGCTAAAAATGAACGAGTTGAGAGGAATCGGTGAAAAACTTGAAAACTGGGGTTTCGGAGAACTGGAGTTGCAAAGCTCCGATTTGGTTGTTCTAGGGCTCGATGGGATCGGAAAAGGGAGCGGCGGCGGTCGGCGACGGGGCGGGTTACGGCGGCAACGGCGATTTGAAAGAGTGGGGTGGTCGGCGATTTTTTTTTAAAATAAGGGGGAGGGTTTTCGGCTCTTTTGAACGAAAATGAAAGAAGGGAAAAGAGAGGATAAGGTCGGGTTTTTAAAGGAATAGTGGTCCGATTTTTAAAATTATTTTTGGCAAAAATGGAAGGGTGTTTTCGCCAAAATTTCAGTTAAAATGGACTGCCGGATTCTCAAGTGTGGTTTCGCCGAAAACAAGAACACGGTTTCGCCGAAAATATCAGTTAAAATGGTTTCGCCGAAAACAAAAACTTTTCGAACCAAAAACAATGAACAGGAAGAACGGGTTCGAAATTCAAAAATCAGTTTCGCCGAAAGTAAGGATGGTTTCGCCGAAAATTTTGAACTGTTCGGGTTTTAAATATTTTCGCAAATTCGGCCAACTTCAGAAAATCACAGTTAAATCCACAAAAATCGGAACGACCTCAATCAACTTGCGACTGACTCTATCACATGCAGACTCTACACGAAAAATAATAAATCAAACAAACTAACACTTTTGGCTCCCCCGAACTGACTCTAAAATACCAAGTTCAACAAAAATTAAAACAGACTCCAGCCGTGGGTTGCCTCCCACGAAGCGCTCTTTTATTAACGTCCTTGAGCTGGACGATACCTGGATGGTATTAGGAGACATCCCAACTTAGATTCTCCTTCACGCTCGCGTCGGAGTTCATGAAGTACAGCTTCGGGACTTCTCCGGTAAGCGTGAATCTCTTCCCGTTTGCATGTAGTAGCTTGGTACGTCCGTCGGGAAGGTGATCAACGAACTTGAATGGTCCGAACAGCTCTCTAGAGAGATCATCCTTCTTGAGTGTGACGATGGAAGGAATGAGGACTGTCGGCTTCTTCTTTTCTTTAATCTTCGGCTTGTTATCACCAGGATCGGTGATCGTTAGTACTTCCTTAGGAGACGCTTTCGGCTTCTCCCTCCATACTTGTTCCGGCGCCGGTTTCTCGGAACGAAATGGTGGTGCAGTTGCCTCGGTGGAAGATGGCGAAATTTTTGGTCTCCAGACCATTTGGGTCTTCGTCTTCTTGTTCTTTCCTCGAGGTCTGCTCGGTGGTTTAGAAGAGGCTTGCAGTTCCTTCTTCTTCTTCTTAAGCGGCTTCTGAACCGAAATTTCTGGCTTCTTCGTAATAACCAGGTCAATACCTGTAGCAACAACTGATCTAGAGACACTGGAAGAAGCATTAGTAACGGAGTTGACCGGAGTCAACTCCACAGTTTCAACAGCTAGGCAGTGAGATTTTTCATTCCTAGAGTCATATTTCATGCCATCTTTAAGACGGAACGTTTTCGTTTCTTTACAGACTCTTAAAGTTAAAGAACCATTTGGAACATTAATATTCATTCCAGTAGTAGCCATGAAAGGTCGACCTATGAGAATAGTAGCATCATCTGTACTAGTATCCATAATCACATAGTCAGCTAAGAACGTGAATGGACCACATTTAGTGACAACGTCTTTAATCTCTCCCTTAGGGGTTTTAAGCGATCTATCAGCAAAGACGAGTAGCATACTAGGCGGTTCAAGTTCTCCTAGGTTTAACTTTTCATATAGACTCACAGGCATAACATTAGCAGATGCTCCTAGATCAACTAAGCAACGTTCAATCTCAACATCATTAATGACCAAAGGCAAAGTAAATGAACCAGGATCAGATAACTTAGCTGGATATGGAGAAACAGGTTTCTTAATACGAATGTCAGGATATCCTTCCTTGTTCCCCTTCATGCCAGTCTTGATCCTTGCATTTGGTAGCAATTCTCTAGGGAAAGGAGGCTTCACAACGTACGGTGCAAGAGGAGGATCCTCCTTAGGCGCCGGCTTCTGTTCTTCTTCTTCCTCTTCTTCCGGAGTTTCAGCGATCCTGCGTAAAACAGAATAAGCATCAGCAATTAGGTTTGGAAGTTTTCGAGCAGTTACCATTTTAGCCTGTTCTTTTCTCAGATTCGGCTCTATCTGGCTTAGAAGCTGGCCAAATGGTCGACCAGATGCTAGCATGCTCGAGATGTTCATCACGGCTTGCTCAATTCTTTGTCCAGATACTATCTGTTCTTGATTGAGAAGAGCTTGAGCCTTGAACTGACTGTCGTGATCATCGAGTCTTGTGATGATTTGGCTGAGCTTCTTATCCAGGTCACTAACATTATTATCTTTGTGATGCTGCTGCCCTGGATAGGTATTGTTGAGATATTGATTCTGGCGATTGCCAGGAGCAGTTCCATAATTACCCGGGTTGCGTTGCGGTGGCTGGTAGACACCTGCCGGCGGATGGTTAGGCTTCTGATCCTGAGTTGGACCAGCCGGGCGGTTATTCTGGTTCTGGTTGGCGCCAGCATTGGAGGGAGGTCTGTCTTGATAGTTCCCTTGCTGTCTGAAATTACGATAACCAGCATAACCATTCTGATTATTGACGAAGCCTTTTGGATGAAATTTACCTCTTCGGCAGACCAGACTTCTGCCTTACCAAAATTCTGACAACGGCCTCCATTATGTGAGCAAGCTCCACACCACTCGCAATCAGCAACATAGACAGAAGCTGCTGGCGGCTTGATCGGTGTGGTAGACTTCTTCAAATGCTTCTCTACCTCTGCCTTGATTGTAGCTTCAAGATCTAGCTTGCTCCTTGATCCTTCAGATTGTCGCTCCCAGTTTCTTGACTTGGAGGCACAGTTTGCGAAGTGAAGGAGAGCAGCTTCAGGAGTGAGTGTAGTGCAATCCCCTTCAGCTAGAGAATTGACCCACTTGGCGGATTCTTCTCGAAGTCCACGAGAGAAGATTTCAGCTAACTGCCTCTGCTCGAATCCATGATGAGGGCCGGTGTAAAGAAGTTCTTGGAATCGATTCCAAGTATCATACAAGCTTTCTCTTTCTTTCGTTGATGATGAGGGAGAATCTGGCGATGCTGTCCTTGATGGCGGTTGTTCTGGCTGGAGGGAAGTATTCTTCAACGAAGTCCTGAGCCAGAGTATCCTAGTTAGTGTAATAGCCAGGTGGTTTGCCAGTAAGCCACCTCTTAGCAGCGCCTTTTAGAGAGAACGGGAAAGCTCTCAGACAAAGGGTGTTTTTGTCGAGGTTTCCGCTCTTAAAAGTACTGCAGAGATCAAGGAAGTCTGCAAGATGAGTGCACGGATTGTCTAGGGGTCTGCCTTCAAACTGTAAATCCCTAGAGATCATCGTCAAGAATGGAATCTTGATCTCATAGTCAGGATCTCCTTCAATGCGCGGAACGGCAATGGCAGATCGAACGCTAGTCGCGCTCGGCTTGTTATAGTCTGCTAGACTCTTCTGTGCAGGTGGGGGTGGCGGCGGTTGATCGCCATTTGGTGGTAATCTATCGTCCATGGTGGGAGATGGAGGAGGTGAAAGTGACTCGGTGTATGAAGCGGATGAAGATGGAGATGAGGAACTCTCCTTCGGTTCCTCGATCTTGATCGGAGTGATGAATGGATTGGATCTGCCTTTCGTCAGAATCTGTGATCGTAGAGGTGTAGCAGAACTGCCTGGTCTCTCTGTACTCTTGGCCTGCTCGGTTTGAGAGCGAGTCCAAGGACGGTGAGGCATACACCTGTAAACCTACAGATAACAAAGACAAACAAAACCAGTGTAAAATCGAAGTGGGTGGAAAAATGAAAGATGGAAAATAGAGGAATAAATTGCCAGTTCTTCTTTCGAACAATCAAAAGAAGTCCCCGGCAACGGCGCCAATTTGGTGAACCACCCGGTCGTTGTTATGCAGACCATTCAACCAAATAAAAACTACTAATGCTAAGAAAAAGCGTATAGCAGATCGTATTCCGAGGGCTTTCTATGATTGGTTACTTCAGAACTAGCAAAATACTCGAAGGAAAACACGTTGTGCGTGGTGTGAGTTCCACGACTTCTATTTCTAAGAAATGCAGAAAAAATTAAAACAAATTAAACTAAAGTAGGTTGGGAATTAGGGTTTGAAAACAAGAATGACTGACGAACTTAGACTTTGAATCCCCCTTCGTTCCCCAGAGCATTGGCAATCAACAGATCAGCGGATTTCGATTCTCATTCAATCAATTACTAAGACACCACCATAACTCCTTACCCTTATGTTTAAGACCGGCGAACGTTCACTCTATCCGTTCTAACTACCAAGATTAACTAGCCGCCCGGGTACGGTCGCCTCTCGCAACGACTTAATTAATTGGTGTGATTACTAATGATTAATGAGTTACTCTTGCAGTGAATTAACCCTAACCGGTTCCTACGAAAGGCACGCTCCAATTATAAGGTTAATTGTTTAATTCGATGTTCTAAAGTAAGGCGAGCGTTCGCTTCTATCCTTAGCTTAACAAGAATCTAATCTAGGTGATCAATCCAGACAAGAAACATGAACAATGAAGAACGAATCAAACATGAAAAAGAACTGATTGAATTTCAAATCTAATCACCGCCGATCCGTGACCGCTTTAAAGCCTAATTCACTTAGGGTTCATCTAGTCTAAGCTCTAACGAGTTTAGCTACTCATGATCATTACAAAAGAAACAAAGACAAAGAGAGAGTTCATCATTCAAAAAGGAAGAACAGAAAAGAATCTGAAAAACCTAATTCAGACGACTCTGACAGACTTCGATCTTCGGTAGATAACACTCCTAGCTCCGGTTGTCAAGATCTCTATCCGGCTCTTCGAACTCCAACTCTTCGCTCCAGAACTTGAGAGGATTCTGATCTCGAAAAGTTGTGTTTTGTAAATTATGATTGTATCGAATGATTCCTTCTTTCTTTGGGCCGCCGGGTTAAGTATTTATACTTAACCCTAACTGATCCGGATTAGCCTGATATTTTCGCCGAAATTCTTAAGGAATTTTTGGCGAAAATTCCTTTGTGAATGGGAGTGCTTTCTCTACCTTGTATTTTCGGTCCGAACACTTGATCCTTTTCGCCGAAACCATCCTTCACTTGGCATCAGTTGATTTGCATTAATATTTTCGCCGAATACATAAGCTCATTTTCGCCGAAGATGCACGTGTGAATGGGTAGATTTTCGGTTTGACTTGATCGGCTCCTTGGATCGATTCCGGTTTGATTCCTCGAGATTCCAACGCCTTAGACACGTCCATGACTACTCTATTTGACGGCAAAAACCTATGCTAACATAAAAACACTAGAAAACCATCAAATAGACCCGAAACGGGCCAAGGTAACACAAATGGCACGAGATAGGGCAATCGATTGAATATTCGTTATTCTACCCTAAAAACCATGTCTTAAGCAAAGAAATGTCGCTTAAATGAGGCTGATAATCACGTCAAATCGAGTGTCATCAGCGTCGGTTAGACCGGGTTTTTAGCGTCGGTCATAAATGACGCCAAATACACCTTGCGTCGGTCGGTCGACCCGACGTGAATAACCGTGACGCTAAATATATTTTTTGGTTTAGGGTTATGCACAAATTAGTTGGTTTCGTCGATTAGGACGTTTTATATGAACTGTATTTTGCGTCGGTCATCGACCGATGCTATTTACCCGTGTAAATAGTGTCGGTTACTGACCGATGCCAATTACTTTCTCACAACCGACGCCATCTTACCCTTTGGTTCGACCAGCAAATCTGGTCAGATTGTGTATTTAGCGTCGGGCTAGGTTTGTACATTTAGCGTCGGACCTTGAACAACCGACGCCAAATACACGGGTCAACACGCACTTTGTATTTTGCGTCGGTCTTTGACTGACCGACGCTATCCACTTTCGTTTCAACCGACGCCAACTCCCCTGTTTTTTGTAGTGAATGTCCCTTTGTAGGCCATTGGTAAACCTTGCTATCCTGGCCTCCTCATCCTCCTTAAGATCGAGTCTCGTCACGAGTATCTCGATTTCCTAGTTGTACTCCTCCACGGACATGCTTCCTTGCCTTAGAGTTGTAACTTGAAGTGTAAGTCTCTAGCGTAAGCTGCCGGTACAAACCTCTTCCTCATTCTCCTTTTCAACTCCACCCAAGTTCTAACAGGTTCTTCCTCCTCTCGTAGGATTTTCCGCTGGTACTGACTCCACCATAAAGCGGCGTAGTCAGTGAACTCCAGGGTGGCCACCTTGATTTTCTTCCTCTCGGAGTAGTTGTGGCAGTCCAAGAAGTCCTCCATGCTTCTTTCCCAGTCCAAGTAGTCGTCGGCGTTGGCCTTCCCGCTGAATTTAGGCACAGTGAGCTTAAGGCTGCTCACATCATCATCGACATCTTGGGGTGGTCTTTTGTCCTCCCGATCTCGGTCGTCGTGGGGTCTCTCCCTCTCATACTCCTGCTCGGACGCTCTCCTTTCCATCCGAGCTAGAGCTTCTTGTAGCGTGGCTAGAGTTTGAGTGATGTTGGGAACGTTGGCCTCCATGTGGTTGATTCTCTCGTCTTCCATGTTAGTTGATAATACAGGGAAGCAAATATATCTATCTACTCCTCTTCTTAAGATCAACCTATAATGAACGGAAACCCTAGGGCAGATTGCCTTTCTTTTTGTTTTCTTTTTTTTTCTTACAAAGCTTCGAACAAGAATGAAAATAGATGTGATTTTCTAGACTAATTTTTCTACTAACACGGGAACAACGATAGATAGGGTTTTCCAAGGATTTTCTAAGACTGAAAGTAAAGGATATGAATCCAGGGTTTCAAACCTGAAGACTGGGATAGATTGTGGTTCATCGTGTTGAACTGAAGCTCTGATACCAAAACTGGTGTGAACCGCCGCGACCGTGGGCAGACGACCCTAACCACCACAAGTTTCGTACCTTCGTTCGATCGAAAGTGGGCACCGGGGGCGGGAAAGTAGTAGGATCTATCGATTATATGTAATCGAGAACCCGTAGTGTCCAAGAATGGCTCCACGACAGAAGATGGATGCTTCTGTTGATAACACCGATCCTAAGCTATGCACGCAACAAAAACTAAAGGATTTAAAGAACAAAGTTCTGATTTATTGATTGATTCGAAAAATGGTTGATGTTTACAATGAGGCCGATGCCTCTTATTTATAGTAGAGGAACTCGTGAACAGGCTCACGATTCCTACTAGGAAAGAAACTCTAAAAATAATAAAATATTATCCTAAAGTTTTATTTAGAATATCATAAGACTTACTTGCTCCTAAAGAATTGAAACTAAAAGGGAAAATCCGAGTCCAACACTTAAAAAGACTTAAATAAATAAAAATGGCCTAAAACCCCTAAATCGGCGGATCCGGCGGATTCGGTCGGGATTGTCGCTCATGCGCGGGCCGGATTAGGAAAGTTGGCGCCGCCTTTGATGTCGGGCTTGGAATTGGCTGCGGCGTCGGTTTCTCGGGCTGGGAAATGCTCGAGGCTCCTGATGTTGGGCTCCGGCGGGTCTGATGCTGATGCTGCTTGGCTCCCGGGGTTCCTGCTCGACCGGCCCATTCGGTACTCTTCCCATTTCTTCGTTTCCTCCCATTTCTCCTTGGCTCCTAGGGTGGCAGCTCCTAGGCTTGGCTCCAGGCCTTGTAGGAGGTTGAGGGCCGGTGTTAATCCTCCTAGGGCTCGCGTCCCATGGTAGTTGGGTGCTAAAGCCCGATCGGGGCCCTCCGAGGCCGGGGCTGGCGCCCGGGTGAAGTCTGCATTCGAGCCTTCTCCATGTGCGCCCAAGCCTTTCCTTCCCTGCTTCTCCCAGTCATCCAGGAAGGCCCTTAGAGGTTCCCCTAAGATGATCATCCGTTCCTTGAGTTGTTGAAAACCTAGCCTTGTTGCTAGGGCTGGAGGAGCGTTCGGGGCGGGACTGGCTGGAGCACCTTCAGACTGGTGCTCGGTCCTCTTCAGTCGGCATTCCTCTAGGAAGGCATCTAGGGGATCCTAGGGTTGTATAGCACCTCCTAGGTCCTTAGACTTAGTGCCCGAGGTGCCGGGCAAGCTAGGCTCCTTGGCTGCTTCGAGCGCCGGGGCCCAAGTTAGGGCCGGATGGGTTTGGACACTCATCCGTGCTTGTTGGGCCCTTCAGGGAGGACTGTACTTGAACCTTACCGCCTGTTAGGGCTTGATGAACCTCCGTGGGGCTAGGCTCGGAGGCTGGCGAGGTTCCAAGCACTTCTTATAAGGTCGTAAGGCCTTTCTCCTCGTGGGTGACCCCGGCGGGGTGTAGGAATAGGAATTCCCAGCCGGTCGGCTGCCCGGGGTCATTCCAAGAAGGCCTGAAGGCAGATTACTCCCGGGCGCCAGGCCCGGCATCAGAGGTCCCCGATCGGGCCTTAGCACCCAGCCAGCAGGGGACTTAACCCCTAGGAGGTTTATCACCCACTCGTAACCCCATACAAGGCCTGGAGCCAATCCTAGGAGCTGCCACCCTAGGAGCCAAGGAGAAATGGAAGGAAATGAAGAAATGGGAGGAGGATCGAACGGGCCGGTCGAGCAGGAACCCCAGATGCCGAGTAGCATCAGCATCAGACCCGTCGGAGCCCAGCATCAGGAGCCCCGTGCATATCCAAGCCCGAGCAACCGACGCCGCTGCTAATTCCCCGCCCGACAGTAAAGGCGGTGCCAGCTTTCCTAATCCGGCCCGTGCGTGAGCGACAAGCCTGACCGGAGCCGCTGGATCCGCCGGTTTAGGGTTTTTAGCATGTTTTTATTTATTTAAGTCTTTTTAAGTGTTGGACTCGGATTTTTCCTTTTAGTTTCGATTCTTTAGGAGCAAGTAAGTCTTATTATATTCTAAATAAGACTCTAGGATAATATTTTATTATTTTTAGAGTTTCTTTCCTAGTAGGAATCGTGAGCCTGTTCACGAATTCCTCTACTATAATTAAGAGGCCTCGGCCTCATTGTAAACTCAACCTTTTTCGAATCAATCAATCAAACAGAACTTTGTTCTTTAAATCCTTTAGTATTTGTCGCGTGCATAGCTTAGAATCGGTGTTATCAACTGAAGCATCCATCTTCTGTCGTGGAGCCATTCCCGGACACTTAGGGTTCTCGGTCAATCGTGGCCGAAGGGTCCAAGTACTTCCCCGCACGGTATCGACGGTGTCCCGAGCAAAGGGCCAAGACTAGCGGTGGTTAGGGTCGTCTACCCACGGTTGCAGTGGTTCACACCACCTAGCTCAGGCCCAGCAGCTAGTACCCAGCCCTGGAGCACCCGTACCAGCCCCGATACGGCACGATACCCCAAGGAGCGCCAACGAACTATCAGGTCAAGTCCTCCACGCCATAATCATTATTTTAAAATTTTCTAAAGGTGTACCAGGTATGGATTCGAGGACGAATCCTTTTCAAGAAGAGGGGAATGACGTGATCCATGCCCCCTGATGAACCGTCGTAGAGCGGGTTGATCAAATACTACCAAGCTAGAAGCTAGGGTAGATCATATTCCACGGGTCTTCTAATGATTGACTACTCAAATGTAAAGGCAAATCACTCAGGTTAACACTTTGTGCGTGGTGTGAGTTCCACGACTTCTAATTCTAAGAAATGCACGGAAATTAAAAATTAAAACTGAAAACAGACTGAAAGATTGGTTGAAAACAAAGATGACAGACAGGCTTAGACTTTGAATCCCCCTTCGTTCACCAGAGCATTGGCAATCAGAAGATCAGCGGATTTCGATTCTCGTTCAATCAATTCTAAGACACCACCATAACTCCTTACCCTTAGGTTTAAGACTGGCGAACGTTCGCTCTATCCGATCTAGCTACCAAGATTAATTAGCCGCCCGGGTACGGTGCCCTCTCGCAACGACTTAACTAACTGGTGCAATAACTCAAGATTTATGAGTTACTCTTGCAGTGGATTAACTCTAACTGCTTCCTACGAAAGGCACACTCCAATGATTAGGTTAACTGTTCGATTTGATGTTTTAAAGTAAGGCGAGCGTTCGCTTCTATCCTTAGCTTAACAACAATCTAATCTAGGTGATCAATTCAGACAAGAAACATGAAAAATGAAGAACAAATCAAATATGAAAGAGAAACTGATTGAACTTTGAATCTAATCACCGCCGATCCGTGACCGCTTTAAAGCCCTGGGTCACTTAGGGTTCATCTAGTCTAAGCTCTACAAGTTTAGCTACTCATGTTCATACAAAAAGAATCAAAGGCAAAGACAGAGTTCATCTTGAACAGAGGAAGAACAGAAAAGGATCTGAAAAACCTAATTAAGACGACTCCGGCAGAACTTCGATCTCTGGTAATCGCACTCCTAGCTCCGAGTCTTCGAGATTAAAGGGATGGCGTCACGGTCTCTTCCTGGCTCTCCAAACTCTAAACTCTACTTCAAAACTCTTGAGAATCCTCGAAGTATGTGGTATTAGTTGGTTAAGTATTTATACTTAACCCTAATATCGCTGGTTTTGCCTAGAATTTTCGCTGAAAATCTGATGGAATTTTTGCCAAAAATTCCTTTGTAAATGAGGTGATCGCCAGCTGAGTTCTCTTGTGATTTTCGGACGCCGGTTCTCAGCGAAAACTTGGGGTTTTTACCAAAAAATTCTTCTTGCAAGCTCTGCCGATTTCTTCATGAATTTTCGCCGAAAATTCCTTTGTAAATGGAAGCAGGATTTGGTTTGACTTGATTGACTCCTTGGATCGATTCAGGTGTGATTGCTCGAGGTTCCAACGCCTTAGACACGTCCTTGGCTACTTTATTTGACGGAAAAAACCTGTGCTAACATGAAAACACCAGAAAACCATCAAATAGACCCGAAACGGGCCAAAGTAACACAAATGGCACGAAATAGAGTATTTGAGTGAATATTCGCTATTCTACCCTAAAAATCATGTCTTAAGCAAGGAAATGTCGCTTAAATGAGGATGATAATCATGTCAAATCGAGTGTCATCAAAATACCCCACACTTAAGCTTTTGCTTGTCCTCAAGCAAACTGAATAGAAACGCTCATGTTCACAAATGATAAGATTTATTAAATTGGAGTTCAATCAAACACAATGAATTATTAGACAGATAATTCCTAGAACAAGGAACCTAACATGCATACTGATCAGCCAAAGAACCTGGTCTCACTAATAAACTGTACACGATGAGTAATCGCAACCCATTATGCATGAATTTGACCTGACCGACCAGACTCCTCACACAGGAAATATTTAGTAAATGGGGAACTCTCACTCTCTGTGTTTAAGGACGTTTTTCTGCTCTCAATCATTTCCTGTTACTGAATTCTGTCATAAGTTTGCGATCCGACCACATCTCTACCACTGTGACAACACGAGTAACTAGTCAAGAAGGACTTCCCTGTTAGGACTGTAACGAATTCTACACTACAAGGGTTTATGATGAGATGGATGATGAGAATGTATGATGATGGCTTTGGTGCGGTGTAGCTTTCGACTAACTTCCCTCGAATCTAGCGTATGGCTTCCTACCGTCTAACCAGACACGGGTGGAATAGTGAATGCTCGTCCTATGATACCCTCAAGCAACCTAGCACTTTATTTCTTTACATTTTTTTCTTTTGACTTTTCTTTTGACTTCGTTCTTCAATTTGTAGGGAGAAGAACGTTATTGACTAAACTTGAAACTTTTCTGATTTTTTTTTACTTTTCTTTTGCTTTTCTCTTTTTTTCTTTGTGCCGATTTTTTTCTTTTAGTTGCTAGAGGGGTTTAGACTTTTGGACATAATAGCTAAGACCACCTGTTTAATGGCTATAGGCAGGTTACCACAGACCGACTTCCGGTAGGTCAATCTAGAACTACAACCACAGGGGATCAATGGGGAACGAAAGAATGGGAAATGGCTGTAATGTATTATCGAACCGAAATAACAGGCCAAGCTCAAGGGTTTAAACCTAATGGGTTTATCATTTGGTAGGCTATCTGGCTTAGTAGCTGAATCTAGGTGCCCCTATCATTCTAGAACTCGTGTCATCGTGTGGTCTCAAGTAGGTCTCATGCAAATTCTAACTCATTCAAGCAAACAGAAAATCACTCAAAAAGAATTGAAATTGCAAGTTACGTGCAATCGATCAAAAGCTCACAGTTGGTTTGCTAGTCGGATTTGGTCATTTTCATGCAATCGAGGCTACAAACTACAAGTGTGATTTTAAAAATTCTGTTCTGACCAGGAAATTTAGCATCAAAGTAGACACGTTGGTTCTCAAGTTCTAGGTTAAGTAGTCTAAGCATCATTATGAAAGATTGAACAACAACTTAACATCAAAAATCAAGAACTGAGCCATTCTAATGCTAGAGAGGCTAGAAAGGAATCACGAGGCACACAAAAACACAATCAAGGGCAATCAAGTTCATGCAAGGTTCTCTGGCATCCTACCCCACACTTAAATCAGACTGTGTCCTCACAGGACTAAATCTAGAGTTTAGAGTGAAGTAGAAGAACCTGGACCGAGATGGTTGGTGTAGGGGATGAGCACGGATCCTCAGAGCAGAGGGAATCTACCGAAACGAAGCATAGGGAATCTCCCAACTGCCTGCAAAACAAAAACAAATGAAAGATAAAAAAGAAACCGGGACAAGTGTCCCGGATCCACACAGAAAAAAGTTGGATCAAAATCTAAAAAGAAGAAATAAAAAGAAAGGACAAGGAAAAGGACACCACCCGGTCATAGCTGGTCAGGGGCGTCGGGGGGTGGAAGGTGGAGGGCGTCGCCGACCTGACGTTGCCATGCCAGCTGTGCCTCATATCGCTCGTCAGAGCGGTGCATGTGTTGCTGCATAATAATCCATCTCGTATCCTGAGTGGAGGTATCTTGGATCCGCCACTAATGGAGTCGCTCGTATAGCTCTCCAATATCCGCGAAATGCGGTCGGTGCTGAGGGTGGGGTGCCTGATATGGATCTGGAATGGGCGGCGGCGACTGGTGTGCATACCCTGCCTGATGATGTGGTGAGGGTGTATGATCATGAAACTCAGGCTCTGACTGGGGCCGCGGCTCATTAGCATCATCTTCTTCCTCTGACTCTTCCTCGACCTGGAGAGGAGGGGGCGCCAGCACCTGTGGACTGAGGTCCAACTCGAGGTTGTATTCGATCGCTAAATCTCCACCGACGGTATATACTCTGCGTCGTGGGATGTCCGGGCCAAATTCATGGCTGATACCGAGGGAGATGATGAGCTGGCCCACGAAGTTGCCTCCCAGAAGTGAGCTGGGTGGCCACGGCTTCTGCATCTTCTCGCGTAGTATGCGTGCAAGCACCCACCCGGGATGGAGAGGATAACTCTCCCAGATGGCGCAAAGAAGAGTGAGCTCCTCTCTGCTGATGTGGTGGAGGCTCTTATCTGGTGCAAACAAAAGAGAACGACGCCAAACCATGTGAATGAATCGATAGAGAGGGTGAGAGAGGGACTTAACTGAGTTATGCTTCGTGGTACGATCGTCGGGCACTCCAGTCATGTGGCTCTAGAGCGTGTCGTACTCCTCTCCGTCATCGGAGTCGTTCTCCCAGCTGAGGTGATGTCCCTCGTAGTGCTCGCGGGGGATCCCGAGATGAGCAGCAAACTCATCATAGGTGAACGACTTGTACACCCCGCCAAGGTAGAAGGATACCACCTTCCCATGCTGCCTCCTGTTATGCTCGTCCAACTCGAACGTGGCCCAGAACTCCTGGAGTGCGATGTCCGGGAAGTCAGCAACTAGGGTGGTAGCTCCAGCAGTCCTTAAGGTAGCAAAGAGTCAAGCACGTTTCGGTGCCAGTCCATGTCGTGCTCGAAGAGTGACTCCAAGGAAAGTGGGCGCACGTCGGCTTCGGGAACACGTTCGAGCCTCTGGTAGCGCTCGAAGTAGTGCTGGGGTAGGCGGGCAACGGTGAGGTGGTACCCGTCTCTGCCAGGAAAGGATGGTGGAGGACCGAAGATGGCGGGTGTGATGGGAGCGGGAGCTCGGGAGCTAGAGCCGGCGTCAAGGCGCGCCTTAGTCCTGCGCTCATGAATGACATTCCTAAAACCAGAAACGAAACCAGATTAATTAACTAAAAACCCACCCCACACTTAGTAGAAAAACTCAATTTCACAAAGAAACGAGGAAAACCGAGTGGGGGTAAGCAAAGTAAACAACCGGTAATCACAATAAATCACAGAGCATGCATATGTCTAGCCGGAATGTTCAAATCATAATTAGGGATCAGAAGTCAAACCGTCATTCAAAAAGTCAACATCAAAGCACATTGAACCCTAATCATGGCAATTACTAGCTCAAAGCGGGAAATGACGGCATAATCAACAACTCAGATGGCAAGCACAGTAATATGAACGTGAATGAACACACATGGCAGCCAAAAGAATATAAACAAGTCATGGTCAAATCGACATTTCTCATAAAGTCAACACCGCAAAGAATCAATCTTTAAGCATATCAACACACGATCAAATGGTATTAAAATTCAGCACAATCCTCCCTAAGCATGCTAGATCAGTCCAAAACATTCAACTAACCTAGTTCACACGAAATCAGTTGGCACGTAAATCGAGGTAAACCAAAAAGTCAACCGAAAGTTAACCCCGACTAAATTCAGCATTCAACATGTCAAAAGATCCGGAATGAAAAGTTCTACAACTTACCTTGAAGCCATGGGTGCTGAAAATGAACAGAGAGAGAGAAATCGGTGAAAAAAATGAAAAATTTAGGGTTTGGCTGAACGGAACTCTAGAGCTCCGATTCGGACGATCTACAGCTCAAAATGTTTGGAAAAGGTAGGGGAGAGGTGCGGCGGTGGCGGCGTTTTAATGGTGGCAGCGACGGCTTGGTTTTAAAACTGGGGGAGAGGTTTTCTTTTTTCGAAAATGAAGAAGTGAGGGGAGAGAGAGAGTGTGACCGGGAAATAGGGGAGAAAGTTGGTTGATTTTGCCTCAAGTTTTCGGTGAAAATGTGTGCAAGTTTTCGCCAAAAACACAAGTGAAAATAGTCTGCCGATTTTCAAATAAGTTTTCGCCAAAAACTTCATAGAGTTTTCGCCGAAAAGTTTAGTTAAAATCGTCCAGAAAACACAGTGGAATTTTCTAAGGAGTTTTCGCTGAAAAATGGGACAGTTTTTCGCCGAAAAGTTTGAACTGCATGATTGAAAATATTTTCGCAATCCTGGCAAACTTCAGAAAATCACAATTAAATTCACAAAAATTGGAACAACCTCAAACAACTTGTGATTGAAACGATGACACACAGACTACACACGAAAAATAAGAAATCATGCAAACTGACACTTTTGGCTCCCCCGAACCGACTCTAAAACACTAAGGTTGACACAAATGAAAAACTGACTCCAGCCGTGGGTTGCCTCCCACGAAGCGCTCTTTTATTAACGTCCTTGAGCTGGACGATACCTGGACGGTATTAGGAGACATCCCAACTTAGGTTCTCCTTAATGCTAGCATCGGAGTTCATGAAGTAGAGCTTCGGGGCATCTCCGTTAAGCATAAATTTCTTCCCGTTAGCGTGTATAAGCTTGGTACGTCCGTCGGGAAGGTGATCAGTGATCTTGAACGGACCAAATAGCTCTTTTGAGGGGTCATCCTCTACAAGGAAGACGGTGGAAGGGATGAGAATGATCGGCTTCGTCTTCCCTTTAACCTCCGGCTTTGTATCACCAGGATCGGTGATCGTAGGTATTTCCTTAGGAGATGCTTTTGGCTTCTCCTTCAATACTTGTTCCGGCGCCGGTAGCTAGGAATGAATTGGTGATGCAGCTGGCTCGGATGAAGGTGGCGGCACAACTGGTCTCCAGACCATTTGAGTCTTCGTTTTCTTCTGATTCCTTCTCCGCGACCTGCCGGGTTCCTTGCTCGGCGGTGAAGAAGAGGCTTTCAGTTCCTTCTTCTTTGGCGGCTTCTGAGCAGCAGATTTTGGTTTCTGCTTTGTAATCTGTTCAACACCTGTAACAACAATTGATCTAGGAACACTAGAAGAGATGTCAGTAACGAAGTTGACCGAGGCCAACTCCATAGTTTCTACGGATAAACAACGTGATTCTCCCTTAGGAATGTATTTCATACCGTCCTTGAGACGGAATGTTGCAGTATCCTTTCCAACCCTTAATGTTAACGAACCATTTGGAACATTAATGTTAATGCCGGCTGTCGCCATAAACGGCCGGCCTAATAGTAGGGTAGAATAGGTCCCTTGAGTATCCATTACTACATAATCAGCGAAGAACAAAAAGGGCCACAACAAGTGATTACATCCTTGATTATTCCTCTAGGTTCTTTTATAGTTTTGTCAGCGAACACTAAATGCATCCTAGCAGGTTGTAGTTCACCTAGGTTCATTTTCTTATATAAACACATAGGCATGACATTTATAGAAGCACCTAGATCAACCAAACTACGCTCAATTTCAATGCCATTAATGATTAAAGGTAACGTAAAAGGGCCAGGCTCGGAGCACTTAGCTGGGATAGGTATGGGTGGTGATTGCGAAATGATAGCTGAGCATTCTCCCTTAGAGGGAGTGGAAAGTGCTTCCTTCTTCTTCTCTAGGCTGTTCTGCTCACTGCTCCTGGTTGTGATGACTTTAGCATGCTCAGTCTTCATGGCGGGGTTGCTTTGAGACGGTGCCTGACTGAAGAGAGGACTGTTAGCCAGCAGGCTAGCAACTTTGTTTAACATGCTCTCTACTTGCTGACCTTGAGCGATCTGTCCTTGGTTAACAGCAGCTTGGGCTTCGAACTGACTATCGTGATCGTCGAGCCTTGCCATGATCAGGTTGAACTTCTTGTCTACCTCGTTATCCCTTGTGTTCCCTGATGTAGATCTCTGAGGTTGCTGTTCTCTAGTGAATCCAAAGTTGTAAGGAGGACGCTCTTGGAAGCTCCTTTGTTGTTGAGGAGGTTGTCTGGACTGACGGTAGTCAGGGTAGCCCTGTTGACTGTTGGTGAAACCTTCAGAAATGAAGTTCACCTCTTCTACCAAACAAGCATTGATTTCCTTCAGTCGCTTCTGGACTTCTGCTTCAATAAGCTCTTCTATTCTCCAATGCCTCTTAGCTCCTTTGGTCTGCCTAAGCCTTGAGATGCTGTCCCTGTAGGCAGTGGTTCTGGAAGGAGGGGAGTATTCCTCTATGAATCCTTGAGCAAGATCCTCCCAGTTGGTGTAGTGACCGGGTGGCCTGCTAATTAACCATCTCTTTGCGGCGCCTCGGAGTGAGAGTGGGAAGGCTCGCAAGCATAAGGTATCCTTATCGAGGCTCCCACTCTTAAAGGTCTCGCAAAAAGCAAGGAAATCCGCCAAGTGTGTGCATGGATTATCATGAGGCTTTCCTTCAAACTGTAGACCCCTAGAGATCATTTCCGAGAAGGCGGTCTTGATCTCATAGGCAGGACCGTCTTTTTTGCGCGGCACAAAGATGGGAAACTGAACACTAGCAGCCATTGTGGTAGGGAAAGGTGGATCAGAAGTGATTTGTTTCTAAATTTTCTTATCCTGCAAAAGACAAAAATAAACACAACCGGTGTAAAATCGAAGTGGATGGAAAGGTGAAAGATGGAAAGTAGAAGAATAAGATAGCAGTTCTTCTTTCGAACAATCAAAAGAAGTTCCTTGGCAACGGCGCCAATTTGATGAACCGTCGTAGAGCGGGTTGATCAAATACTACCAAGCTAGAAGCTAGGGTAGATCGTATTCCACGGGTCTTCTAATGATTGACTACTCAAATGTAAAGGCAAATCACTCAGGTTCACACTTTGTGCGTGGTGTGAGTTCCACGACATCTAATTCTAAGAAATGCACAGAAATTAAAAATTAAAACTGAAAACAGATTGAAAGATTGGTTGAAAACAAAGATGACAGACAAGCTTAGACTTTGAATCCCACTTCGTTCACCTTGGCAAGCAGCAGATCAGCGGATTTCGATTCTCGTTCAATCAAGTCTAAGACACCACCATAACTCCTTACCCTTAGGTTTAAGACTGGCGAACGTTCGCTCTATCCGATCTAGCTACCAAGATTAATTAGCCGCCCGAGTACGGTCGCCTCTCGCAACGACTTAACTAACTGGTGCAATAACTAACGATTTATGAGTTACTCTTCAAGTGGATTAACCCTAACTGGTTCCTACGAAAGGCATACTCCAATGATTAGGTTAATTGGTCGATTTGATGTTTTAAAGTAAGGCGAGCGTTCGCTTCTATCCTTAGCTTAACAAGAATCTAATCAAGGTGATCAATCCAGACAAGAAACATGAAAAACGAAGAACAAATCAAACATGAAAGAGAAACTGATTAAACTTTGAATCTAATCACCGCCGATCTGTGACCGCTTTAAAGCCCTGGGTCACTTAGGGTTCATCTAGTCTAAGCTCTACGAGTTTAGCTACTCATGTTCGTACAAAAAGAATCAAAGGCAAAGACACAGTTCATCTTGAACAGAGGAAGAACAGAAAAGGATCTGAAAAACCTAATTAAGACGACTCCGGCAGAACTTCGATCTCCGGTAATCTGCACTCCTAGCTCCGAGTCTTCGAGATGAAAGGGATGGCGTCACGGTCTCTTCCTGGCTCTCTGAACTCTAAACTCTACTTCAGAACTCTTGAGAATCCTCAAAGTATTTGGTATTAGTTGGTATTATGATGGATATCTTGATTTCGGCTGTCGGTTAAGTATTTATACTTAACCCTAATACTGCCGGTTTTGCCTAGAATTTTCGCTGAAAATCTGATGGAATTTTCGCCGAAAATTCCTTTGTAAATGAGGTGATTGCCGGCTGAGTTCTCCTGTGATTTTTGGATGTCGGGTTCTCGGCGAAAACTTCTTCTTGCAAGCTCTGCCGATTTCTTCATGAATTTTCACCGAAAACTCCAAGGGATTTTCGCCGAAAATTCCTTTGTAAATGGAAGCAGGATTTGGTTCGACTTGATTGACTCCTTGGATCGATTCCGGTGCGATTCCTCGAGGTTCCAACGCCTTAGACACGTCCTTGGCTACTTTATTTGACGGCAAAAACCTGTGCTAACATGAAAACACTAGAAAACCATCAAATAGACCCGAAACTGGCCAAAGTAACACAAATGGCACGAGATAGAGTATTTGAGTGAATATTCGCTATTCTACCCTAAAAACCAAGTCTTAAGCAAGGAAATGTCGCTTAAATGAGGCTGATAATCACGTCAAATTGAGTGTCATCAACCCCAGACACTACACGACTGATGCCGACCCGGCCTCAGCACTGAAGCCGAGCGAAGACTACACTAGGCCCAGGTGGTGTGAACCGCCGCAACTGTGGGCAGACGACCCTAACCACCGCTAGTCTCGGACCTTCGCTCGATCGACAGTCCGCACCGGGGGCATGAAAGTACTAGGACCCGTCGGTTATATGTAACCGGTAACCCGTAGTGTCCAGGAATGGCTCCATGATAGAAGATGGATGCTTCTGTTGATCACACCTATTCTAAGCTATGCACGCAGCATAAAACTAAAGGATTTAAAAGAACAAAGTTCTGTTTGATTAATTGATTTGAAAAAAGTTCGAGTTGACAATGAGGCCGAAGCCTTTTATTTATAGGTGAGGAAGGGAGAACAGGCTCTCCTTTTCCTCCTATAAAACTAGCTAATAAACTATTAAAGAAATATAAAAAGAGTCCTAAAAAGGACTGAAATTCGGAGCCTTATTCCCCAAGGAAAAGACTCCTTCATAAACACTAACACTAAAAAGGAAAAACTAGAAATTCCTAAAAAACAGCTAAACGGGTTCTGGAAGAATCAGCCAAATAAATAGTAAATTAATTCAGAAAATTAAGCCTTTTGGCAGAATTCTAGAAGACTCTATGGGCTACAACTTTCGTGTTGTGCATCAATCCTAATTATGTCTCCAGATAGCCCATATTCGTCAATCTTCATCAGACTAGAAATCTGTCCAAAACCGGAAAATCCTAGCTTGATTATGATTTCTTGTTTGGAAGTATTTGGCTTCTTCTCTTCATTTCCCGTATCCTTGTTGGTCAAGCATCCTTCATTGGATCAGGCTCAGGAGGTGTCCTGATCCTAGCTCCAAGTATTGGCTCCCTCGGATCAGCATCCGAGCTCCACTCCTTGATGCTTAGGCCAAGCATCACTAGGACTTGATTTAGCCCTATCTCCCTCAATACTCCTCCAAATTCAGCTCCATTTGTTGGAGGGTGCTCCTGACACTTCAAGATATCCAGGGCTGCTAGAATTTCCCAAAATGCACGACCCAATTTTTGGCTAGGCCAAAAGCACGCTTTTGTGGTGCCCGACGCTTGGTCCAGCGCACGAGGCTGGCTCAATGCTAGGCCTTTGTCGATTCTGGCCAAGCCTTCTGCTTTCTTCTTTATCCAGGTCTTCAGGGATGTTCTCAAGGGGTCAATAATGGCTGGTGATGGTTTGAGGCTCGTGGCACTGGTCATGGGGCCTAGTTTAGGTACTAGGCCTAGTTCTCGGTCGGCTCTGGGGCCTGTCTTCGGGCTCCAGTGAGTTCCAACCGGGCCCTTTTCTCTCTTCATCCGCCAATGCTCTAGGAATGCTCCTAGAGACTCACCATACTCCTCTTTACCTCCAGGGCTTGTGGCAATTAGGTGAGGACCTAGTGGAGGCCCTCGGCTCAGGGCTAGTCTTGGCTCGGGGTCGGGACTTGGGGCTTTGGCTCCCTAAGGTTCGGGAGGTGGTTCTGGCGTAGGCCTAGGCCTGGTGTAGTCTTGGCCTGACATTAGTGTTGGGGCCGGCTCGACATCAGTAGGGTCGGGTCGTGGTGTGAACCGCCACAACCGTGGGCAGACGACCCTAACCACCGCAAGTCTCGGACCTTCGCTCGATCGACAATCAGCACCGAGGCGGGAAAGTACTAGGACCCATCAGTTATATGTAACCGGGAACCCGTAGCGTCCAGGAATGGCTCCACGACATAAGATGGATGCTTCTGTTGATAACACATATTCTAAGCTATGCACGTAGCATAAAACTAAAGAATTAAGAACAAAAGTACTGTTTGATTGATTGATTCGAAAAAAATTGATGTTTACAATGATGTCGAGGCCTCTTATTTATAGTAGAGGAACTCGTGAACAGGCTCACGATTCCTACTAGGAAAGAAACTCAAAAAATAATAAAATATTATCCTAAAGTCTTATTTAGAATATAATAAGACTTACTTGCTCCTAAAGAATCGAAACTAAAAGGGAAAATCCGAGTCCAACACTTAAAAAGACTTAAATAAATAAAAATAGCCTAAAAACCCTAAACCGACGGATCTGGCGGCTCGGTCGGGCTTGTCGCTCACGCGCGGGCCGGATTAGGAAAGTCGGCGCCGCCTTTGATGTCGGGCTTGGAATTGGCGGCGGCGACGGTTGCTCGGGCTTGGAAATGCTCGGGGCTCCTGATGTTGGGCTATGGCGGGTCTGATACTGATGCTGCTCGGCTCCCGGGGTTCCTGCTCGATCGGCCCGTTCGGTCCTCTTCCCATTTCCTCATTTCCTCCCATTTCTCCTTGGCTCCTAGGGTGGCAGCTCCTAGGCTCGGCTCCAGGCCTTGTATGGGGTTGAGGGCCGGTGTTAAACCTCCTAGGGCTTGGGCCCGGTGTTGGCCGGATGCCGAGTGCTGGTCGGGGTTCCAGAGCGCCGTGCCCGACGCCCGGGCGGCCTATCTTGGGATCGCCTGGTTGGTCAGCAGGGTATATCCGGATCGAGTGATCCGGTCATCATCCTCGTTGTGCCTCTCCTGGTTCCAAATCTTCATGTAGAGGGTGGGCCGTTCCTTGAAAGCCTTAGATTGGCTACGGGTCAAAGGTAGCTCGGGGCGGGTCCAAGGAACAGGGGGCTCATCATTCCCCTCTTCTTGAGAAGGATTCGGCCTCGAATCCGGCTCTGCATAAACCTCATCATAATAGGGTGTTAGATCAGCAACATTGAACGTGGCACTTACCCCATAGGAGTTATGGAGGTTTATCACATAGGCGTTGTTGTTGATCCTTTGGAGTATGGTGTAGGGGCCGTCGCCTCGGGGAAGGAGTTTAGATTTTCTTTGCTCGGGGAATCTATCTTTCCGGAAGTGAATCCATACTTGGTTGCCTACTTCGAAGATCTTCTCTTTTCTCCCTCGATTGGCGTTCCTGATGTACTGAGTAGTTCTTCTTTTGATGTTGGCCTTAGCCTTCTCGTGAAGCTTTCGAACATACCCGGCCTTCTCTTGTTCGTCGGCATCTAGAAATTCGTGCAGAGGTAGTGGCGACAAGTCTAAGGGGGTTAGGGGGTTGAACCCATAGACAAGCTCGAATGGTGATTACTAGGTGGCGGAGTTGGCAGCCCGGTTGTAGGGAAATTCAACATGGGGAAGGCATTCCTCCCAAGTCCGAATGTTAGATGAGATGATAGCTCGTAGCATTTGAGAGAGGGATCGATTAACTGCCTCGGTTTGGCCGTCGGTCTGAGGGTAGCATGTTGTAGAGAACATAAGCTTAGTACCCATCTCGGCCCAGAGAGTCTTCCAGAAGTAGCTGAGGAACTACCTCTTGGAAAAATAAGTCGGCGATGTTAGAAGCATCGTCGGCCTTGTGACATGCAATAAAATGGGCCATCTTTGAAAATCTGTCTACTACAACAAAGATGGAGTCCTTTCCCTTCCGGGTCTTAGGTAGCCCTAGAATGAAGTCCATTGAAAGATCAACCCACGGGTGCTCGGGTATCGGTAGAGGGGTGTACAATCCGTAGGGTTGGAAGTGGTACTTAGCCCTCTGGCACTTAGAACACTGAGCAATGAGTTTTTCTACGTCGTGGCGCATCTTGGGTCAGTAGAAATGCTCCTTGGGGTTGGACATGGTCTTGGCTACCCCAAAGTGCCCCATAAGTCCTCCTTCCCGAGCTTCTAGGGCTAATACTATCCTGCATGAGTGATTAGGTAGGCAGAGTTTGTTTTCTTTGAACAAGTACCCGTCCTGTCGATAGTATTTACCAAACCCTCCTTATTCACATGCTTCAAAGACACTCTTAAAATCTTGGTCGGCCGCATAAAGTTCCTTAATGTACTCAAATCCAATGAACTTGGTGGTAAGGACAGAGAGGAGGGTATACCTTCGAAAAAGGGCATCGGCCACCACATTCTCTTTACCTTGTTTGAACTTGATGATGTAAGGGAATGACTCAATGAATTCTACCCATCGGGCGTGCCTTCCGTTGAGTTTATGTTGTGCCTTTAGATATTTGAGGGATTCATGGTTTGTGTGGATGATAAACTCTTTGGGCCACAAGTAATGTTGCCACGTTTTAAGGGCTCGGACTAGGGCATAGAGTTCCTTGTCGTAGGTCGGGTAGTTGAGGGGCGCTCCATTGAGTTTTTCACTGAAATAGGCGATAGGTCTTCCTTCTTGCATGAGGACGGCGCCAATCCCTACTCCGGAGGCATCACATTCAATCTCTAAGGGCTTGTTGAAGTCGGGGAGCTTGAGGAGGGGTGCTTCGGTCAGCTTCTTCTTTAAGATTTCGAAGGCTGCTTGTTGACTCGGGCCCCATTGGAACGGAAGATCCCTTTTGATGGCCACCATGAGGGGGGCAGCTAGGGTGCGAAAGTCTCGGACAAATCTCTGGTAGAAGCTAGCCAACCCATGAAAACTCAGAATATCCGTGATGCTTCGTGGGGTTGGCCAAGACTTGATGGCTTTGATCTTTTCCTCATCCACTCTTATTCTTGAAGAGCTAACAACAAAACCAAGAAACACTAGGTGATCGGTGCAAAAAGTGCACTTAGCCACGTTGGCATACAATTGTTCTTTTCTTAGAACTTCTAGGACCAACTTGAGGTGTCCTAGATGGTCTTCTAAGTTTTTGGAGTAGACTAGGATGTCATCGAAGTATACTACTACAAATTTTCCAATGTAAGACCGTAAGACTTGATTCATTAGTCTCATAAAAGTGCTAGGGGCGTTAGTTAAGCCGAAGGGCATGACCATCCATTCATAGAATCCTAATTTGGTTTTAAAAGCGGTTTTCCATTCGTCTCCTTCCTTCATTCGGATCTGGTGATATCCGGATCGAAGGTCTATTTTGGAGAAGATGGTAGACCCATGCAGCTCATCAAGCATATCATCTAGTCTAGGGATGGGATGTCAATACTTAACTGTGATGTTGTTAATGGCCCTATAGTCAACACACATCCGCCACGTTCCCTCCTTCTTTGGGACTAGGATGTCCGGGACGGCACAAGGGCTCATGCTCTCCCGGACGTATCCTTTGTTCATTAATTCTCCCACTTGGGATTGGATCTCCTTGGTTTCCTCCGGGTTGGTGCGGTATGCGGCCTTATTGGGTAGGGCTGCCCCGGGTACCAAATTAATTTGGTGCTCTATCCCTCGAAGTGGGGGTAGTCCGCTAGGGACTTCATCGGGAAAACATCCTTGTAATCCTGCAAGAGAGATGAAACAACACTAGGTATTGTCGGGCTAGGGTTAGAGTTAAGGCAGTCTCTATATCGGATCACCACCATAGGCCTTCGGGCTAATAGGGCTTGCTTGATATCCCAGGAGGTGGCGACCAGACCTTCCTTCTTCTTGTTTTCCTGAGAGATGGCCCCAATAGAGATTGGGTTTTCTGTTTGAGTGCTTATAGCTGGATCTGACCATTCCTTTTTATTTTTTCACGTTCTCTTTCTTTCTTTTCTTGCATAACTCACCTCTCTATCTGGTCTTTTAGGATTTCCGAAGGTGAGAGAGGTTTGAGTTTGTACTTAGTGCCTTTATGGATGAGGCTGTAGCTATTGGTTCTTCCATCGTGTTTGGAGAACCTGTCAAATTGCCATGGTCGGCTAAGTAATACATGGGCAGTGATAAGGAATTTATCAAGGTCGTATTCCTCAGGGTTCCCTCATAGGCTAATACTCACAACGTTCGTAAACGGTCCATACATTTAGAGTTGAGATTTGGTTTGGAAGAAAACAAGTTAAAAACATAAGCAAACAAGGTAAAATTGACAAGTGAAAATTGAGGATCAAACAAGAGAAAGGAGTTTAGTCTAGCAAGGGGTTTCTTCAAGCTCAAGGTTCATGAGGTGTAATTAATGACCATGCATCTCACTCAAGTAGAATCAACGAACTCTCGCACAATTGACTCTCTATTCCTAGACCAAATGCACCATGCTCTCGCTATGTGAACAAAGGGAGTGGAATGCTTTAAACTAGCTCAATGAAATGCTTGGAACTTGAATTCTATGCTAACAATCATCTAGCACAAGGTAATGATGCAAGACACTCTCATGTCAATCATATAACACTAGTCTAGCAATCACAAGGGTCTTTCAACCTTCAAATGAAAGAAAACTAAATGCACACCAAGTGTTTGATAAAATGACAACAAGGAAAACAAGCTCAAAATGGTTGTAACTTGATAATCCAATCTCTCAAATCATCCAATTACAATCCTACAATCTTAGATCAACATCAATCAAACATTCTCATGTATTGAAAGACATAACAATACCAAAAGAACAAGTCAAGCTCAAATGGCTACAAAGCACAAGGTCTAGGATCATCATCTTACACAAATGGCTATAAGGACATCAATCCAAACAATCAATCACCTATCCTAGCTTGATCCATCCCTCACTAAACTAAACCTAAGTTTAGCCTAGCTTAACCATGGAGGAAACCTGAAATTTAGGAGAGGAGATCATCCTTGCTTCCATGGAGGATCTTCTCACTTTGCTCTTCAAGCTCCAATCCAAGGGTGGAAGGCTTCCCTTAGATCTCCAAATTGATCAACAATTGAGGGAGGTTGGTGTGTGGTTGAGGGAGAGGGAGAGGATGATGATTGGAGTTGATGATGAACAATTGAGAGAGAGAGAGGTGGACGGCGATGATGTAAAATTAGAATGAAATTGATGCCCTCAACCTTCGCCTCCTTCACCTTTATATAGCACGCCGGATTTGCCCGATATTTTCGGCGAAAATGATGCAAAGGTTTCGCCGAAAACATCTTCAAGTTCCAAATGCCCGCCGTCTGCCTCTAGTTTTCGGACCGAAGACTTGACTACTTTCACCGAAAGCTTCTTCTTCGGCGAAAACTATATGATAGTTTCGCCGAAACTGTCTTCAGCTAAAAATCACATTTTCTTCAATTTTGCCACGTCCATATCTCCTCCGTCCTAGCTCCGATTGACCTCCCGTTTGATCCTACGTGCTCCTTGTCACCAGTACTACAATGCCAAGACCTGAAAATACAAAGAAAACACCTCCAATAGACATGGAATTGGCCTCAAAGTGGCAACCGAGCAACAGAATAGCACTTAGCACAAAACTTCGATAAAAACATATTATGCATGGCATTTAAGGATCAAACACAGGCGTTTCATAGGTCAATGATAAGCGAAAAATGCACCAAATAAAGTCACATCAGGCAGCCTCCATGGGTACAACGTCACGTAGGACTTGATCAGCGTACCTTCCAATACTGAACGGGATGTAGGACTGGCGGGTGACCTTCAACTCTCCACAATTGCTAAGCCAGTGGAGCTTATAGGGGTGGGGATGCTTTTGGGTGCGTAGATGGAGCCCTGTTACAAGCTCGTGACTAACAGCATTGGTACAGCTGCCACCATCAATTACCATGCCACAAACCTTATTTTGAATGACGCATCGGGTGTGGAACAGGTTGTCTCTCTGCTCCTGTCCATTGCCTAGGGTTTGGGTGCTAAGAAGCCGTCGAGTTATGGCAGAGTATCGAGGGGTTTTTCTCGATCGAGTATTCCGTTGGCTATCGTCATCGGTGCTGGCGAAGGTGTTATGAGGGCCGTCGGGGTCGGCCAGGGCACCGGGGCTGGATAAAGAGTCAGGTATGGGCGGCCGGAGGTGTGAGAGCCAGGGCTCGGTTGATTCAACGAAATCCCCGGTTGTCCGGCCTGTGCCATGGCTCGGGCCTTGGCTCAGGTGATCCTGGTGGTGACGGTGCTGGGAGGTGGACCGGGGGTCGACCCACCACTGGACGGAGGGTTTCTTGGTGATTGGTCAGGGGCAGTCTTAGCGGAACTGCTGAGGTTACCCGACGGATGAGCGGAGTGTGGTGTCGGGGGTTGGCTGGGTGCCGGGGCTGGGGCCGGTTGCTGATCTGAGGCCGGGGCCGGTAATGGTGTGGGGGATGGTGCTGAGGTTGATGCCGGGTGGGGGCTGGATTTCCTTCGACTGCCCTTTCGATCCGGTCGATTGATGCCTTCATTTGGGCTAGGATCTGTGCGATCGTGGGTAGGGTGGCTTCGAGCAAGGCGAGTTCTTCTTCTGTCATATTAGTTGATAATACAGGGAAGCAAATATATCTATCTACCCCTCTTCTTAAGATCAACCTATAATGAACGGGAAACCCTAGGGCAGATTGCCTTTCTTTTCGTTTTCTTTTCTTTTCTTACAATGCTTCGAACAAGAATGAAAATAGATGGGATTTTCTAGATTGATTTTCTAATAACACGAAAACAAAGATAGGTAGGGTTTTTTATGTGAACCGCTGCAACCGTGGGCAGATGACCCTTGAACACCGCAAGTTGAGATCGTGCAACGAGGTAGAACCGTCGGGAACCAGGGGCGGATAAGTACTTTGACCCGTCAGCTATATAACAGCTGGGAATCAGAAGTGTCCAGTCGATGACGCCACGCCAAGAGATGTATGCTCTTGATATATGTCGGGGACTTCAGTATCGCAACATGCAGATACAATAAGGTTTCAAGAACTGAGTTCTATCAAAAAGGGGGGGTTTATTTCATAAAAGTTGTGTTTAAAAAGGGTGGCCGGCGGCCTCTATATATAGGTGAGGGAACAAGCTCTCCTCCCTAAACACTACATCCTAAATAATAATAAAATAAAGAAATAAAAGAGTCCTAATTAGAAAACCTAAAGAGGACTTTATCTAACCCTAACCTAGACTAAAAAGAGGGAAAATTTGGACTCCAACCCTACAAGGGAAAAGAATCCTACTTTGACAAGAACTCCTAAAAAGGAGGCTGGAAAATCCTAAAAACAGCTAAGCGGATTCTGGAATATTCGGCCTAATAAATACCAAATTAATTCTGAAAATTAAGCCCTTTATCATACCCCTAGAAGACTCCATGGGCTACAACTTTCGTGTTGGACTTCAGTCCAAATTCTATCTCCAAGTAGCCCATATTCGTCAATCCTTGTCGGGCTAGGAATCTGTCCAGAAATCCGGATTTGGCCTCTTATGACTTTAGTATTGGCCCGAAGCTGCTTGACCATGAGTTGGCCTCTTGGCCCTTCTCCTGGGTTGGATTCTCCTTTCTTCTCTTCTCTTGGATCAGGCTCAGGGGGTGGCCTGATCGTGGCTCCTGGCTTGGCCTTCCTCGGATCAGCATCCGGGTTCCATTTAGTGATGCTCAGGCCATGCATCACTAGGACTTGCTTTAGCCCTAACTTCTTCAATACTCCTCCGAATTGGGATCCGTTTGTTGGAGGGTGCTCCTGGCTCTTTAAGCTATCCAGGGATGCTGGTAGTTCATGAAAGGCATGAGCCAATTGTTGGATGGTCCAGAAGTTCTCCTCTGTGGTATCCAGGCCCAAGGACACATCTAGCTCTTGGCCTTCTTCAAATATGTTCGGGCCCTTTGAGTTCTACTTCGGCCAAGTGTTCAGGAATGCTATCAGGAGGTCTTCAAGGGCTGGTGCTGTACCAGGGATCTTGGCTTCGATCCTTAAGCTTAGTTCTGGTATTTGGCCCGGTCCGGGGCTCATACCGTGGTCTATCTTCGGGTGCCAGCTTCTTCTGGATAGACTTTCTTCATTCTACTTCGGCCACATCTTTTGGAATGTCTCTAGAGGGTCTTGTTCAGGCCCTCGGTTGGGGTTGGCTCGAGGGTGGCCAGGATCACATCAGTTTTTTTTCAAGGATTTTCTAATACTAAAAGTAAAGGATATGAATCCAGGGTTTCAAACCTGAAGACTGGGATAGATTGTGGTTCCTCGAGTTGAACCGAAGCTCTAATACCAAAGTTGGTGTGAACCGCCACAACCGTGGGCAGACGACCCTAACCACCGAAAGTCTCGGACCTTCGCTCGATCGACAGTCGGCACCGGGGCGAGAAAGTACTAGGACCCATCGGTTATATGTAACCGGGAACCCGTAGTGTCTAGGAATGGCTCCACGACAGAAGATGGATGCTTCTGTTGATAACACCTATTCTAAGCTATGTACGCAGCATAAAACTAAAGAATTGAGAACAAAAGTTCTGTTTGATTGATTGATTCTAAAAAGGTTGATGTTTACAATGAGGCCGAGGCCTCTTATTTGTAGTAGAGGAACTCGTGAACAGGCTCACGATTCCTACTAGGAAAGAAACTCTAAAAATAATAAAATATTATCCTAAAGTCTTATTTAGAAAATAATAAGACTTACTTGCTCCTAAAGAATCAAAACTAAAAGGTAAAATCCGAGTCCAACACTTAAAAAGACTTAAATAAATAAAAATAGCTTAAAAACCCTAAACCAGCGGATCCGGCAGCTTTAGTCGGGCTCGTCGCTCACGCGCGGGCCGGATTAGGAAAGTCAGCGCCGCCTTTGATGTCGGGCTTGGAATTGGCGGCGGCGGCGGTTGCTCGGGCTTGGAAATGCTCGGGGCTCCTGATGTTGGGCTCTGACGGGTCTGATGCTGCTCGGCTCCCAGGTTCCTGCTCGACCTGCCCGTTCGGTCCTCTTCCCATTTCTTAATTTCCTCCCATTCCTCCTTGGCTCCTAGGGTGGCAGCTCCTAGGCTTGGCTCCAGGCCTTGTAGGGGGTTGAGGGTCGGTGTTAATCTTCCTAGGGCTCGCGTCCCATGCTGGCTGGGTGCTAAAGCCCGATCGGGGCCCTCCGAGGCTGGGGCTGGCGTCCGGGTGTAGTCTGCCTTCGGGCCTTCTCCAAGTGCACCCAAGCCTTTCCTTCCCTGCTTCTCTCAGTCATCCAGGAAGGTCCTTAGAGGTTCCCCTAAGGTGGTCATCCGTTCCTTGAGTTCTTGGAAGCCTAGCCTTGGTGCTAGGGCTGGAGGAGCGCTCGGGGCGGGACCGGCTGGAGCTCCTTGAGACTGGTGCTCGGTCCTCTTCAGTCGGCATTCCTCCAGGAAGGCATCTAGGTGATCCCAGGGCTGTATAGCACCTCCTGGGTCCTTAGACTTAGTGCTCGAGGTGCCGGGCAAGCTAGGCTCCTTGGCTGCTTCGAGCGTCGGGGCCCAAGTTAGGGCCGGATGGGTCCGGGCACTCATCCGTGCTTGTTGGGCCCTTCGGGGAGGACTGTACTTGAACCTTACCGCCTGTTCGGGCTTGATGAACCTCCGTGGGGCTAGGCTCGGAGGCTGGCGAGGTTCCAAGCGCTTCTTATAAGGCCCTAAGGCCTTTCCCCTCGTGGGTGACCCCGATGGGGTGTAGGAATAGGAATTCCCAGACGGTCATCTGCCCGGGGTCATTCCATTCCCCTTTTCCTCGAATCCTCGTCTTTCTTCGTGTGCGTGCTGGGCCGGGGCTTCCTTAAGTCGACGACTGGCGTGGTGGTGTTGGAGCCATATTTCCACATGCTTCGGGGGCTCGGGTACTGGTTGGAGTCCGAGTCCGACCACGGCTCGGGTTCTTCTGAACTGGCCGCGCGGTGCTCATGTTGTCTCCAGTCGATAGACTGTTGACTTTGATGTTAAGGCTCGTAGAAGACATAGGGGAGTACAGGTCGTCCCAGTGAAGCCCTTCCTCTTTGCTCGGGCTTTTTTCTTCAGCCACCGCTCTTGGGGGTAGACGGATCCGGATGGGTTCCAGTCTCAAGAGTCGGTGAGATACTACCTCTGTGTGCATGTCGCGGACAGCCTGGATGTCCTTCGGGGGCCTAGGGGTGTCCGGGTGCTGCTCTTGCACCAGTAGAGGGCTCGCCAGTGGATGCTCGGGCACTGATCCGTAGGTCACCGGGTGCTGGCTTGGGGTTGACCCGATGCTGGCCGGGTGCTGCTCTTGAGCCGGTCCGATGCCAGGGATGTATGGCTCCGCCAGGGCGTTTTGCCAAGACTTAGGGTTGAAGGCCAGGCCTTTCTTGAACATCCATGTGAATTTTTCGAGGCCTTTTGATGACACTCGATTTTATGTGATTATCAGCCTCATTTAAGCGACATTTCCTTGCTTAAGACATGGTTTTTAGGGTAGAATAATGAATATTCAATCAATTGCTCTATCTCGTGCCATTTGTGTTACTTTGGCCCGTTTCGGGTCTATTTGATGGTTTTCTACTGTTTCTATGTTAGCACAGGTTTTTGCCGTCAAATAAGTAGCCAAGGATGTGTCTAAGGCATTGGAACCTCGAGGAATCGCACCGGAATCGATCCAAGGAGTCAATCAAGTCAAACCAAAGTCTGCCCCATTTTACACTGACATTTTCGATGAAAAACACCTAAGGTTTGTGGCGAAAATATATGAACAAATCGACTGAAGCTCACTCAAGGAAGTTTTCAGCAAAAACACTAAGTTTTCGCCGAGAACCAATGGTCCAAAAAACACAGGAGAAAAGCAGCCGGCGCGCAGTCATTTTACAAAGAGATTTTCGCCGAAAATCTCTTCACATTTTCGGCAAAAATATCAGTTAAAAACTAGCGGTATTAGGGTTAAGTATAAATACTTAACCGGCGGCCCAAATCAGATATACTTTTCAGAATCATAATTACCAACTAATACCGAAATTCTCAGAATTCTCATGAGTTCTGAAGGAGAGTTTAGAGTTCGAAGAGCCAAGAAGAGATCGTGACGCCATCCCTTCCATCTCGAGGACTCGGAGCTAGGATTGCAGTTTACCGGAAGATCAAAGTTCTGCCGGAGTCGTCTTAATTAGGTTTTTCAGATCCTTTTCTGTTCTTCCTCTGTATGATGAACTCTATCTTTGTGTTTGATTCTTTTGTGAAAAACATGAGTAGCTAAACTCTTAGAGCTTAGACTAGATGAACCCTAAGTGACCCAGGGCTTTAAAGCGGTCATGGATCGGCGGTGATTAGATTCAAAGTTCAATCAGTTTCTCTTTCATGTTTGATTTGTTCTTCATTGTTCATGTTTCTTGTCTCGATTGATCACCTAGATTAGATTCTTGTAACCTAAGGATAGAAGCGAACGCTTGCCTTACTTTAAAACATCAAATTGAACAATTAACCCAATCATTGGAGTGTGCCGTTCGTAGGAACCAGTTAGGGTTAATCCACTGCAAGAGTAACTCATAAATCGTTAGTAATTCCACCAGTTAAGTTAAGTCATTGCGAGAGGCGACCGTACCCGGGTGGCTAACTAATCTTGGTAGCTAGAACGGATAGAGCGAACGTTCACCGGTCTTAAAACTAAGGGTTAGGAGTTATGGTGGTGTCTTAGAAATTGATTGAATGAGAATTGAAATCCGCTGATCTGTTGATTGCCTATGCTCTGGTGAATGAAGGGGGATTCGAAGTCTAAGTTTGTCTGTCATCTCTGTTTTCAACCCTAATTTCCAATCTGTTTTCAGTTTCAATTTTTAATTTCCATGCATTTCTTAGAATTAGAAGTCGTGGAACTCACACCACGCACGACGTGCTTAAACCTGAGTAATTTGCCAGCTTATTTGAGTAATCGATCATTAGAAGGCTCGTGGAATACGATCTACACTAGCTTTTGTTAGCTTTGTTAGTTATTTGTTTGAGCCAGCACAACGATAGGTTCCATCACCTTTAACCTCTACTTCTTCTCCACTCTCGGAGTCTTCTTCCTTCTCTTCCTTAACTTCTTCTTCCTCGTCGTCGGTGACGACTTCTCCTTTCTTAAGCACCATTACCCTTTGATGAACGCTACAGAACAGGGTATCAAATACTACCAAGCTTGGAAAGCTAGGGTAGATCATATTCCACGGGTCGTCTAATGATCGTTTACTCAAAGAAGCTGGAAAGTTATTCAAGTTTAAACACTTCGTGCGTGGTGTGAGTTCCACGACTTCTAATTCTAAGAAATGCACGGAAATTAAAAAAAAATTAAAACTGAAAATAGATTGAAAGATTGGTTGATTAAGACAAAGATGACAGACAAGCTTAGACTTTGAATCCCCCTTCGTTCACCAGAGCATTGGCAATCAACAGATCATCGGATTTCGATTCTCATTCAATCAATTCTAAGACACCAACATAACTCCTTACCCTTAGGTTTAAGACTGGCGAACGTTCGCTCTATCTGATCTAGCTACCAAGATTAATTAGCCACCCGGGTACGGTCGCCTCTCGCAATGACTTAACTTAACTGGTGCAATTACTAATGATTTATGAGTTACTCTTGCAGTGGATTAACTCTAATTGGTTCCTACGAAAGGCACACTCCAATGATTAGGTTAATTGTTCGATTTGATGTTTTAAAGTAAGGCGAGCGTTCGCTTCTATCCTTAGCTTAACCAGAATCTAATCTAAGTGATCAATCCAAGACAAGAAACATGAACAATGAAGAACAAATCAAACATGAAAGAGAAACTGATTGAACTTTGAATCTAATCACCGCCGATCCGTGACCGCTTTAAAGCCCTAGGCCACTTAGGGTTCATCTAGTCTAAGCTCTACGAGTTTAGCTACTCATGTTTTTCACAAAAGAATCAATGACAAAGATAGAGTTCATCTTGAAAAGAGGAAGAACTGAAAAGAATCTGAAAAACTTAATTAAGACGACTCCGGCAAAACTTTGATCTTCCGATCAACTGCAATCCTAGCTCTGAGTCTTCGAGATGAAAGGGATGGCGTCACGATCTCTTCCTGGCTCTTCGAACTCTAAACTCTACTTCAGAACTCTTGAGAATTCTCGAAGTATTTGGTATTAGTTGGAATTATGATGTCTGATATGAGGTATATGCTGTATAGGCGCCGATTAAGTCGCTTGGGATTTTCGCCGAAAATATGAAGGAATTTTCGCCGAATATCTCTTTGTAAAATGACTGATCACCAGCTAAATTCTCCTGTGATTTTTGGATGTCGAGGTTCTCGGTGAAAACTTAGTGTTTTGAAAAGTTGCCTTGGTAAGCTCTGCCGATTTGTTCTTGGGTTTTCGCCGAAAACTCCAAGGGTTTCTCAGTGAAAACTTCAGTGTAAAATAGGGTAGGGTTTGGTTCGACTTGATTGACTCCTTGGATCGATTCCGGTGCGATTCCTCGAGGTTCTAACGCCTTAGACACGTCCTTGGCTACTTATTTGACGGCAAAAACCTGTGCTAACTGTTGACACTCGATTTGACGTGATTATCAGCCTCATTTAAGCGACATTTCATTGCTTAAGACATGATTTTTAGGGTAGAATAGCGAATATTCAATCAATTGCCCTATCTCGTGCCATTTGTGTTACCTTGGCCCATTTCGGGTCTATTTGATGGTTTTCTAGTGTTTTTATGTTAGCATAGGTTTTTGCCGTCAAATAAAGTAGCCAAGGACGTGTCTAAGGCGTTGGAACCTCGAGGAATCGCACCGGAATCGATCCAAGGAGCCAATCGAGTCGAACCAATTCCAGCCTCGTTTTACAAAGGAATTTTCGGTGAAAACACCTAGGGTTTTCGGCGAAAACCCTAGCACAAATCCACTGATGTCAACCGAAGGATGTTTTCGGCAAAAACACTAAGTTTTCGCCGAGAACTGTTGGACCAAAAACCATAGAAGAAAAGCAGCCGGCGTTCAGTCATTTTACAAAGAGATTTTCACCGAAAATCTCTTCACATTTTTGGCGAACATATCAGTTAAAAACCGACGGTATTAGGGTTAAGTATAAATACTTAACCGGCGGCCCAAATCAGAATATAACTTTCATAATCATAATTACCAACTAATTCTCAGAATTCTTTCAAGTTCTGAAGGAGATTTAGAGTTCGAAGAGCCGGAAAGAGATCATGACGCCATCCCTTCCATCTCGAAGACTCGGAGCTAGGATTGCAGTCTACTGGAAGATCGAAGTTCTGCCGGAGTCGTCTTAATTAGGTTTTTCAGATCATTTTATGTTCTTCCTCTGAAAGATGAACTCTATCTTTGTCTTTGATTCTTTTGTGATAAACATGAGTAGCTAAACTCTTAGAGCTTAGACTAGATGAACCCTAAGTGACCCAGGGCTTTAAAGCGGTCACGGATCGGCGGTGATTAGATTCAAAGTTCAATCAGTTTCTCTTTCATGTTTGATTTGTTCTTCTTTGTTCATGTTTCTTGTTTGGATTGATCACCTAGATTAGATTCTTGTTAAGCTAAGGATAGGAGCGAACGCTCGCCTTACTTTAAGTTCTAAGTTCGTCTGTCATCTCTGTTTTCAACCCTAATTTCCAATCTATTTTTTAGCTTCAATTTTTGTTTTTTTTTAACTCACAACACGCACGAAGTGTTTAAATCTGAGTAATTTGCCAGCTTATTTGAGTAGTCAATCATTAGAAGGCCCGTGGAATACGATCTACCCTAGCTTGTTAGCTTTGTTAGTTATTTGTTTGAACCCGCACAACGAATTTAGTTTCACCAAATTGGCGCCGTTGCCGGGGACTTCTTTTGATTGTTTGAAAGAAGAACTGGCAATTTATTCGTCTACTTTCCATCTTTCACTTTTCCACCCACTTCGATTTTACACTGGTTTTTGTTGTTTCTGTTATTTGTAGGTTGCTCACAGGTGTATGCATCGCCGGCCTTGGACTCGCTCTCAAACCGATAAGGCTAAGAGTATAGAGAGACCAAGCAGTTCTGCTCCACCTCGACAATCACAGATTCCAAGGAGAAGCTGAACCAATCCACCTCCATCCGTCACATCGATCAAGATCAAGGAACTAAAGGAGAGTTCCTCATCTACATCTTCACCGTCACCTTCATCCGTTTCATACACCAAGTCACTTTCACCTCCTCCATCTCCTACCATGACTGATCAGTTACCACCACCACCACCACCAGACGGAAATCCACCACCACCACCTGCACAGAAAATTCTAGCTGATTACAACAAACTGAGCGCGACTAGCGCTTCATCTGCCATTGCCATACCGCGCGTTGAAGGAGATCCTGACTATGAGATCAAGATTCCATTCTTGACTATGATCTCTAGGGATCTACAGTTTAAAGGCAGGCCACTAGACAATCCGTGCACACATCTGGCGGATTTCCTTGATCTCTGCAGCACTTTGAAGAACGGAAACCTCGACAAGAATACTTTGTGTTTGAGAGCTTTCCCATTCTCTCTAAAAGGCGCAGCCAAGAGGTGGCTTACTGACAAACCACCTGGATATTACACTGATTGGGATACTCTGGCTCAGGACTTCGTTGAAGAATACTTTCCTCCTACCAGAACAACAACCATCAAGGACAGCATCGCCAGATTCTCCCAGAAAGAAGGAGAAAGCTTGTACGATACTTGGAATCAATTCCAAGAACTTCTCTACAGCTGTCCTCATCACGAATTCGAGCAGAGGCAGTTAGCTGAAATCTTTGCTCGAGGTCTTCGAGAAGAATCTGCCAAGTGGGTCTATTCTCTAGCTGAAGGGGATTACACTACACTCACACCTGAAGCTGCTCTTCTTCATTTCGCAAACTGTGCTTCCAAGTCGAGGAACTGGGAGCGACAATCTGAAGGATCAAGGAGCAAGCTCGATCTCGAAGCTACTATCAAGGCAGAAGTAGAGAAGCATCTGAAGAAGTCTACCACACCAATCAAGCCGCCAGCAGCTTCTGTCTATGTTGCTGATTGCGAATGGTGTGGAGCTTGTGCGCATAATGGAGGCCATTGCCAGAATTTTGGTAAGACAGAAGTCTGGTCCGCCGAAGAGGTAAATTTCGTTCAACAAGGCTTCGTTAACAATCAGAATGGTTATGCTGGCTACCGCAACTGCAGACAACAAGTGAACTATCAAGACAGACCTCCCTACAATAATGGCACCAACCATAACCGGAACCAGAATAACCGCCCAGCTGGTCCAGCTCAGGATCAGAAGCCTAACCATCCGCCGGCACGTGTCTATCAGCCACCGCACCGTAATCCGGGTAACTATGGCTCCTGGCAATCGCTAGAATCAATATTTGAATAACACCTATACAGGTCAGCAGCACCAGAAGGAGAACAACGTCAGCGACCTGGACAAGAAGCTTAGTCAGATCATAACCAGACTTGATGATCATGACAGTCAGTTCAAAGCTCAAGCTCTTCTCAAACAAGAACAGATCGCATCCGGTCAAAGAATTGAGCAAGCTGTCAACCACATCTCGAGCATGCTAGCATCTGGACGACCATTTGGCCAACTCCTGAGCCAGACAGAGCCGAATCCGAGAAAGGAGCGAGGCAAGATGGTAACTGTTCAAAAGTTTACAAGCTTATCTGCTGATGCTTCTTCTATTTTACGCAGGATCACTGAAACTCCAGGGAAGAAGGAAGCACTGAAAGTGGCGCCTAAGGAGGATGATCCTCCTCTTGCACCGTACTATGTGAAGCCTCCTTTTCCGAGAGCATTGCTGCCGAATGCAAGGATCGAGACTGTCATGAAGGGGAATAAAGAAGGATATCCTGATGCTCGTAGCACGAAACCCTCCTCTCCATATCCAGCTAAGTGTTTTGATCCTGGTTTTTTCACTCTACCTCTTGTCATTAATGATGTCGAGATAGAATGTTGTTTGGTTGATGTTGGCGCATCTGTTAATGTTATGCCTATGAGTCTGTATGAAAAATTGAACCTAGGAGAACTTGAACCGCCTAGCATGCAACTTGTCTTTGCAGATAGATCACTTAAAACCCCTAGGGGAGAGATAAAAGACATTGTTACTAAATGTGGTCCTTTCATGTTCTTAGCTGATTATGTTATCATTGACACTAGTAAGGATGATTCTACCATTCTCATAGGACGACCTTTCATGGCTACTACTGGAATGCAAATTAACGTTCCAAATGGTTCTTTAACTTTAAGGGTTGGTAAAGAAACGATAACATTCCACCTTAAGACGGAATGAAATATAATCCTAAGAGTGAAGAATTTCATTGTTTAGCTGTTGAAACTGTGGAGTTGACTCCGGTCAACTTCGTTACTGATGTCTCTTCTAGTGTGCCTAGATCAATTGCTGTTGCAGGTGTTGGACAGATTACCAAGCAGAAACTGAAATCTGCTCCTCAGCCGCCAAAGAAGAAGGAACTGAAAGCCTCTTCTAAGCCACCGAGCACAAAACCTAGCAGACCTCGGGGGAAAAAACAAGAAGACAAAGACTCAAATGGTCTGGAGACCAGTTGTGCCGCCACCTTCTACCGAGCCAGCTGCACCACCAATTCATTCCGAGATACCGGCACCGGAACAAGTATTGAAGGAGAAGCCGAAAGCATCTCCTAAGGAAATACCTACGATCACCGATCCTGGTGATACAAAGCCGAAGGATAAAGAGAAGATGAAGCCGATCATTCTCATCCCTTCCACCGTCTTCCTCGTAGAAGATGATCCCTTAACAGAGCTCTTTGGTCCATTCAAGATCACTGAGCACCTTCCCGACGGACGTACCAAGCTTACACACGCTAACGGGAAGAAATTCAGGCTCACCGGAGATACCCCGAAGCTCTACTTCATGAACTCTGATGCTAGCGTTAAGGAGAACCTAAGTTGGGATGTCTCCTAATACCGTCCAGGTATCGTCCAGCTCAAGGACGTTAATCTAGAGCGCTTCGTGGGTGGCAACCCACGGCTGGAGTCAGTTTTTCATTTGTGTCAACCTTAGTGTTTTAGAGTCAGTTCGGGGGATCCAAAACTGTCAGTTTCTTTGTTTTCTTATTTTTCGTGTGTAGTCTGTGTGTCGTAGTGTCAATCGCAAGTCGTTTGAGGTTGTTCCGATTTTTGTGGATTTAACTGTGATTTTCTGAAGTTTGCCGGGATTACGAAAATATTTTCAATCGAACAGTTCAAAATTTTCGGCGAAAATGTACCCTGTTTTTGGCGAAAATCCCTTTGAAATCCCACTGTGTTTCCAGACGATTTTTGTTAAAATTTTTGGCAAAAACTATTTAATGTTTTCGGCGAAAACCCTTTTGAAACCGACAGTACTTTTTAACTGATATTTTCGGCGAAAACTTGCACCTATTTTTGCCAAAAATTCATTACAAAATTAACAAACTTTTCATTTTAAAATCCGGATTCACCCTCTCTCTCTCTCTTCACCCCTTCGTTTTCGAAAATTTGCAAAAACTCCCCCAGTTCACCAAACTCGCCGACCGCCGCCTTCCTTTCATCGCCGCCGACCAAACCATTCGCCGCCGCCATCGCCGACCACCGCCGCCCCACTCCCCTTCCATTTCCGATCAACCCGAGCCCTAGAACAGTCAAATCGGAGCTCTAGAGCTACCGTTCAGCCAAAACCTAAAATTTTCGATTTTTTGTCTGATTTCTCTTTCTCCGTTCACTTTCAGCACCCATGGCTTCACGGTAAGTTGTAGAACTTTTCATTCCAAATCTTTTGACCTATTGAATGCTGAATTTTGTCGGGGTTGACTTTTGGTTGACTTTTCGGTTTACCTCGATTTGCGTGCCGACTGATTTCGTGTGAACTAGGTTAGCTGAACTCGTTGGACTGATCTAGCATGCTTAGGGAGTATTGTGCTTAATTTCCATATCGTTTGATCATGTGTTGCTTTGCATACGACCTATTCTTTGTAGTGTTGACTTTTGAAAATGCCGGTTTGACCATGAACTGTTTATGATCAGTTGGTTGCCTTATGTGCTCATTTACGCTCGTATTATTGTGCTTTCCATTTGAGATCATATTATGCCGTCATTTCCCGCTTTGTGCTAATATTGCCATGATTAGGGTTCAATGTTCTATTATGTTGATTTTTTGAATGTCGGTTTGACTTCTGAACTCTGATTGTGATATTTCCATTCTGGCTGTTCCTAAGCATGTGTTTAAATTGTCTATGACTACCGGTTAATCTGCTTTTGCTTACCCCCACTCGGTTTTCCTCATTTCTTTGTGAATTGTGTTTTTCGACTAAGTGTGAGGTAGGGTTTTAGTTTGACTAATCTGGTTTGTTTTCTTGCCAAGGAACGTAACTCATGAGCGAAGGACCAAGCTGAGACTTGACACCGCCTCTAGCTCCCGAGCTCACGATCCCGTCACACCTGCCATACATGGCTCTCCCCCAGCTTTCCGTGGCCGTGTTGGGTACCACCACACCGTTACTCGTCTGCCCCCGTACTACTTCGAGTGCTACCAGAGGCTCGAGAACATCCCTGGAGCTGCTGTTCACCCCTTCTCCATGGATTTGCTCTTCGATCACGATGAGGACTGGCACCGGAATGTGCTCGATGCACTGACACATGCTGGCTTGCCGGAGCTGACCACGCTAGCCGCCGACTTTCCAGAAGTCGCCCTTCAGGAGTTTTGGGCGACGTTCGATCTAGACGAGCACAAGAGGAGGCAGAGCAAGAATGTCGTTTCCTTCTATCTAGGCGGGGTGCACAGGACACTCACCAATGATGAGTTTGCAGCTCATCTAGGCATTCCCCACGAGCACTACAATGGTCATTACCTCGGCTGGGAGAATGACGATGACGACGGGGAGGAGTACCATGCACTCTGGAGCCACATGACTGGAGTGCCCGGCGATCCTCTCACGAAGCATAATTCAGTTAAGTCTCTCTCTCACCCTCTCTATAAATTCATTCACATGGTTTGGCGTCGTTCTCTTTTGTATGCTCCAGAGAAGGACCGCCACCATATCAGCCGAGAGGAGCTTCTTCTTCATCGCGCCATCCGGGAGAGCTATCCTCTTCACCCCGGATGGGTGCTTGCCCGACTACTCTGCAAGAAGACTCAGAGGTCGAAGCCACCTCGCTCACTCCTGCGAGGAAACTTTGTAGGCCGACTCATCATCTCCTTCGACCTCAGCCAAGAATATGGCCCGAACATCCCATGCCGCAGAGTACGCACCGTTGGAGGCGATTTGGCGGTCGAGTACAACCTCGAGCTGGACCTCAGCCCCCAGGTAGCAGCAGATCCTCCTCTCCAAGACGAGGATGAGTCGGAGGAAGAAGATGATTCTGAGGAGCCTCAGCCTCAGTACGAGTTAGAATTTCATGATCATACACCCTCGCCACACCATCAGGCAGGGTATGCACACTAGTCGCCGCCGCACATTCCAGATCCATATCAGGCGCCTCACCCGCAGCACCACCCGCACCCCGCGGATGTTGGAGAGTTGTACGAGCGACTGCAGGAGTGGCGCATCACCGACAACGCCACTCAAGAGGCGAGATGGACTATTATGCAGCAACATATGCACCGCTCCAACGAGCGGTATGAGGCACAGCTGGCGTGGCAACGTCAGCTCGGCGATTTTCTCCACTTTCCACCTCCCGACGCGCCTGACGAGCAGTGATCGGGTTGTATCCTCTTTCTTGTCCCTTCTTTTTATTTCTTCTTTTCAGATTTCGATCCAACTTTTTTCTGCGTGGATCCGGGACACGTGTCCCGATTTCCTTTTTATGTTTCTTTTGTTTTTGTTTTGTAGGCAATCGGGAGATTCCCTTTGCTTCGCTTGGGTAGATTCCCTCCGCTACGAGGATTCGTGCTCATCCCCTATGCCAACCATCTCGGTCCAGGTTTTTCTACTTCACTCTGAACTCCAGAATTAGTCCTGTGAGGACACAGTAGGATTTAAGTGTGGGGTAGGATGCTAGAGAATCTTGCATGAACTTTATTGCCCTTGATTGTGTTTTTGTGTGCCTCGTGATTCCTTTCCAGTTCTCTTAGCATTAGAATTGCTCAGTTCTTGATTTTTGATGTTAAGTTGTTGTTCAAACTGTCACAATGATGTTTAGACTGCTTAACCTAGAACTTGAGAACCAACGTGTATCCTTTGATGCTAAATTGCCTGGTCAGAACAGAATTTTTAAAAATCACACTTGTAGTTTGTAGCCTTGATTGCATGAAAATGACCGAATCCGACTAGCAAACCAACTGTGAGCTTTTGATCCATTGCATGTAACTTGCAATTTCAATTCTTTTTGAGTGGTTTTCTGTTTGCTTGAAAGAGTTAGAATTTGCATGAGACCTACTCGAGACCACACGATGACACGAGTTCTAGAATGATAGGGACACCTAGATTCAGCTACTAATCCAGATAGCCTACCAAACGATAAAATCCATTAGGTTTAAACCCTTGAGCTTGGCCTGTTCTTTCGGTTCGATAATACATTACAGCCATTTCCCATTCTTTCATTCCTCGTTGACCCCCTGTGGTTGTAGTTCTAGATTGACCTACCAGAAGTCGGTTTGTTGTAACCTGCCTATAGCCATTAAACAGGTGGTCTTAGCTATTATGTCCAAACGTGTAAACCCCTCTAGCAACTAAAAGAAAGAATCGGCACAAAAGAAAAAAAATAGAAAAAGAAGAAACGAAGCAAGTTTCAAAAAAAAAAAGAGAAAGAAGAAAAATCAGAAAAGCCAAAAAGTTTTAAGTTCAATAAACGTTCTTCTCTCTACATATGGAAGAACGAAGTCAAAAGAAAAGTTAGAAAAGGAAAAAATGTGCTAAAAGAAAATAAGTGCTAGGTTGCTTGAGGGTATCATAGGACGAGCGTTCACTATTCCACCCGTATCTGGTTAGATGGTAGGAAGCCATAGGCTAGATTCGAGGGAAGTTAGTCGAAAGCTACACCGCACCAAAGCCGTCATCATACATTCCCATCATCCATCTCATTATAAACCCTTGTAGTGTAAAATTTGTTACAGTCCTAGCAGGGAAGTGCTTCTTGACTAGTTACTCGTGTTGTCACAGTGGTGGAGATGTGGTCGGATTGCAAACTTATGACAGAATTCAGTAACAGGAAATGATTGAGAGCTTAAACACATCCTTAAACACAGAGAGTGAGAGTTCCCATGGTTCTATATATTTCCTGTGTGAGGAGTTTGGTCGGTCAGGTCAAATTCTAGCATAATTGGTTACGATTACTTGTCGTGTGCAGTCTATTAGTGAGACCAGGTTGTTTGGTTGATCTGTATGCATGTTAGTTCTCTTGTTCTAGGATCTATCTGTCTAATAATTCATTGTGTTTGACTGAGCTCCAATTTAATCGATCTTATCATTTGTGAACATGAGCGTTTCTATTCAGTTTGCTTGAGGACAAGCAAAAGCTTAAGTGTGAGGTATTTTTATGACACTCGATTTGACGTGATTATCAGCCTCATTTAAGCGACATTTCATTGCTTAAGACATGATTTTTAGGGTAGAATAGCGAATATTCAATCAATTGCCCTATCTCATGCCATTTGTGTTACCTTGGCCCGTTTCGGGTCTATTTGATGGTTTTCTAGTGTTTTTATGTTAGCACAGGTTTTTGCCGTCAAATAAAGTACCAAGGACGTGTCTAAGGCGTTGGAACCTCGAAGAATCGCACCGGAATCGATCCACGGAGCCAATCGAGTCGAACCAATTCCTGCCCCGTTTTACAAAGGAATTTTCGGCAAAAACACTAGCACAAATCCACTGATGTCAACCGAAAGATGTTTTCAGCGAAAACACTAAGTTTTCACCGAGAACTGTTGGACCGAAAACCACAGAAGAAAAGCAGCCGGCGTTCAGTCATTTTACAAAGAGATTTTCGCCGAAAATCTCTTCATATTTTTGGCAAAAATATCAGTTAAAAACCGGCGGTATTAGGGTTAAGTATAAATACTTAACCGGCGGCCCAAATCAGAATATAACTTTCATAATCATAATTACCAACTAATTCTCAGAATTCTCTCAAGTTCTGAAGGAGAGTTTAGAGTTCGAAGAGCTGGAAAGAGATCGTGACACCATCTCTTCCATCTTGAAGACTCGGAGCTAGGATTGCAGTCTACCGGAAGATCAAAGTTCTGCCGGAGTCATCTTAATTAGGTTTTTCAGATCCTTTTATGTTCTTCCTCTGAAAGATGAACTCTATCTTTGTCTTTGATTCTTTTGTGATAAACATGAGTAGCTAAACTCTTAGAGCTTAGACTAGATGAACCCTAAGTGACCCAGGGCTTTAAAGCGGTCACGGATCGGCGGTGATTAGATTCAAAGTTCAATCAGTTTCTCTTTCATGTTTGATTTGTTCTTCTTTGTTCATGTTTCTTGTCTGGATTGATCACCTAGATTAGATTCTTGTTAAGCTAAGGATAGAAGCGAACGCTCGCCTTACTTTAAAACATCAAATTGAACAATTAACCTTATAATTGGAGTGTGCCTTTCATAGGAACCGATTAGGGTTAATCCACTGCAATAGTAACTCATAAATCGTTAGTAATTCTACCAGTTAAGTTAAGTCATTGCGAGAGGCAACCGTACCCGTGTGGCTAATTAATCTTGGTAGCTAGAACGGATAGAGCGAACGTTTGCCGATCTTAAACCTAAGGGTTAGGAGTTATGGTGGTGTCTTAGAATTGATTGAATGAGAATTGATTGAATGAGAATTGAAATCCGCTGATCTGTTGATTGCCTATGCTCTGGTGAACGAAGGGGGATTCGAAGTCTAAGTTCGTCTGTCATCTCTGTTTTCAACCCTAATTTCCAATCTATTTTTTTTAGTTTCAATTTTTAATTTCTCTGCATTTCTTAGAATTAGAAGTCGTGGAACTCACACCACGCACGAAGTGTTTTAATCTGAGTAATTTGCCAGCTTATTTGAGTAGTCGATCATTAGAAGGCCCGTGGAATATGATCTACCCTAGCTTGTTAGCTTTGTTAACGAATTCTACACTACAAGGTTTATGATGCGATGGATGATGGGAATATATGATGATGGCTTTGGTGCGGTGTAGCTTTCGACTAACTTCCCTCGAATCTAGCTTATGGTTTCCTACCGTCTAACCAGATACGGGTGGAATAGTGAACGCTCGTCCTATGATACCCTCAAGCAACCTAGCACTTTATTTCTTTACATTTTTTTTCTTTTTGACTTCGTTCTTCCATTTGTAGGGAGAAGAATGTTTTATTGAACTAAACTTGAAACTTTTCTGATTTTTCTATTTTTTTTTCTTCTTTCTTTTTTCGAAATTTTCTTTTTTCTTCTATTTATTTATTTTTTCTTTTGTGCCGATTCTTTCTTTTAGTTGCTAGAGGGGTTTACACGTTCGGACTTAATAGCTAAGACCACCTATTTAATGGCTATAGGCAGGTTACCACAAACCGACTTTCGGTAGGTCAATCTTGAACTACAACCATAGGGGATCAACATGGAATGAAAGAATGGGAAAGCTTACAGGTTTAAACCTAATGGATTTATCGTTTGGTAGGCTATCTGGCTTAGTAGCTGAATCTAGGTGCCCCAATCATTCTAGAACTCGTGTCATCGTGTGGTCTCGAGTAGGTCTCATGCAAATTCTAACTCATTCAAGCAAACAGAAAATCACTCAGCAAGAATTGAAATTGCAAGTTACGTGCAATGGATCAAAAGCTCACATTTGGTTTGCTAGTCGGATTCGGTCACTTTCATGCAATCAAGGCTACAAACTACAAGTGTGATTTTAAAAATTCTGTTCTGACCAGGCAATTTAGCATCAAAGTAAGCACGTTGGTTCTCAAGTTCTAGGTTAAGCAGTCTAAGCATCATTATGAAGGATTGAACAACAACTTAACATCAAAAATGAAGAACTGAGCCATTCTAATGCTAAAGAGACTTGGACAGGAATCATGAGGCACACAAAAACACAATCAAGGGCAATCAAGTTCATGCAAGGTTCTCTAGCATCCTACCCCACACTTAAATCGGACTGTGTCCTCACAGGCCTAAATCTAGAGTTCATAGTGAAGTAGAAGAACCTGGACCGAGATGGTTTGCGTAGGGGATGAGCACGGATCTCGGAGCAGAGGGAATCTACCCAAGCGAAGCAAAGGGAATCGACCTACTGCTTGCAAAACAAAAACAATTGAAAGATAAAAAGGAAACCGGGACAAGTGTCCCGGATCCACACAGAAAAAAGTTGGATCGAAATCCGAAAAGAAGAAATAAAAAGAAAGGACAAGGAAAAGGACACCACCCGATCATGGCTGGTCAGGGGCGTCGGGGGGTGGGAAATGAAGGAAATCGCCGAGCTGACGTTGCCACGCTAGCTGTGCCTCATACCGCTCGTCGGCGCGGTGCATGTGTTGATGCATAATAATCTATCTCGCCTCTTGAGCGGCGTTGTCAGTGATGCGCCACTCCTGGAGATGCTCATATAGCTCTCCAACATCCGCAGGATGCGGTCGGTGCTACTGGTGAGGCGCCTGGTATGGCTCTGGAATGGGCGGCGGCGACTGGCGTGCATACCCTGCCTGATGATGTGGTGAGGGTATATGATCATGGTGTCTCGCCTTTGGCTGGGGATGCTGCTCCTCAGCATCATCTTCTTCCTCCGACTCTTCCATATGCTGGAGGGGAGGATCTGCTGCTACCTGTGGACTGAGGTCCAGTTCGAGGTCGTACTCGACTGCCAAATCACCTCCGACGGTCCGTACTCTGCGTCGTGGGATGTTCGGGCCATATTCTTGGCTGAGACCGAAGGAGATGATGAGTCGGTCGACAAAGTTGCCTCCCAGGAGTGAGCGAGGTGGCCTCGACCTCTGAGTCTTCTGGCGGAATAAGCGTGCAAGCACCCATCCGGGATGAAAAGGATAACTCTCCCAGATGGCGCGGTGAAGAAGAAGCTCCACTCGGCTGATATGGTGGCGGTCCTTCTCTGGAGCATACAAAAGAGAATGACGCCAAACCATGTGAATGAATTTATAGAGAGGGTGAGAGAGAGACTTAACTGAATTATGCTTCGTGGTCTGATTGTTGGGCACTCCAGTTATGTGGCTCCAGAGCGCATCATACTCTTCTTCGTCGCCATCATTGTTCTCCCAGCCGAGGTGATGTCCCTCGTAGTGCTCGCGGGGTATACCTAGATGAGCTGCAAACTCATCATAGGTGAGTGTCCTGTGCACCCCGCCCAGATAAAAGGTGACAACCTTCTTGTGCTGCCTCCTCTTGTGCTCGTCCAGATCGAACGTCGCCCAAAAATCCTGGAGAGCGACGTCTGGGAAGTCAGCGGCTAATGTGGTCAGCTCCAGCAGTTCAGCATGCGTTAGTGCATCGAGCACGTTCCGGTGCCAGTCCTCATCGTGATCGAAGAGTGACTCCATAGATAGTGGGCAAACACCAGCTCCAGGAACATGTTCGAGCCGCTGGTAGCGCTCGAAGTAGTACTGGGGTAGGCGAGCAACAATGCGATGGTACCCCACACGGCCAGGGAAAACTGGTGGAGGGCCCTGGACGGCGGGTGTGACGGGAGCAGGAACTCGGGAGCTGGAGGCGGTGTCAAGTCTCTGCTTGGTCCTGCGCTCATGAGTTACATTCCTAAGCAAGAAAACAAACCAAATTAGTCAAACTAAAACCCTACCCCACACTTAGTAGAAAAACTCAATTTCACAAAGAAACGAGGACAACCGAGTGGGGGTAAGCAAAGCATATTAACCGGTAATCACAAACAATTAAAACACATGCTTAGGAATAGCCAGAATGGAATCATCACAATCAGAGTTCGGAAGTCAAACTGACATTCAAAAAGTCAACAAAATAGTACATTGAACCCTAATCATGGCAATACTAGCACAAAGCGGGAAATGACGGCATAATGAATAATTCAGATGGCAAGCAAAATAATACGAACGTAAATGAACACACATGGCAGCCAAACGAGCATAAACAGCTCATGGTCAAACCGACATTCCTCAAAAGTCAACACTGCAAATAATAGGTCTTTAAGCATAGCAACACATGATCAAATGATATGAAAATTAAGCACAATTCTCCCTAAGCATGCTAGAGCAGTCCAAACCATTCAGCTAACCTAGTTCACACGAAATCAGTCAGCACGCAAATCGAGGCAAACCGAAAAGTCAACCGAAAGTCAACCCCGACGAAATTCAGCATTCAACATGTCAAAAGATTCAGAATGAAAAGTTCTACAACTTACCTTGAAGCCATGAGTGCTGAAAATGAACGGAGAGAGAGAAATTAAGGAAAAACTTGGAAAACTAGGGTTTGGGTGAACTGGAGCTCTAGAGCTCCGATTCGGACGATCTACGTCTCAAAATGATCGGCTAAGGAAGGAGAGTAGGGCGGCGGCGGTCAGCGACGGCTGGTCTGGTCGGCGGCGGTGGAAGAGTGGCGGCGCTGAGTTTTAAAACAAAATGGAGGTTTTTCAGCTATTTTCGAAAATGAAAATGAGGAGAGAGAGGGTGGAACCGAGAATTAAAAGGGAAAAGTTGTTGATTTTCACTCAAGTTTTCGGCGAAAATATGTGCAAGTTTTCGTCGAAACTCATAGCAAAATGGTCTGCCGGTTTTCAAAAGCATTTTCGCCGAAAACTTCAATGAGTTTTGCCAAAAAAACAGTGGGATTTCAAAGAAGGGTTTCGCCAAAAATATGGGGCATTTTCGCCGAAAATTTTGACCTGTACGATTGAAAATATTTTCGCAATCCCGACAAACTTTAGAAAATTACAGTTAAATCCACAAAAATCGGAACAACCTCAAATAACTTGAGAAAGACACTATGACACACAGACTACACACGAAAAATAAGAAAGCAAACAAACTGACACTTTTGGCTCCCCGAACTGACTCTAAAACACTAAAGTTGACACAAATTAAAAACTGACTCCAGCCGTGGGTTGCCTCCCACGAAGCGCTCTTTTATTAACGTCCTTGAGCTGGACGATACCTGGACGGTATTAGGAGACATCCCAACTCAGGTTCTCCTTAATGCTAGCATCAGAGTTCATCAAGTAGAGCTTCGGGGTATCTCCGTGAAGCATAAATTTCTTCCCGTTCGCATGTAAGAGCTTGGTACGTCCGTCGGGAAGGTGATCAGTGATCTTGAACGGACCAAAGAGTTCTGTTGAGGGATCATCCTCTACAAGTAAGATGGTGGAGGGGATGAGAATGATTGGCTTCGTCTTCTCTTTATCCTCCGGCTTTGTATCACCAGGATCGGTGATCGTCGGTATTTCCTTAGGAGATGCTTTTGGCTTCTCCTTCAATACTTGTTCCGGCGCCGGTAGCTCGGAACGAATTGGTGGTGCAGCTGGCTTGGATAAAGGTGGCGGCTCAAATGGTCTCCTGACCATTTGAGTCTTCGTCTTCTTGTTCTTCCCTCGGGGCCTGCTAGGTTCCTCCCTTGGCGATGAAGAAGAGACTTTCAGTTCCTTCTTCTTTGGCGGCTTCTGAGCAGCAGATTTTGGCTTCTGCTTCATAACCTGTTCAACATCTGCAGCAACAACTGATCTACAAACACAAGAAAAGACATCAGTAACAGAGTTGACCAGAGTCAACTCCACAGTTTCAATAGCTAGACAGTGAGATTCTTCATTCCTAGGAGCATATTTCATTCCATCTTTAAGGCGGAACGTTATCGTGTCTTTACCAACCCTCAAAGTTAAAGAACCATTCGGGACATTGATTTGCATTCCAGATGTTGCCATGAAAGTTCCACCTATAAGAATGGTAGAATCCTCTTCACTAGTATCAATGATCACATAGTCAGCTAAGAACGTGAAAGGACCACATTTAGTAACAACGTCTTTTATCTCTCCTCTAGGGGTTTTCAACGATCTATCAGCAAACACTAGAAAACCATCAAATAGACCCAAAATGGGCCAAGGTAACACAAATGGCACGAGATAGAGCAATTGATTGAATATTCGCTATTCTACCCTAAAAACCATGTCTTAAGCAAGGAAATGTCGCTTAAATGAGGCTGATAATCACGTCAAATCGAGTGTCATCACCCTTTGGTTAGGGCATTCCCTTGCCACATGTCCTCGACCCTGACATTTAAAACAAACAATGCCGCTAGGCCTAGGGTTAGTACTCGGTACAGTAGGGGCAGTGCTTGGAGTTACCCGATTGGCGGCGGGGCTAGGGCTTGGCCTGCCTCCTTGGGCCCGGTTAGAGCCGGACCTCCATGGGGGCTGGCTAGTGCTTGCAGTTCCCTTCCAGGTGCTAGTGGCGGGTGGCGCGGGCCTCTTATCGAAGCCATTCTTGATCTCCCTCTCCACTCGGATTGCCAAGGCCATTAAATCATCGTAGTCGACATAGTGAAGGATGTTGACTTGATGCATAATGTCCCTTTGTAGGCCGTTGGTAAACCTTGCTATCCTGGCCTCCTCATCCTCCTTAAAATTGAGTCTCATCACGAGTATCTCGATTTCCTTGTTGTACTCCTCCACGGACATGCTTCCTTGCCTTAGAGTTTGTAACTTGATGTGCAAGTCTCTAGTGTAAGCTGCCGGTACAAACCTCTTCCTCATTCTCCTTTTCAACTCCACCCAAGTTCTAACGGGTTCTTCCTCCTCTCGTAGGATTTCCCGCCGGTACTGACTCCACCATAAAGTGGCATAGTCAGTGAACTCCAGGGTGGCCACCTTGATTTTCTTCATCTCGGAGTAGTTGTGGCAGTCCAAGAAGTCCTTGATGCTTCTTTCCCAGTCCAAGTAGTCGTCGGCATTGGCCTTCTCACTGAATTTCGGCACAGTGAGCTTAAGGCTACTCACATCATCATCGACCTCTTGGGGTGGTCTTCTGTCCTCCCGATCTCGATCGCCGTGGGGTCTCTCCCTCTCATACACCTGCTCGGCCGCTCTCCTTTCCATCCGAGCTAGAGCTTCTTTTAGCGTGGCTAGAGTTTGAGTGATGTTGAGAACGTTGGCCTCCATGTGGTTGATTCTCTCATCTGCCATGTTAGTTGATAATGCATGGAAGCAAATATATCTATCTACCCCTCTTCTTAAGATCAACCTATAATGAACGGGAAACCCTAGGGCAGATTGCCTTTCTTTTTGTTTTCTTTTCTTTTCTTACAATGCTTCGAACAAGAATGAAAATAGATGGGATTTTCTAGACTAATTTTCTAATAACACGAAAACAAAGATAGGTAGGTTTTTTTCAAGGATTTTCTAATACTGAAAGCAAAGGATATGAATCCAGGGTTTCAAACCTAAAGATTGGGATAGATTGTGGTTCCTCGAGTTGAACTGAAGCTCTGATACCAAAACTGGTGTGAACCGCCACAACCGTGGGTAAACGACCCTAACAATCGTAAGTCTCGGACCTTTGCTCGATCGACAGTTGGCATCGGGGCAAGAAAGTACTAGGACCCGTCGGTTATATGTAACCGGGAACCCGTAGTGTCCAGGAATGGCTCCACGACAAAAGATGGATGCTTTTGTTGATAACACCTATCCTAAGCTATGCACGCAGCAAAAACTAAAGGATTTAAAGAACAAAGTTCTGATTTATTGATTGATTCGAAAAGGGTTGATGTTTACAATGAGGCCGAGGCTTCTTATTTATAGTAGAGGAACTCGTGAACAGGCTCACGATTCCTACTAGGAAAGAAACTCTAAAAATAATAAAATATTATCCTAAAGTCTTATTTAGAATATAATAAGACTTACTTGCTCCTAAAGAATCGAAACTAAAAGGGAAAATCCGAGTCCAACACTTAAAAAGACTTAAATAAATAAAAATAGCCTAAAAACCCTAAACCAGCGAATTCGGCTGCTTCGGTCGGGCTTGTCGCTCACGCGGGCCAGATTAGGAAAGTCTGCACCGCCTTTGATGTCGGGCTTGGAATTGGTGGCGGCGACGGTTGCTCAGGCTTGGGAATGCTCGGGGCTCCTGATGTTGGGCTCCGGTGGGTCTGATGCTGATGCTGCTCGGCTCCCGGGGTTCCTGCTCGACCTGCCCGTTCAGTCCTCTTCCCATTTCTTCATTTCCTCCCATTCCTCCTTGGCTCCTAGGGTGGCAGCTCCTAGGCTTGGCTCCAGGCCTTGTAGGGGGTTGAGGGCCGGTGTTAATCCTCCTAGGGCTCGCATCCCATGCTGGCTGGGTGCTAAAGCCCGATCAGTGCCCTCCGAGGCCGGGGCTGGCGCCCGGGTGTACTCTACCTTCGGGCCTTCTCCAAGTGCGCCCAAGCCTTTCCTTCCCTGCTTCTCCCAGTCATCTAGGAAGGTCCTTAGAGGTTCCCCTAAGGTGGTCATCCGTTCCTTGAGTTTATGGAAGCCTAGCCTTGGTGCTAGGGCTGGAGGAGCGCTCGGGGCGGGGCCAGCTGGAGCTCCTTGAGACTGGTTCTCGGTCCTCTTCAGTCGGCATTCCTCCAGGAAGGCATCTAGGGGATCCCAGGGTTGTATAGAACCTCCTGGGTCCTTAGACTTAGTGCCCGAGGTGCCGGGAAAGCTAGGCTCTTTGGCTGCTTCGAGCGCCGGGGCCCAAGTTAGGGCCGGATGGGTCCGGACACTCATCCGTGCTTGTTGGGCCCTTCGGGGAGGACTGTACTTGAACCTTACCGCCTGTTGGGGCTTGATGAACCTCCGTGGGGCTAGGCTCGGAGGCTGGCGAGGTTCCAAGCGCTTTTTATAAGGCCCTAAGGCCTTTCCCCTCGTGGGTGACCCGGCGGGGTGTAGGAATAGGAATTCCCAGCCGGTCGGCTGCCCGGGGTCATTTTAGAGGGCCTCCACTAGGCCCTGACCTGACTGCCACAAGCTCTGGAGGTAAAAATGAGCATTGGGAGTCTCTAGGAGCATTCCTAGAGCATCGGCGGATGAAGAGAGGAAAGGGCCTGACTGGAACTCACTGGAGCCCGAAGTTAGGCCATGGAGTCGATCGAGAACTAGGGCACATGTGAAGTGATCCGGGCCACCCGACCCGACCCGACTGATGCTAACGTGGCTCCAACACTAATGCCGAGCCAAGACTACACCAAGCCTAGGCCTACGCCAGCACCACCTCCGGAGCCTTGGAGAGCCAAAGTGATATCACCCGGCCTAGCTACCCCAGCAAACACCCGTACCCGTGCACGCCACCAGGGTCCCCCGAAGGAGGCAAAGCCCTAGGACCATACAAAAATACCCTAGAATTGAGGGCTGGCCACTTACGAGCTCTCAAGCCTAGAAACGAACTGAAGAACAAGCTAAGGCCTGCTCCAACAGGGAGAAAGGCACCCCGAGATGGATGGATGTTCCAGGCCATGTTGCTGGCCGAGGACATAAGCCCTAGACCGAGGACAGAGTCTCAGCCTTTCCCTAACTTCACCTCCATGATTCCCCAAGTCAAGCACACTCCAAAAGCCATCTGGAGGCCGTTCTGGAGAACAGAAGTCAAAAGGATTCAAGAATACGTGGCCCAGACAGGATGGCTCCCTAAGGACATTGCCCCGGCCCCGGCGGATACGGACAACCAGCCCCTGCCCCGGACAACCCTGCTCAGCACTCAGAATCTGGCAGACAAGTTGATGCCAGAAGATTCAGGAGGCCAAAAGACTTGGAGAGAACCTCGCTTGTCCGAGGAAATGTCAAGCAGAAGCCCAGAACCGCCCGGCATCCCCAAATCCCTAGCACTGGGTCCGGAGCGAATGATGCCGAGCCGGTCAACAGCACCGAAGGACGCCACCAGACCACCCGGTCGCCCGGAGCCCGCAAAAATTACGGAAATGCCACCGCGTGCATTCAAAGCCCTTTTCCTAGTCGCGGAAGGACTCTTGCTAGGAAAACTATTTTATCAGCCTCCTCTAGGAAGGGATCGACTCAACACCCAAAACTATATTATCAGCCCCACGAGAACCTAACCTTTGAAACCGCGGAGAACCCTTGAAATCCACTAAGTATTGACTTAGGAACCCCAAGGTATTCGGTCGAGTTGGTGCGACAAACAAAGGATGATTTCCTTTGATGATAAACCAAAACCTTAAGCTAAGCAACAACGAGCAAAGACTTGAAGGAAAAAGAACAATGTTCTGAAAATTTCATTAAGGGGTAAACTGTCTTACAATGGTGGCCGAGGCCTCTATTTATAGCTCAAGGGTGGCCTAGGCCGGTTCCAACTCTAAAAAGGAAAAACTAAAATAATCCTAAAAGATAGGCCGAGGAAACTATTAAAATAAACAAAGTTGTCCGAATGTCAAATTCCTAAACCGGCAAAATTGAACAAAACCCTAATCCGGGCAGATTAGGGCAAATCTGGCTTTCCTTGTCCGGGTGGGATTAGGAAAAGGCTCCGAGCGCTTCGGTGGGCAATCCGGGCGCGGGCAGGAGTCCTTCCGCGGCTAGGAAAAGGGCTTTGAATGCACGCGGTGGCATTTCCGTAATTTTCTGCGGGCTCCGGCGACCGGGTGGTCGGGTGGCGTCCTTCGGTGCTGTTGACCGGCTCAGCATCATTCGCTCTGGACCCAGTGCTAGGGTTTTGGTGATGTTGAGCGGTTCTGGCCTCCTACTTGACATTTCCTCGGACAAGCGAGGTTCTCTCCAAGTCTTTTGGCCTCCTGAATCTTCTGGCATCAACTTGTCCGCCAGATTCTGAGTGCTGAGCAGGGTTGTCCGGGGCAGGGACTGGTTGTCCGTATCCGCCGGGGCCGGGGCAGTGTCCTTAGGGAGCCATCCTGTCTGGGCCACGTATTCTTGAATCCTTTTGACTTCTGTTCTCCAGAACTGCCTCCAGATGGCTTTTGGAGTGTGCTTGACTTGGGGAATCATGGAGGTGAAGTTAGGGAAAGGCTGAGACTCTGTCCTCGGTCTAGGGCTTATGTCCTCGGCCAGCAACATGGCCTGGAACATCCTTCCATCTCGGGGTGTCTTTCTCCCTGTTGGAGCAGGCCTTAGCTTGTTCTTCAGTTCGTTTCTGGGCTTGAGAGCTCGTAAGTGGCCAGCCCTCAATTCTAGGTGCTTTTTGTATGGTCCTAGGGCTTTGACTCCTTCGGGGGACCCTGGTGGCGTGCACGGGTTGCTGGGGTAGCTAGGACGGGTCATATCATCCCCCTCTTCTTGACTGGGATTTGTCCCCAAATCCATCTCGGAGTCTTTTCTAGAACCCATCACTCTTTTCCAAACTTCAGCAATCTTGCTAGTGGTGGTTGGTGACGAGTCATCATCATCGGTGGTCCTTGGGGTCTCATTTCAATCGGTAATGGACCAGGGCTGGGATTCTTCAGAGTCCTCTTCCTCAGTCTTCATTTCTTCCTCTTCTGAAATACCATTAACAACAATGTTAAGACTCGGGGAGCCACTAGGCGAGGGTTCCTCACTCATATCCTCATCCGAGTCAGCATCTGGATCTTCTTTGCTCGGGCCAGCTTTTAAAATTCATCGGGAGATGATCTCCCAATGAATCTCCGGTCGGGTGGTAGTCGGGTCCATGTCTGTCGAGGCCGCCGGGTGGCCGTCGGGGCCGGCGCTCGGCTTTAGGATGTCGACGAGGCCTTCTTCTTTCTTCAAGCCAAAACTGGCCGAGGGAATGTTCAAAAGGCCCGGGGTAGGCCGATTGACATCATCTGGCTCGGACAGAGTGTCCGGGGCAGGCATGATGCCGGGCCGGGGCAGGGCTGATGCTGGTCCGGGGCAGACCTGCTCGGTATCAGTCGGTGTGACCGACGTGATCACTCGGCTGTTGAAGGATAAAAAAATTTCCAGGCCTTCCACGTTGACTTCTTCTCCTTCACTGGACTCCTCTTCTATTTCTTCAATAATTGGCTCCTCTTCATCATCCGTGACAACCTCTCCTTCTCTATGTACCATGGTTAGGGTGTTAGGGCAGTCCCTTGCCATGTGACCCCTACCTTGACATTTGAAACACACAATGGCACTAGGCTGAGCATTAGTAGTAGGGATTTTTGAGCCAGGATTAGGTGTTACCCGTGATGTGACCCCTTGATTAGGGTTTGTCCTCGATCTAGGATTCCGGCTAGGGTTTGTCCTCCAAGGGGTGTTCCCTGCACTCCTGTCTCCTCTCACAGGGGCACTGATTGGTGGCGGGGTAGTAGCCCTCCTGCCAAGTCCATTCTTCAGTTCCTTCTCAACCCTAATAGCCGTGGTTACCAAGTCATCATAATCAACAAAGTTTAGGATGTTGACTTGATGTAGGATCTCTCTTCGTAGGCCTCCGGTGAACCTTGCTATTTTGGCATCCACATCTTCACTCAGGTCAAGTCTTGTGACCAAGATCTCCATCTCCTGATTGTACTCTTCAACTGACATGTTCCCTTGCTTCAAAAGTTGAAGCTTGGTTTGCAAGTCTCGATTGTAGCTGCTCGGTACAAATTTCCTTCTCATTTTTCTCTTAAGACTCCTCCAACTAGGGATGGGGTCCTCTTCTTCTCTCCTGAACTAATTTCTGAGCTGAGCCCACCATAAAGCAGCAAAGTCAGTGAACTCGAGAGTGGCTAGGGTTACCTTTTTCCTCTCGGAATAGTTATGGCACTCAAAGAAATCTTCCATGCTCCTCTCCCAATCAATGTATTCGTCGGGGTTTGCTTTGCCAGCAAACTTGATTACATTGAGCTTCAGAATGCTCACATGATCATCTACCTCTTGTTCATTCCTCCTTGGCCACCGGGGGCCATCTCCATTCGGGGCTCCAATCTGCTCGGTGAACCGGTTGAAGTTTTGAGCCATGGCAGTCAATTGTGCCTCCACAGCAGCTAACCTCTCTTCTGCCATGATTAGTACAAGAATAACGGACCTCACAAAATCACTCTAAAGAACCTCACACACTCTTTTTCTTACCGCTCGTGCATGAAAATTTATAGTCACTCAAATTAGGGTTTTCTTTGAAAATTTCAAAAACAAAGACAATTCCAATTCAAGTAGTTGCAAGTTTCTTCGAAGCTATGAAGTCTAAGTCTACCAATGACACAAACAAGACTTTATAGCTAGGGTTTCAGATTTCTAGGGCAAGAATCTTGATGCTAGGTCGTGGGATGACAAAAAAACAACAAGTTTGGGTGTTCTACTAAGAAAGCTACTAGCTTGATTGTTGATGACACTTGATTTGACGTGATTATCAGCCTCATTTAAGCAACATTTCTTTGCTTAAGACATTGTTTTTAGGGTCAAATAACGAATATTCAATCGATTGCCCTATCTCGTGCCATTTGTGTTACCTTGGCCCGTTTCGGGTCTATTTGATGGTTTTCTAGTGTTTTCATGTTAGCACAGGTTTTTGCCATCAAATAAAGTAGCCATGGACGTGTCTAAGGCGTAGGAACCTCGAGGAATCAAACCGGAATCGATTAAAGGAGCCAATCAAAGTCCAACCAAAGGTCTGCCCGAATACAAAGATATTTTCGCCGAAAATACCCTAGGGTTTTCGGCGAAAACAATACCACAAATCAACTGCTGGACACAGAAGGATGATTTTGGCGAAAAGATTCAACTGCTCGGACCGAAAATAATGAACAGCCGGCGAAGCCCTGAACTCAAAGCCAGTTTCGCCGAAACTATTCCTATGGTTTTGGCGAAAACATCAGCTCAGCCCGGCCCAACTAGGGTTAAGTATTTATACTTAATCCGGCGGCCCGAAAAGGAGGACGATCATAATTAATTATAATACAACTTTTCGAGATCAGAATTCTCTGAAGTCTGGAGCGAAGAGTTGGAGTTCGAAGAGCCAGATAGAGATCGTGATGCCATCCTTTCCACCTCGGAGAACCGGAGCTAGGAGTGCAACTTACCGAAGATCGGAGTCTGTCAGAGTCGTCTGAATTAGGTTTTTCAGATCCTTTTCTGTTCTTCCTCTGAATGATGAACTCTTTCCTTGTCTTTGTGTCTTTTGTAATGATCATGAGTAGCTAAACCCTTTAGAGCTTAGACTAGATGAATTCTAAGTGACCCAGGGCTTTAAAGCGGTCACGGATCGGTGGTGATTAGATTCGAAATTCAATCAGTTCTTTTTCATGTTTGATTCGTTCTTCATTGTGCATGTTTCTTGTCTGGATTGATCACCTAGATTAGATTCTTGTTAAGCTAAGGATAGAAGCGAACGCTCGCCTTACTTTAGAACACCGAATTAAACAATTAACCTTATAATTGGAGTGTGCCTTTCGTAGGAACCGGTTAGGGTTAATTCACTGCAAGAGTAACTCATTAATCACTAGTAATTACACCAATTAATTAAGTCGTTGTGAGAGGCGATCGTACCCGGGCGGCTAGTTAATCTTGGTAGTTAGAACGGATAGAGCGAACGTTCGCCGGTCTTAAACCTAAGGGTAAGGAGTTATGGTGGTGTCTTAGTAATTGATTGAATGAGAATCGAAATCCGCTGATCTGTTGATTGCCAATGCTCTGGGAATGAAGGGGGATTCAAAGTCTAAGTTCGTCTGTCATTCTTGTTTCGAAACCCTAATTCTCAATCTGCTTTAGTTTAATCTTTTTAATTTTCTGCATTTCTTAGAAGTAGAAGTCGGGGAACTCACACCACGCACAACGTGTTTTTCCTTGAATAATTTGTTAGTTCTGAAGTAGCCAATCATTCGAAGGCTCGTGGAATACGATCTGCTATACGCTTTTTTCTTAGCATTAGTAGTTTTTATTTGGTTGAACGTCCGAACAACGACCGGAGGTCTCACCAAATTGGCGCCGTTGCCGGGGACTTCTTTTGATTGTTGAAAGAAGATCTGGCAATTTATTCTTCTATTTTCCATGTTTCATTTTTCCACCCACTTCGATTTTACGCCGGTATGTTTGCTTTTGTTGCTTGTAGGTTGTTCTACAGGTTCATGAATCGCTCGATTGCACATTCTCAGTTTAAGCCGGGTAATTCTGCTTCGCCGAAGAAACCGCGAGCTCAGAAGCAAGTCATAACCACACCGCCTACACCACCTATCCCTCAAAAGATTGAGGAGTTGAAGAAGAACTCCTCATCTTCATCCGCTTCATCCACTACTTCAGATTCACCACCACCTTCTCCTCCTGTACTAGTTGCTCAGCGCACCGTGGCGGATTACTGTAGACCAAGTGCAGCTCACCTCCGAGCTAGCGTTGTCATGTCGCATAACGATGACGACCCTGATTATGATATCACAACCTTCGTCCTGAACATGGTCACTATGAATCTTCGATTCGAAGGGAAGCTGCAAGAAAACCCCCGCACACATTTGGCGAACTTCCTTGACATGTGCGAGACGTTTAAAAAAGGGAATCTCAACAAGAACAATCTTTGCTTGCAGGCATTCCAATTCTCTCTTAAAGGCAATGCCAAGGTATGGCTCAGCTCGAAACCACCTGGCTACTACACTGACTGGGATCATCTAGCTCAAGACTTCATAGAAGAATACTATCCCCCTTCAAGAACTACATTCTACAAGGATAGCATCGCTAGGTTCTCTCAGAAGGAAGGAGTCAGTTTACACGACGCTTGGAACGATTTCCAAACACTCCTATCTGAATGCCCTCATCATGGATTCAACCAGAGTCAGCTAGCTGAAATCTTTGCCCAAGGGATGAATGAAGAAACAGCTGAATGGGTCAACATCTTAGCTGATGGCGACTGCACAGCACTTGAACCAGAAGCTGCTCTACTTCACTTTGCGGACTGCGCATCTAAGTCCAGAAATAGGGAAAGACAGTTTGGAGCAGCCATGAGTCAACCAAGTTGTGAAGATCAGATTAAGATCGCAGTACAGAAACAAATGGAAGAGATCCTCGGTACAACTAATAACTGGCCTAAAAAGGAAGTCAACTTCATTGATCACAGCTTCACCAGGGATCAAAGAGGCTACTCCGACTACCGTCAGTTCAGAACACCTCCTCAACAACGGGAAGGCTTCTATGAGCGTCCTCCCTACAACTTCCAACTCGACCAGAGCCGAAATCAATACATGGACAATGGTTATCAAGATCCTTCCAGATTCACCAGAGTACAGCAGCCTCCGAATCTTATATATGAGGACAATTGGGAGAGGAGAATAGCCAGGAAGTTTGATCTAATTACAGCAAGACTTGATGATCACGAGGAAAGATTCAAAGCGCAAGCTCTTCTCAATCAAGAACAGATAGCATCTGGACAGAGAATAGAGGATATGATAAATAAAATTGCTAGTGCGATGGCTCGTCTTCCCATTTTCAATCAGGCTCCGTCTCCAGACAGCTCCACCGTGAAGAACGAGCACGCTAAGGCCGTAACAACCAGGAGCAGTTAGCAGACCAGCCCGTCTAAGAAGGAGGAAATTCCCGTTTCCAATAAGGGAGAGTGCTCGGCTATCATCGCTCGACCACCACCCATACCTATTCCAGCTAAGTGCCCGACCCTGGTCCTTTTACTTTACCTTTGAGCATTAATGACATTGAAATCGAGCGTAGCATAATTGACCTAGGTGCTTCTATAAATGTCATGCCTATGTGTTTATATAAGAAACTGAACCTAGGGGAATTACAACCTGCCAACATGAATTTAATGTTCGCTGACAAAACTCTAAGAGAACCTAGAGGAATGATCCAGGATGTAATCACTTGCTGTGGCCCGTTCCAGTTTTTCGTTGATTATATAGTTATGGATACTCAAGAGACATATTCTACCCTTCTCTTGGGTCGGTCATTCATGGCGATAGCCGGAATTAATGTCAATGTTCCTAATGGCTCTCTAACTGTAAGGGTGGGGAAGGATACTGCAACATTCCGTCTCAAGGACGGGATGAAATACATTCCTAAGGAAGAATTAAATTGTTTATCTGTAGAGATTGTGGAGTTGGCCTCGGTCAACTTCATTTCTAATGTTTCTTCCAGTGTTTCGAGATCAATTGACACTGCAGGTGCTGGACAGGGTACCAAGAAGAAGCCAGAAATATCAGTTCAGAAGCCACCTAAGAAGAAGAAGGAACCGCAAGCCTCTTCTAAATCACCGAGCAGACCTCGAGGAAAGAACAAGAAGACAAAGACCCAAAATGGTCTGGAGACCAAAAGCTCCACCGTCTTCCACCGAGCCAGCTGCACCACCATTTCGTTCTGAGAAACCGGCGCCGGGACAAGTATGGAGGGAGAAGCCGAAAGCATCTCCTAAGGAAGTACTAACGATCACCGATCCTGGTGATAACAAGCCGAAGAAGAAAGAAAAAGAGAAGCCGACAGTCCTCATTCCTTCCATCGTCACACTCAAGAAGGATGATCTCTCTAGAGAGCTGTTCGGACCATTCAAGTTCGTTGATCATCTTCCCGACGGACGTACCAAGCTTTTGCATGCGAACGGGAAGAAATTCACGTTTACCGGAGAAGTCCCGAAGCTGTACTTCATGAACTCTGACGCGAGCGTGAAGGAGAATCTAAGTTGGGATGTCTCCTAATACCGTCCAGGTATCGTCCAGCTCAAGGACGTTAATAAAAGAGCGCTTCGTGGGAGGCAACCCACGGCTGGAGTCAGTTTTGTTTTGTTTCAACCTTGGTATTTTAGAGTCGGTTCGGGAGAGCCAAAAGTGTCAGTTTGTTTGATTTATTATTTTTCGTGTAGAGTCTGCGTGTCATAGAGTCAGTTGCAAGTTGATTGAGGTCGTTCCGATTTTTCTGGATTTAACTATGATTTTCTGAAGTTGGTCGGATTTGCGAAAATATTTTAAACCCGAACAGTTCAAAATTTTTGGCGAAACCACCCTTGTTTTCGGCGAAACCGATTTTCAAATTTCGAACCTGTTTCTCCTGTTCCTCATTTTCGGTTCGAAAAATTTCTGTTTTTGGCAAAACCATTTCAACTAAAATTTTCGGCGAAACCGTGCTGTAATTTTCGGCGAAACTGCCTTCACAAATCGGCTGTCCATTTTAACTAAAGTTTTCGGCGAAAACATCCTTTTAATTTCGCCAAAAATAATTTCAAAAATCAGAAATCCTCCACTTTAAAAATCCGGTTTTCGCTCCTTCATTCATTTTCGCTCAGCCACCCGAAAACACTCCCCCCCTATCTTTTTAAAACCCGTCGTCGCCGCCGTTTCACCCGCCGCCGCCGCACCTCTCCCCTCCTCATTCCGATCCCAACAAGCCCTAGAACGTTCAAATCGGAGCTTTGCAGCTCCAGTTCTCCGAAACCTAGTTTTCAAAGTTTTTCACCGATTCCTCCCAACCCGTTCACTTTTAGCAATCATGACTTCAAGGTAAGTTGTATGACTTTTCAATACAAATCTTTTGACATATTGATTGCTGAATTTCGCCGAGGTTGACTTTCGGTTGACTTTTCAATTTACCTCGTTTTGCATGCCGACTGTTTCGTGTGAACTAGGATTAATTGAACTTATAGAACTGTTCTATGATGCTTAGGGAGTTCCGTGCTTAATTTCCATATCAGTTGGTCATATGTTGCTATGCATACGATTAATTTCTTGTTATGTTGACTTTTGTGAGAAATGTCGGTTTGACTTTGAACTGTGTTGATCATTTGGCTGCCCCAAGTGTTCATTCTTGTTCATATTATCGTGTTGCCATTTGAAATAATATTTTACCGTCATTCTCCGAGTTGTGACAGTCTCGCCATGATTAGGGTCCAATATGCTTAAAGGTTGACTTTCTAAATGTCGGTTTGACTTTTTGAACTCTGATTGTAATTATCCGATTCTGGCTGTTCCGAAGTATGTATTTTAATGTCTATGATTATCGGTTACTCCACTTTACTTACCCCACTTACTTTCCCTCGTTTCTTTGTGAAATTGAGTTTTTCTACTAAGTGTGGGGTAAGGTTTTGGTCGACTAATTTGGTTTCATTCTGTTTTAGGAACACCTTTGAGCACAGGACTAAGGCGCGACTCGATGGCGCCTCGAGCTCAGGAGCTGCCGCTCCCGTCACACCCGCCATTCTGGGTCCTCCACCTGCACTTCCTCGCCATGCTGGATACCATCCCACCATCGCCCGTCTACCGGACTTCTACTTTGAGAACTTCCAGAAGATCGAACACATCCGTGGAGCTGACGTGCGTCCTTTATCCATGGAGTCACTCTAGGAGCATGACGAGGATTCCTACCGGAACGTGCATGACGCCTTAGCACCGGCTGGTCTCCTCGAGCTGACCACCATCGCCGCCGAGTTCCCAGATATTGCCCTCCAGGAGTTCTGGGCAACCTTTGATCTAGATGAGCACAAGAGGAAGCAACGCCAGAAGGTGGTCACCTTCTATCTTGGTGGGGTGTACCGATAGCTCACCTACGATGAGTTTGCCGCTCATCTCGGTATTCCCTACGAGCACTATCACGATCATCACCTCGGTTGGGGAGAAGATGATGATGACGAGGAGTACAACGCGCTTTGGAGCCACATGACAGGCGTGCCTGGCGATCGCCTCGGGAAGAGCAACTCAGTTAAGTCTCTCTCTCACCCGCTCTATAAGTTTATTCATATGGTTTGGCGGAGGTCACTTTTATATGTCAGAGACAAGGATCGCCACCATATCCTAAGGAGGAGCTCATGCTTCACCGAGCCATCCGAGAGAGCTACCCTCTCCACCCCGGCTGGGTACTAGCTCGCATCTTCCGCCAGAAGACCAGGAGGAAGACGCCACCTCGCAGACTCTTGTGGGGCAACTTCATAGGACAGCTCATCCTCTCCTTCGGCATCAGCCATGAATATGGCCCGCACATTCCACGACACCCAGTTAGGACCGTTGGAGGAGACTTGGCGGTTGAGTACGACTTCGAACTCGACCTCAGTCCCCATGTAGCAGCTGATCCTCCACTCCAGCCTGTGGTCGAGTCAGAGGAAGAAGATGATGCTGAGGAGCAGCAGCCGCAGCCGCCACCAGAATTCCAAGATTATATACCCTCGCCACACCATCAGGCAGTGTATGATCACCAGTCGCAGCCGCACATTCCCGATCGATACCAGGCACCTCCCCAGCAGCCCCGACATCACCCCGCGGATATTGGAGAGTTGTACGAGCGACTTCAGGAGTGGCGCATCACCGACAACGCCACTCAAGAGGCGAGGTGGACTATTATGCAGCAACATATGCGCCATGCCGACCGGCGGTATGAGGCACAGATGGAGTGGCAGCGACAGCTCAGCGATTACTTCCACTTCCCCCACCCTGACACCTCTGACCAGTGATGATCAGGTGGTGTCCTTTTCCTTGTCCTTTCTTTTTATTTATCCTTTTCGGACTTCGGTCCAACTTTTTTCTGTGTGGATCCGGGGCACTTGTCCCGGTTTCCTTTTTATGTTTCATTTGTTTTTGTTTTGTAGGCAATCGGTAGACTCCCTTTGCTTCCGGCTAGGTGACACTTTCCTCCGCTCTCTGGATCCGGGCTTCCCTCTGAAATCAACCGTCCTCTTCCAGGTTCTTCCATTCCACTCTGAACTCTAGAATTAGTCCTGTGAGGACACAGTCTGATTTAAGTGTGGGGTAGGATGCTAGAGAACCTTGCATGAACTTGATTGCCCTTGATTGTGTTTTGTGTGCCTCGTGATTCCATTCCAGTCTCTCTAGCATTAGAATGGCTCAGTTCTTGATTTTTGATGTTAAGTTGTTGTTCAAACTTTCATAATGATGCTTAGACTGCTTAACCTAGAACTTGAGAACCAACTTGTATGCTTTGATGCTAAATTGCTTGGTCAGAACAGAATTTTAAAATCACACTTGTAGTTTGTAGCCTTGATTGCATGAAAATGACCGAATCCGACTAGCAAACCAACTGTGAGCTTTTGATCCATTGCACGTAACTTGCAATTTAAATTCTTTCTGAGTGGTTCTCTGTTTACCTGAATGAGTTAGAATTTGCATGAGACCTACTCGAGACCACACGATGACACGAGTTCTAGAAGGATAGGGGCACCTAGATTCAGCTACTAAGCCAGATAGCCTACCAAACGATAAAATCCACTAGGTTTAGACCCTTGAGCTTGGCCTGTTCTTTCGGTTCGATAATACATTACAACCATTCCCCATTTCTTTCATTCCCCGTTGATCCCCTGTGGTTGTAGTTCTAGATTGACCTACCGGAAGTCGGTTTGTGGTAACCTGCCTATAGCCATTAAACAGGTGGTCTTAGCTAATATGTCCAGACGTGTAAACCCCTCTAGCAACTAAAAGAAAAATCGGCACAAAAGAAAAAAAGTAAAGAAAGAAAAAGAGAAAAAAATTGCGAAAAAATGATTAAGAAAAGAAAATCAGAAAAAGTTCAAAGTGTAGTTCAATAAAACGTTCTTCTCCCTACAAATGGAAGAACGAAGTCAAAAGAAAAGTTCAAAAGAAAGTGAAGAGAAAAAAATTGTGCAAAAAGAAAAAGAATAAGTGCTAGGTTGCTTGAGGGTATCATAGGACGAGCGTTCATCATTCCACCAGTGTTTGGTTAGACGGTAGGAAGCCATAGATTAGATTCGAGGGAAGTTAGTCGAAAGCTACACCGCACCAAAGCCATCATCATTCATCCCCATCATCCATCTCATTATAAACCCGAGTAGTGTAGATTTCATTACGGTCCTAGCAGGGAAGTCCTTCTTGACTAGATACTCGTGTTGTCACAGTGGTGGAGATGTGGTCGAAATGCAAACCTATGACAGAATTCGGTAACAAAGAATGATCGAGAGCAGAAACACGTCCTTAAACACAGAGAGTGAGAGTCCCCATTGTACTAAATATATCCTGTGTGAGGAGTCTGGTCAGTCAGGTCGAATTCGTGCATGATTGATTGCTAATTACTTGTCGTGTGCAGTTTATTAGTGAGACCAGGTAGTTTGGCTGATCAGTATGCATGTTAGGTTTCTTGTTCTAGGATCGATCTGTCTAATAATTCATTGTGCTTGATTGAGCTCCAATTTAATCGATCTTATCATTTATGAACATGAGCGTTTCTATTCAGTTTGCTTGAGGACAAGCAAAAGCTAAGTGTGGGGTATTTGATGACACTCGATTTGACGTGATTATCAGCCTCATTTAAGCAACATTTCTTTGCTTAAGACATTGTTTTTAGGGTCAAATAACGAATATTCAATCGATTGCCCTATCTCGTGCCATTTGTGTTACCTTGGCCCGTTTCGGGTCTATTTGATGGTTTTCTAGTGTTTTCATGTTAGCACAGGTTTTTGCCATCAAATAAAGTAGCCATGGACGTGTCTAAGGCGTAGGAACCTCGAGGAATCAAACCGGAATCGATCAAAGGAGCCAATCAAAGTCCAACCAAAGGTCTGCCCGAATACAAAGATATTTTCGCCGAAAATACCCTAGGGTTTTCGGCGAAAACAATACCACAAATCAACTGCTGGACACAGAAGGATGATTTCGGCGAAAAGATTCAACTGCTCGGACCGAAAATAATGAATAGCCGGCGAAGCCCTGAACTCAAAGCCAGTTTCGCCAAAACTATCCCTATGGTTTCGGCGAAAACATCAGCTCAGCCCGGCCCAACTAGGGTTAAGTATTTATACTTAATCCGGCGGCCCGAAAAGGAGGACGATCATAATTAATCATAATACAACTTTTCGAGATCAGAATTCTCTGAAGTCTGGAGCGAAGAGTTGGAGTTCGAAGAGCCGGATAGAGATCGTGATGCCATCCTTTCCACCTCGGAGAACCGGAGCTAGGAGTGCAACTTACCGAAGATTGGAGTCTGTCAGAGTCGTCTGAATTAGGTTTTTCAGATCCTTTTCTGTTCTTCCTCTGAATGATGAACTCTTTCCTTGTCTTTGTGTCTTTTGTAATGATCATGAGTAGCTAAACCCTTTAGAGCTTAGACTAGATGAACCCTAAGTGACCCAGGGCTTTAAAGCGGTCACGGATCGGCGGTGATTAGATTCAAAATTCAATCAGTTCTTTTTCATGTTTGATTCGTTCTTCATTGTGCATGTTTCTTGTCTGGATTGATCACCTAGATTAGATTCTTGTTAAGCTAAGGATAGAAGCGAACGCTCGCCTTACTTTAGAACATCGAATTAAACAATTAACCTTATAATTGGAGTGTGCCTTTCGTAGGAACCGGTTAGGGTTAATTCACTGCAAGAGTAACTCATTAATCACTAGTAATTACACCAATTAATTAAGTCATTGTGAGAGGCGACCGTACCCGGGCGGCTAGTTAATCTTGGTAGTTAGAACGGATAGAGCAAACATTCGCCGGTCTTAAACCTAAGGGTAAGGAGTTATGGTGGTGTCTTAGTAATTGATTGAATGAGAATCGAAATCTGCTGATCTGTTGATTGCCAATGCTCTGGGAACGAAGGGGGATTCAAAGTCTAAGTTCGTCTGTCATTCTTGTTTCCAAACCCTAATTCTCAATCTGCTTTAGTTTAATCTTTTTAATTTTTCTGCATTTCTTAGAAGTAGAAGTCGTGGAACTCACACTACGCACAACGTGTTTTTCCTTGAATAATTTGTTAGTTCTGAAGTAGCCAATCATTCGAAGGCCCGTGGAATACGATCTGCTATACGTTTTTTTCTTAGCATTAGTAGTTTTTATTTGGCTGAACGTCCGAACAACGACCGGAGGTCTCACCAATTGTGAACGTGGCCTTGCTTTTTAGCTAGGTCAATTTTTCTGTTTTTCTAGACCTTGATTCCTTTCTTTTCTTTTCTTTGATTCTTCTTTTTGTATTTTTCTTTTTATCGGCCACAGCTTTTTCTCACAACGAAAACTTAAAAGAAAGGTAGAAGATTAGAACAAACAAAATACACGTTTTTAGGGTTTTTCTAAAACTGAAAACAACAAAAATTTAAAGATATGAATCCAAGCAAAGAACCTGGAAACTGGATAGATGTGGTCCAAGAGTTGAACCGTGCTCTGATACCAGCTGATGCGAACCGCCTCCTCTAGGAAGGGATCGACGCAACACCGAAAACTATATTATCAGCCCCACAAGAACCTAACCATTGAAACCACGGAGAACCCTTGAAATCGACTAAGTATTGACTTAGGAACCCCAAGGTATTCGGTCGAGTTGGTGCCACAAACAAAGGATGATTGCCTTTGATAGTAAACCAAAACCTTAAACTAAGCAACAACGAGCAAAGACTTGAAGGAAAAAGAACAATGTTCTGAAAATTTCATTAAGGGGTAAACTGTCTTACAATGGTGGCCGAGGCCTCTATTTATAGCTCAAGGGTGGCCTAGGCCGGTTCCATCTCTAAAAAGGAAAAACTAAAATAATCCTAAAAGATAGGCCGAGGAAACTATTAAAATAAACAAAGTTGTCCGAATGTCAAATTCCTAAACTGGCAAAATTGAACAAAACCCTAATCCGAGCGGATTAGGGCAAATCCGGCTTTCCTTGTCCGGGTGGGATTAGGAAAAGGCTCTGGGCGCTTCGGCGGGCAATCCGGGCGCGGGCAGGAGTCCTTCCGCGGCTAGGAAAAAGGCTTTGAATGCACCGGTGGCATTTCCGTAATTTCTGCGGGCTCCGGGCGACCGGGTGGTCGGGTGCATCCTTCGGAGCTGTTGACCGGCTCGACATCATTCGCTCCGGACCCAGTGCTAGGGTTTTGGTGATGTCGGGCGGTTCGGGCCTCCTGCTTGACATTTCCTCGGACAAGCGAGGTTCTCTCCAAGTCTTTTGGCCTCCTGAATCTTCTGGCATCAACTTGTCTGCCAGATTCTGAGTGCTGAGCAGGGTTGTCCGGGGCAGGGGCTGGTTGTCCGTATCCGCCGGGGCCGGGGCAGTGTCCTTAGGGAGCCATCCTGTCTGGGCCACGTATTCTTGAATCCTTTTGACTTCTGTTCTCCAGAACTGCCTCCAGATGGCTTTTGGAGTGTGCTTGACTTGGGGAATCGTGGAGGTGAAGTTAGGGAAAGGCTGAGACTCTGTCCTCGGTCTAGGGGTTATGTCCTTGGCCAGCAACATGGCCTGGAACATCCTTCCATCTCGGGGTGCCTTTCTCCCTGTTGGAGCAGGCCTTAGCTTGTTCTTCAGTTCGTTTCTGGGCTTGAGAGCTCGTAAGTGGCCAGCCCTCAATTCTAGGCGCTTTTTGTATGGTCCAAGGGATTTGCCTCCTTCGGGGGACCCTGGTGGCGTGCACGGGTACGGGTGTTTGCTGGGGTAGCTAGGCCGGGTCATATCACAAAGCCCCAAGTCCAGGCCCCAGGCCAAGCCTAGGGCCAAGTCCAGCCCCGAGCCGAGGGCCACCACTAGGCTCTGCCCTGATTCCCACGAGCCCTGAAGGTACTAACCACCCCTGGGATCCTCCAAAGACATTCCTGGAGCACAGGAAACAAAGGACCCAAGAGTGCCTGGCTAGAAAAGGGTGGTGCCCGAAGATTGACCCCGGAACGAGCCTCGGACCAGCCCAGGTGCTCAAATGGAGCTCAAGGCCACTTGTCATGAGCCCTGGACCATTCACCACCCCTGAAAGCCTCCTGTGGACATTCCTGAAGAGCTGCATGAAGAAGAAAGCAAGAAGCCCGAACAGATTTGGAAAAGGCCAAGTTTTGAGCCAAACCCGAGCACCGGACCAAATGTCGGGCGTCACAGAGGAGCACTTATGGCTGAGCTCCCAATTGGCTCAGGCCTTTAGGGAAATTTCAAGTGCCCTGGATAGCTTGAAGCCTCAGGAGCACCCTCCAACAAACGGAGCTGAATTTTGAGGAGAATTGACGGAGATAGGGCTAGAACAAGTCCTAGTGATGCATGGCCTAAGCATCAAGAAGTGGAGCTCGGATGCTGATCCGAGGGAGCCAATACTAGGAGCTAGGATTAGGCCACCTCCTGAGCCTGATCCAAGGAAGGATGCTTGACCATGGTGAACACGGGAAATGAAGAAAAGATGCCAAAATACATCCGAACAAGGAATCCTATTCAAGCTAGGATTTCCCGGTTTTAGACAGATTTCTAGTCTGAGGAAGATGGAGGGATTTGGGCCACTTGGAGATAGAATTTTGGCCGAAGCCCAACATTAAAGTTGAAGCCCATGACGTCTACTAGTGATCTGCCAAAGGGCTTAATTTTCCGAATTTATTTAGTATTTAATTGGCTGATTCTTCCAGAACCCGTTTAGCTGTTTTTTAGGAATTTCCAGCTTTTCCTTTTTAGTGTTTTAGTTTAGGAAGGACTCTTTTCCTTGTGGAACAAGGCTACGAATTTCAGTCCTTTTTAGGAATCTTTTTGTAATTCTTTATTAGTTTATTAGTTAGTTTCGTAGGAGGAAAATGAGAGCCTATTCTCCCGTCCTCACCTATAAATAGAGGCGTCTATCCTCATTGTAAGACACAACTTTTGAATTAATAAACACTTAAACTTCGGTTTCTCTCTAGCATGGAATTGTTATCTTCTTTTCGACTTTCATGGAATTGATCGTCATCTAGATCGGTGTTATCAATAGAAGCATTCATCTTCTGACGTGGAGCCATTCCCGGACACTTAGGGTTCTCGGTTAATCGCGACCGACAGGTCCAAGTACTTTCCAGCCCTCGGTGCCGACGGTTCGATCAAGCGAAGGACCAAGACTAGCGGTGGTTAGGGTCGTCTGCCCACGGTTGCAGCGGTTCACATCAGCTTGGTATCAGAGCTTCGGTTCAACACGAGAAACCACAATCTATCCCAATGATGAGCCCCCTGTTCCTTGGACCCGCCCCGAGCTACCTTTGACCCGTAGCCAATCTAAGGCTTTCAAGGAACGGCTCACCCTCTACATGAAGATTTGGAGCCAGGAGAGGCACGACGAGGATGATGACCGGATCACCCGAATCCGGATATACCCTACTGGCCAACTAGGCGATCCCAAGACAGGCCGCCCGGGCGCCGGGCACGGCGCTTTGGAACCCCGACCAGCACTCGGCATCCGGCCAACACCGGGCCCGAGCCCTAGGAGGTTTAACACCGGCCCTCAACCCCATACAAGGCCTGGAGCCGAGCCTAGGAGCTGCCACCCTAGGAGCCAAGGAGAAATGGGAGGAAATGAGGAAATGGGAAGAGGACTGAACGGGCCGGTCGAGCAGGAACACCGGGAGCCAAGCAGCATCAGCATCAGACCCGCCGGAGCCCAACATCAGGAGCCCCGAGCATTTCCAAGCCTGAGCAACCGACGCCGCCGCCAATTCCAATCCCGACATCAAAGGTGGTGCCGACTTTCCTAATCCGGCCCGCGCGTGAGCGACAAGCCCGACCAAAGCCGCCGGATCCGCCGGTTTAGGGTTTTTAGGCTATTTTTATTTATTTAAGTCTTTTTAAGTGTTGGACTCAGATTTTCCCTTTTAGTTTCGATTCTTTAGGAGCAAGTAAGTCTTATTATATTCTAAATAAGACTTTAGGATAATATTTTATTATTTTTAGAGTTTCTTTCCTAGTAGGAATCGTGAGCCTGTTCACGAGTTCCTCTACTATAAATAAGAGGCCTCGGCCTCATTGTAAACATCAACCCTTTTCGAATCAATCAATAAATCAAAACTTTGCTCTTTAAATCCTTTAGTTTTTGCTGCGTGCATAGCTTAGGATCGGTGTTATCAACAGAAGCATCCATCTTCTATCGTGGAGCCATTCCTGGATACTACGGGTTCCCGGTTACATATAACCGACGGGTCCTAGTACTTTCCCCCCCCGGTGCCGACTGTCAATCGAGCGAAGGTCTGAGACTTGCGGTGGTTAGGGTCATCTGCCACGGTTGCGGCGGTTCACACCAGTTTTGGTATCAGAGCTTCGGTTCAACTCAAGGAACCACAATCTATCCCAGTCTTCAGGTTTGAAACCCTGAATTCATATCCTTTACTTTCAGTATTAGAAAATCCTTGAAAAAACCCTACCTATCTTTGTTTTCGTGTTATTAGAAAATCAGTCTAGAAAATCCCATCTATTTTCATTCTTGTTCGAAGCATTGTAAGAAAAGAAAAGAAAACTAAAAGAAAGGCAATCTGCCCTAGGGTTTCCCGTTCATTATAGGTTGATCTTAAGAAGAGGGGTAGATAGATATATTGCTGATGACACTAGATTTGACGTGATTATCAGCCTCATTTAAGCGACATTTCTTTGCTTAAGACATTGTTTTTAGGGTAGAATAACGAATATTCAATCAATTGCCCTATCTCGTGCCATTTGTGTTACCTTGGCCCTTTTCGGGTCTATTTGATGGTTTTCTAGTATTTTTGCGTAAGCACAGGTTTTTGCCATCAAATAAAGTAGCCATGGACGTGTCTAAGGCATAGGAACATCGAGGAACTGAACCGGAATCAATCAAAGGAGCCAATCAAAGTCAAACCGAAAATCTGCCATTCACACTTACAGTTTCGGTGAAAATGACCCTACAGTTTTGGCGAAATCAACAATGAAAATCAGCTGATGCCAAGTGAAGACTGATTTCGGCGAAACCATTCAGCTCTTCGGACCGAAAATGCAAGACAGAGAAATCATGGTCATTTACACAAGAGTTTTTCGCCGAAACTACTCCTACAGTTTCGGTGAAAATGACAGCTCAGCCCGGCCCAACTAGGGTTAAGTATTTATACTTAATTCGGCTGCCAGGATAAGAGATACAATTCATAATTCACTTTCGCGATCAGATTTCTACGAGTTTCTCTGGAGTTCTAGAGCGAGGAGTTCGAGTTCGAAGAGCCGGATAGAGATCGTGACGCCATCCCTTCCATCTCGGAGAATCGGAGCTAGGAGTGTAACTTACCGAAGATCGAAGTCTGCCAGAGTCATCCGAATTAGGTTTTTCAGATTCTTTTTTGTTCTTCCCGTGAATGATGAACTCTTTGTCTGCCTTTGTTTCTTTTGTAATGATCATGAGTAGCTAAACTCATTAGAGCTTAGACTAGATGAACCCTAAGTGACCCAGGGCTTTAAAGCAGTCACGGATCGGCGGTGATTAGATTCGAAGTTCAATCTGTTTCTCTTTTCATGTTTGATTCGTTCTTCATTGTTCATGTTTCTTGTCTGGATTGATCACCTAGATTAGATTCTTGTTAAGCTAAGGATAGAAGCGAACGCTCGCCTTACTTTAGAACATCGAATTGAACAATTAACCTTATAATTGGAGTGTGCCTTTCGTAGGAACCGGTTAGGGTTAATTCACTGCAAGAGTAACTCATTAATCACTAGTAATTGCACCAATTAATTAAGTCGTTGCGAGAGGCGACCGTACCCGGGCGACTAGTTAATCTTGGTAGTTAGAACGGATAGAGCGAACGTTTGCCGGTCTTAAACCTAAGGGTAAGGAGTTATGGTGGTGTCTTAGTAATTGATTGAATGAGAATCGAAATCCGCTGATCTGTTGATTGCCAATGCTCTGGGGAACGAAGGGGGATTCAAAGTCTAAGTTCGTCTGTCATTCTTGTTTCCAAACCCTAATTCTCAATCTGCTTTAGCTTAATTTGTTTTAATTTTTCTGCATTCCTTAGAATTAGAAGTCGTGGAACTCACACCACACACAACGTGTTTTCCTTGAGTAATTTGTTAGTTCTTAAGTAGCCAATCAATTGAAGGCCCGTGGAATACGATCTATCCTAGCTCTTGAGCTTGATAGTTATTTGATAGAACCTGCTCATCACAACGACGGTTCCATCAAATTGGCGCCGTTGTCGGGGACTTCTTTTGATTGTTGAAAGAAGATCTGGCAATTTATTCTTCTATTTTCCATCTTTCATTTTTTCCATCCACTTCGATTTTACACTGGTTTTGGTTATCTTTGTTATCTGTAGGTTTACAGGTGTATGCCTCACCGTCCTTGGACTCGCTCTCAGACCGAACAGGCTAAGATTGCAAGGAATCCAGGCAGTTCTGCTACACCTCTACGATCACAGATTCTGAAGGAAGGCAGATCCAATCCATTCATCACTCCGATCAAGATCGAGGAACCGAAGGAGAGTTCCTCATCTCCGTCTTCACCACACTCTTCATCCGCTTCATACACTGAGTCACTTTCACCGCCTCCATCTCCCACCATGACCGATAGATTACCACCAAACGGCGATCAACCGCCGCCACCCCCACCTGCACAGAAAAGTTTAGCAGACTATAACAAGCCGAGCGCGACTAGCGTTCGATCTGCCATTGCCGTTCCGCGCATTGAAGAAGATCCTGACTATGAGATCAAAATTCCATTCTTGACCATGATCTCTAGGGATTTACAGTTTGAAGGCAGGCCCCTAGACAATCCGTGCATTCATTTTGCAGACTTCCTTGATCTCTGCAGTACTTTTAAAAACGGAAACCTCGACAAAAACACTCTTTGTATGAGAGCTTTCCCGTTCTCTTTGAAAGGCGCTGCTAAGAGGTGGCTTACTGGCAAACCACCTGGCTACTACACTAACTGGGATACTCTGGCTCAGGACTTTGTTGAAGAATACTTCCCTCCGGCCAGAACAACCGCCATCAAGGACAACATCGCCAGATTCTCCCAGAAAGAAGGAGAAAGTTTATATGATACTTAGAATCGGTTTCAAGAACTCCTCTACACCTGCCCTCATCATGGATTCGAGCAGAGACAGTTAGCTGAAATCTTCTCTCGAGGACTTCGAGAAGAATCTGCCAAGTGGGTCAATTCTCTAGCTGAAGGGGATTGCACTACACTCACCCCTGAAGCTGCTCTTCTGCACTTCGCAAACTGTGCCTCCAAGTCAAGGAACTGGGAACGACAATATGAAGGGTCGAGGAGCAAGCTAGATTTTGAAGCAGCTATCAAGGCAGAGGTAGAGAAGCATTTGAAGAAGTCTACCACATGATAACACGTGTTTACCAAGGTCGTATTCCACGGGGTTCTCTCAATGGCCTCTACTCACATTCCTCGTAGACGGTCTATTCATTTAAAATAAGATTTGGTTTGAAAGAATAACAAAAGAAAGCATAAAGAAAACTAAACAAACAAAGCAAAACAAAAGGGTGCAAATCAAAGACCAAGGAGGTTCACTTGGAAAGATAGCTTCATCATGCTCAAGATGAATAATTGAACAAACAAGCTAATCAAGATCGAGTTTGCATTCGGATGACCATGCATTTCACTTCTCTAGACTCAATGCACTCTCGTAGCACTAAGTTCCTATCCTACAACCACTCAACTTAGGCTCTCGCTCTCAAGCTAAGTGACTAAGGATGCATTAAAGGTGTTTGATGAAATGCCAAGCTACAAAACCCTCCCCTATGACTCTATGACCACTAGGATAGACACCACACTCTCATGTCAATGTCCTAACACTAAGGGAATCATCCAAAGACTAATCAAAGTTCAATTGAGTGAAAATCCTAATGCACACCAAGTGTTCGATAAAATGCACAAGTGAGAAATCATGCAACCAAGGTTGAATTGAGATGATCTAATCTCTTAGAACACACTCCCTTCAATCCCTAGACCTACAATCTATGCAATCCAAGCACTCTCATGCATCAAATTACAATGAATGGACCAAATTAAGCAAACATGGCAAAATATGGCATTAAGAACAAGTCTAGGAATCATCCTCATACAACCAAGATCAATCATGGCAAGTTCTATACAATCATCTCTCTATCATAGCACAACTAATCTACCCATCCAAGATGAACCCTAGAAACTCAGCCACACATGGCCAAGGGAGTAAAGAGGAAAGAAGGAAGAATGGTCACCAAGAACACCATGGATGGATCCTTGAGATGATCTTCACTTCTTCACTTGTAGCACTTCTCCCAAGGTTGGTTGGCTTCAATCCTAGCTCCAATGGCTTCAAAATGCTCCAAAAACGTGCTCTAGGGTTTGAGGGTTCGTGGATATGTACAAGGGGTTCAAGAGATATCAATTCCTCCTCCAAAAGAGTGAAAAACGTGGGTTTATATAGTGCAGAGAGAAGTGCACGGCGTGCACCCCTGCACGGCGTGCAGGGTGCACGGCGTGCAAGGCTGCACGGCGTGCACCTTGGAGCTGCATCTTCTTTCGGAGCCTCCTGAACAGCCCGTGCACCAACCGTGCACGGTGCACGGCGTGCATCATGCACGGCGTGCACCTGCACGGCGTGCACCCTGCACTCTGCAGAAGGCTCGATTTTGCAACGCTCATATCTCCTCCGTCCTAGCTCTGATTGACCACCCGTTTGATCCTACGTGCTCCTTGTCACCAGTACTACAATGCCAAGACCTGAAAATACAAAGAAAACACTTCCAATAGACATGGAATTGGCCTCAAAGTAGCAACCGGGCAACAGAATAGCACTAAGCACAAAACTCCGATAAAAACACATTAAACACGGCATTTAAGAATCAAACACGGGCATTTCAAAGGTCATTCATAAGCCTAAAATGCACTAATTAAAGTCACATCAAATTCCCCTACGACTAAGCTTTGCTTGTCCTCAAGCAAATGAATTAGAAAACATCCAAGTTCACAAATGACAAGTTCGGTCCATTGAGATTCAAGCAATCACAATTTAGCTTGAACTGTTCCACGAACAAACTAAACCTACACATGCAAGAACATCAACCAAACAAGTCTAAACCTCACCAATTTCTGCACACTTCAAGTAGTGGTTGATTGGGACACAGCAAAACCGACCACGACAACACCGACTCTAATCAAAAGGACTTGAAATCGGAACATGGATCGTGAGTCGTGAATGTGGCTATCGACTCGACTTCATCCGCTTCTAGATCCGCACTTTACAAACTCTGGCTAGGATCAAGGGCTATATTTGAGAACTCTTTTTCTTTCTTTTCTTTTCTTTTTTTTTTCTTACTACATACTAGTGCTCGATTCAACACTTCACTTAGGTGTTGAACCTGCCTAGCTCACAGCCTTTGCCCTTTTTGCTTAGTGCTCAACCCGACACTTCACTTAGGTGCCGAGCTTGCCTAGCTTTTCTTTTGAGCATTTTTTTCACAATTTAGCCACTTGATCCTTAGCCCCTTAACAACTTCTATACAAGATTTCGAATTGGATTCCGACTAGTCTCAAGCCACAATCACGAAAGATCAAAAAGAGAATGAAAAACATGGAAGAGGGGAAGAAATTCTGATTGCCTCATCATCCTAGACCGGTGTTATCGAGTGGTATAAAAACACGTATCAACCAATCAACTAACATATAAGAGTGATAAGATCTCAGTTCTGATCCAGACTCATTTGATATTAGTGCTAACATGCCGGTTATAGGTTCTAAGTGGAACAATCTAAACATCAATTGTGAAGACTTGAAGTCAATTAAACATCAAACGTCAAGAACCGAACGATTCTACAATAGAGGAATTCGACATTCAATTAAGATCATGCAAATCATCAAAGCATATGATTATATCTCTACCACAAATAATCACACCAAACCTCAAACTCCCCTACGACTAACATGAGCATTGTCCTCAATGATCAAGAGAGAGAGGGTAAGGTGGAACGAAGTTACCGCGTTGGTAGAGAGGAGCATAGGACGTAATAGAGGTGAAAAAGTTCCAAGATGTTCCTTGGTGAAGAGTGATCCAAAATGCTTGCCAACCTTATTCAAAAAGCTAAAACAACACAAAAACTAAAAAGAGCAATCAAGAGCAATAAAAGTAAAGATAACATGGGGTGCCTCCCAAGAAGCGCTTGGTTACCGTCTTAAGCTCGACGATACCTGTGTTATGGTGTCCAACTTAGTACCTCCTTGATGTCAGTAGCTTCTTCCATGATGAAGATTGAGCTCCAAGTAGCATCTTGGAGGAATGGTAGACTAGCCAATGCACATTGATGCTTGTATAGCACTTGAGACCTTGGGGTGGCTTGCTACCTTTGAGTGTCGAAGCTTGAGGAAGAAAGTATGGTAGGGAGCCTCCATTGAGTTCCATTGTCTCCAAGTTGGTGATGCCACTCAAGGAGTCTTCCGGTTCACACATGGACGACTTCTCTTCCATTATCACCTTAGGGGAGGTTATAAAGCTTGTGTCCGTCTCTTGACATAAGTACTTCATGATCAAGCAAGAAGATTGAAGAGTACTCACAACCTTTGGTGGGACCTCAATAGGGTGGTGTTGTTCACTTTCGTGCTCCACTCTCGATGCCACCTCTCTTGAAGCGTCTCCAAATCTTCTCTCACCTCCTCTAAAGGGTCATCATCCTCAAGTCTCCTTGGTTCTTCGTACCTCACATCATTGTCATATGGCGTCTCCATGGGAAGAACATGCTCCTCACTCTCCTCCATTACCAACTCTTCTTCCGTGTCAAGCTCCTCGGATTCACAAGTGTCATCCTCATCATCATAAACATTCTCCAAATGATTGGGATGTCGCTCATTCTCAAGAATCTTCGTGACGAGCTCTATGCTTTGGGATAAGCGGTTAACTCGGTTTGCATTATCCTCCGCAATTTGTAAGATCTCTAGCATGAAAGGAGATGGAAGGGTTTCTCATGGCTCATGAACTCTTCTTGGGGGGACTCACCTTCTTCTTCTTCCATGACAAGCACTTCCGGTTCAAGGATGTCAGAGATGAGCTTCATACTTTGAGTTGAACGATCCAACCGGGCCGCATTATCTTCAGCAATTTGCAACATCTCCTCAATTGTGGGGGGAGATGGACATTGTTGTTCCTCCTCTAGAGCTTCCTTGATGAGTGTCACGCCTTGAGCTAAACGATTGAGTTGGTTCGCATTATCTTCCGCAATCTTCAAAGCTTCCTCAAGTGTGGAAAGAGGTGGAGGAGGTTCCTCATAGCTTACAAACTCCTCTCGAGGACGCTCACTTTCCTTCACCATTTTCAAGAGCTCCTCTAACATAGAAGAAGGTTGAGAGGGTTGCTCATAGCTTGTGAAATCCTCTTGAGGGCGCTCGCTTTCTCTAACCATCTTAAAGAGCTCCTCTAACATTGAAGGCGGTGGAGAATGTTGTTCTTGACTTGTGAATTCCTCTTGATAGTACTCCGGAAACACTTGATGGTAGGGTGGAGATGGAAAGAGACATTGCTCATTCCACATGGGTGTTGAAGCTTGTTGTTCTTGACCCCACCATTGGCTATCTCCCTCATAAGTTCCTTGGTAGTAGTTGGATGAAGTAGGATTACCATAATATGGATTAGGAGATGGATTCCACCCTTGATAGGGACCATAACCTTGATTTCCATTCCACGAGTTCATCTTACTTGCAACCTTGCTCCCATGAACTAGATAGGTGGATAAGGGCCTACAAACACGCACAACAAACACAACCAAGTAGTACAACAATGCGGGATAACAAAACCACAAAAACAAATACAAAAACAAATAACAAAGAAGCAAAACTAAAATGGAAGGAAGCGAATAGAACGGTCCACTACTAAATGCTTTCAAAGGATTGAGAAAGTCCCCGGCAACGGCGCCAAAAACTTGATAACACGTGTTTACCAAGGTCGTATTCCACGGGGTTCTCTCAATGGCCTCTACTCACATTCCTCGTAGACGGTCTATTCATTTAAAATAAGATTTGGTTTGAAAGAATAACAAAGAAAGCATAAAGAAAACTAAACAAACAAGCAAAACAAAAGGGTGGCAAATCAAAGACCAAGGAGGTTCACTTGGAAAGATAGCTTCATCATGCTCAAGATGAATAATTGAACAAACAGCTAATCAAGATCGAGTTTGCATTCGGATGACCATGCATTTCACTTCTCTAGACTCAATGCACTCTCGTAGCACTAAGTTCCTATCCTACAACCACTCAACTTAGGCTCTCGCTCTCAAGCTAAGTGACTAAGGATGCATTAAAGGTGTTTGATGAAATGCCAAGCTACAAAACCCTCCCCTATGACTCTATGACCACTAGGATAGACACCACACTCTCATGTCAATGTCCTAACACTAAGGGAATCATCCAAAGACTAATCAAAGTTCAATTGAGTGAAAATCCTAATGCACACCAAGTGTTCGATAAAATGCACAAGTGAGAAATCATGCAACCAAGGTTGAATTGAGATGATCTAATCTCTTAGAACACACTCCCTTCAATCCCTAGACCTACAATCTATGCAATCCAAGCACTCTCATGCATCAAATTACAATGAATGGACCAAATTAAGCAAACATGGCAAAATATGGCATTAAGAACAAGTCTAGGAATCATCCTCATACAACCAAGATCAATCATGGCAAGTTCTATACAATCATCTCTCTATCATAGCACAACTAATCTACCCATCCAAGATGAACCCTAGAAACTCAGCCACACATGGCCAAGGGAGTAAAGAGGAAAGAAGGAAGAATGGTCACCAAGAACACCATGGATGGATCCTTGAGATGATCTTCACTTCTTCACTTGTAGCACTTCTCCCAAGGTTGGTTGGCTTCAATCCTAGCTCCAATGGCTTCAAAATGCTCCAAAAACGTGCTCTAGGGTTTGAGGGTTCGTGGATATGTACAAGGGGTTCAAGAGATATCAATTCCTCCTCCAAAAGAGTGAAAACGTGGGTTTATATAGTGCAGAGAGAAGTGCACGGCGTGCAAGGCTGCACGGCGTGCACCCTTTGGGGCTGCATCTTCTTTCGGAGCCTCCTGAACAGCCCGTGCACCAAGCCGTGCACGGTGCACGGTGTGCATCATGCACGGCGTGCACACCTGCACGGCGTGCACCCCTGCACTCTGCAGAAGGCTTCGATTTTGCAACGCTCATATCTCCTCCGTCCTAGCTCTGATTGACCACCCGTTTGATCCTACGTGCTCCTTGTCACCAGTACTACAATGCCAAGACCTGAAAATACAAAAAACACTTCCAATAGACATGGAATTGGCCTCAAAGTAGCAACCGGGCAACAGAATAGCACTAAGCACAAAACTCCGATAAAAACACATTAAACACGCATTTAAGAATCAAACACGGGCATTTCAAAGGTCATTCATAAGCCTAAAATGCACTAATTAAAGTCACATCAAATTCCCTACGACTAAGCTTTGCTTGTCCTCAAGCAAATGAATTAGAAAACATCCAAGTTCACAAATGACAAGTTCGGTCCATTGAGATTCAGCAATCACAATTTAGCTTGAACTGTTCCACGAACAAACTAAACCTACACATGCAAGAACATCAACCAAACAAGTCTAAACCTCACCAATTTCTGCACATTCAAGTAGTGGTTGATTGGGACACAGCAAAACCGACCACGACAACACCGACTCTAATCAAAAGGACTTGAAATCGGAACATGGATCGTGAGTCGTGAATGTGGCTATCGACTCGACTTCATCCGCTTCTAGATCCGCACTTTACAAACTCTGGCTAGGATCAAGGGCTATATTTGAGAACTCTTTTCTTTCTTTTCTTTTCTTTTTTTTTTCTTACTGCATACTAGTGCTCGATTCAACACTTCACTTAGGTGTTGAACCTGCCTAGCTCACAGCCTTTGCCCTTTTTGCTTAGTGCTCAACCGACACTTCACTTAGGTGCCGAGCTTGCCTAGCTTTTCTTTTGAGCATTTTTTTCACAATTTAGCCACTTGATCCTTAGCCCCTTAACAATTCTATACAAGATTTCGAATTGGATTCCGACTAGTCTCAAGCCACAATCACGAAAGATCAAAAAGAGAATGAAAAACATGGAAGAGGGGAAGAAATTCTGATTGCCCTCATCATCCTAGACCGGTGTTTATCGAGTGGTATAAAAACACGTATCAACCAATCAACTAACTATAAGAGTGATAAGATCTCAGTTCTGATCCAGACTCATTTGATATTAGTGCTAACATGCCGGTTATAGGTTCTAAGTGGAAACAATCTAAACATCAATTGTGAAGACTTGAAGTCAATTAAACATCAAACGTCAAGAACCGAACGATTCTACAATAGAGGAATTCGACATTCAATTAAGATCATGCAAATCATCAAAGCATATGATTATATCTCTACCACAAATAATCACACCAAACCTCAAACTCCCCTACGACTAACATGAGCATTGTCCTCAATGATCAAGAGAGAGAGGGTAAGGTGGAACGAAGTTACCGCGTTGGTAGAGAGGAGCATAGGACGTAATAGAGGTGAAAAAGTTCCAAGATGTTCCTTGGTGAAGAGTGATCCAAAATGCTTGCCAACCTATTCAAAAAGCTAAACAACACAAAAACTAAAAAGAGCAATCAAGAGCAATAAAAGTAAAGATAACAGTGGGGTGCCTCCCAAGAAGCGCTTGGTTACCGTCTTAAGCTCGACGATACCTGTGTTATGTGTCCAACTTAGTACCTCCTTGATGTCAAGTAGCTCTTCCATGATGAAGATTGAGCTCCAAGTAGCATCTTGGAGGAATGGTAGACTAGCCAATGCACATTGATGCTTGTATAGCACTTGAGACCTTGGGGTGGCTTGCTACTTTGAGTGTCGAAGCTTGAGGAAGAAAGTATGGTAGGGAGCCTCTATTGAGTTCCATTGTCTCCAAGTTGGTGATGCCACTCAAGGAGTCTTCCGGTCACACATGGACGACTTCTCTTCATTATCACCTTAGGGGAGGTTATAAAGCTTGTGTCGTCTCTTGACATAAGTACTTCATGATCAAGCAAGAAGATTGAAGAGTACTCACAACCTTTGGTGGACCTCAATAGGTGGTGTTGTTCACTTCGTGCTCCACTCTCGATGCCACCTCTTTTTGAAGCGTCTCCAAATCTTCTCTCACCTCCTCTAAAGGGTCATCATCCTCAAGTCTCCTTGGTTCTTCGTACCTCACATCATTGTCATATGGCGTCTCCATGGGAAGAACATGCTCCTACTCTCCTCCATTACCAACTCTTCTCCGTGTCAAGTTCCTCGGATTCACAAGTGTCATCCTCATCATCATAAACATTCTCCAAATGATTGGGATGTCGCTCATTCTCCCAAAAATCTTCGTGACGAGCTCTATGCTTTGGGATAAGCGGTTAACTCGGTTTGCATTATCCTCCGCAATTTGTAAGATCTCTAGCATGAAGGAGATGGAAGAGGTTTTCATGGTCATGAACTCTTCTTGGGGGGACTCACCTTCTTTTCTTCCATGACAAGCACTTTCCGGTTCAAGGATGTCAGAGATGAGCTTCATACTTTGAGTTGAACGATTCCAACCGGGCCGCATTATCTTCAGCAATTTGAACATCTCCTCAATTGTGGGGGAGATGGACATTGTTGTTCCTCCCCTAGAGCTTCCTTGATGAGTGTCACGCCTTGAGCTAAACGATTGAGTTGGTTCGCATTATCTTCCGCAATCTTCAAGCTTCCTCAAGTGTGGAAAGAGGTGGAGGAGGTTCCTCATAGCTTTCAAACTCCTCTCGAGGACGCTCACTTTCCTTCACCATTTTCAAGAGCTCCTCTAACATAGAAGAAGGTTGAGAGGGTTGCTCATGCTTGTGAAATCCTCTTGAGGGCGCTCGCTTTCTCTAACCATCTTAAAGAGCTCCTCTAACATGAAAGGGGGTGGAGAATGTTGTTCTTGACTGTGAATTCCTCTTGATAGTACTCCGGAAACACTTGATGGTAGGTGGAGATGGAAAGAGACATTGCTCATTCCACATGGGGGGTTGAAGCTTGTTGTTCTTGACCCCACCATTGGGGTATCTCCCTCATAAGTTCCTTGGTATAGTTGGATGAAGTAGGATTACCATAATATGGATTAGGAGATGGATTCCACCCTTGATAGGGACCATAACCTTGATTTCCATTCCACGAGTTCATCTTACTTGCAACCTTGGCTCCCCTGAACTAGATGGTGGATAGGGGCCTACAAAACCACAACAAACACAACCAAGTAGTACAACAATGCGGGATAACAAACCACAAAAACAAATACAAAAACAAATAACAAAGAAGCAAAACTAAAATGGAAGGAAGCGAATGAACGGTCCCACTACTAAATGCTTTCAAAGGATTGAGAAAGTCCCCGGCAACGGCGCCAAAAACTTGATAACACTGTTACCAAGTCGTATTCCACGGGGGTTCTCTCATGGCCTCTACTCACATCCTCGTAGACGGTCTATTCATTTAAATAAGATTTGGTTGAAAGAATAACAAAAGAAAGCATAAAGAAAACTAAACAAACAAGCAAAACAAAAGGTGCAAATCAAAGACCAAGGAGGTTCACTGGAAGATAGCTTCATCATGCTCAAGATGAATAATTGAACAAACAAAGCTAATCAAGATCGGTTTGCATCGGATGACCATGCATTTCACTTCTCTAGACTCAATGCACCTCGTTGCACTAAGTTCCTATCCTACAACCACTCAACTTAGGCTCTCGCTCTCAAGCTAAGTGACTAAGGATGCATTAAAGGTGTTTATGAAATGCCAAGCTACAAAACCCCCCTATGAATCTATGACCACTAGGATAAACCCCACTCTCATGTCAATGTCCTAACACTAAGGGAATCATCCAAAACTAATCAAAGTTCAATTGAGTGAAAATCCTAATGCACACCAAGTGTTCGATAAAATGCACAAGTGAGAAAATCATGCAACCAAGGTTGAATTGAGATGATCTAAATCTCTTAGAACACACTCCCTTCAATCCCTAGACCTACAATCTATGCAATCCAAGAACTCTCATGCATCAAATTACAATGAATGGACCAAATTAAGCAACATGGCAAAAATGGCATTTAAGAACAAGTCTAGGATCATCCTCATACAACCAAGATCAATCATGGCAAGTTCTATACAATCATCTCTCTATCATAGCACAACTAATCTACCCATCCAAGATGAACCCTAGAAACTCAGCCAACATGGCCAAGGGAGTAAAGAGGAAAGAAGGAAGAATGGTCCACCAGAACACCATGGATGGATCCTTGAGATGATCTTCACTTCTTCACTTGTAGCACTTCTCCCAAGGTTGGTTGGCTTCAATCCTAGCTCCAATGGCTTCAAATGCTCCAAAACGTGCTCTAGGGTTTGAGGGTTCGGGATATGTACAAGGGGTTCAAAGAGATATCAATTCCCCTCCAAAAGAGTGAAAAATGTGGGTTTATATAGTGCAGAGAGAAGTGCACGGCGTGCACCCCTGCACGGCGTGCAAGGCTGCACGGCGTGCACCTTGGAGCTGCATCTTCTTTCGGAGCCTCCTGAACAGCCCGTGCACCAACCGGCACGGTGCACGGCGTGCATCATGCACGGCGTGCACACCTGCCCACGCGTGCACCCCTGCACTCGTGCAGAAGGCTCGATTTTGCAACGCTCATATCTCCTCCGTCCTAGCTCTGATTGACCACCCGTTTGATCCTACGGCTCCTTGTCACCATACTACAATGCCAAGAACCTGAAAATACAAAGAAAACACTTCCAATAGACATGGAATTGCCTCAAAGTAGCAACCGGGCAACAGAATAGCACTAAGCACAAAACTCCGATAAAAAACCATTAAACACGCATTTAAAATCAAACACGGGCATTTTCAAAGGTCATTCATAAGCCTAAAATGCACTAATTAAGTCACATCACCACACCAATCAAACGACCCGGCAGCTTCTGTCTATGTTGCCGATTGCGAGTGGTGTGGAGCTTGCGCACATAACGGAGGCCGTTGTCAGAATTTTGGTTAAAGCAGAATCTGGTCTGCCGAAGAGGTAAATTTCATTCAACAAGGCTTCGTCAATAATCAGAACGGTTTATGCTGGTTATCGTAACTTCAGACAGCAAGGGACCTATCAAGACAGACCTCCTACAATGCTGGCGCCAATCATAACCAGAACCAGAACACCGCCCGGCTGTTCCAGCTCAGGATCAGAAGCCTAATCATCCGCCGGCAGTTGTCTACCAGCCGCCGCATCGCAAATCCGGGTAACTATGGAACTGCTCCTGGCAATCGCCAGAACCAATACTTCAATAATACCTATCCAGGACAGCAGCAGCAAAGAGAGAACAATGTCAGTGACCTAGATAAGAAGCTCAGCCAGATCATCACAAGACTCGATGATCATGACAGTCAGTTCAAGGCTCAAGCTCTTCTCAATCAAGAACAGATAGCATCTGGACAACGGAATTGAGCAAGTCGTGAACAACATCTCGAGCATGCTAGCATCTGGTCGACCATTTGGCCAGCTTCCAAGCCAGACAGAGCCAAACCCGAGAAAAGAACAGGCTAAAATGGTAGCGCTCGAAAACTTCCGAACTTAATTGCTGATGCTTTTTCTGTTTTACGCAGGATCGCTGAAACTTCGAAGAAAAGGAAGAAGATGAACAGAAACCAACGCCTAAGGATGACCCTCCTCTGCACCATACGTCGTGAAACCTCGTTTTCCTAGAGCATTGCTGCCAAACGCAAGGATCGAGACTGGCATGAAGGGGAACAAAGAAGGATACCCTGACATTCGTATTAAGAAACCTGTCTCTCCATATCCAGCTAAGTTATCTGATCCGGGGTTCTTTCACTTTGCCTTTGGTCATCAATGATGTTGAAATTGAACGTTGCTTAGTTGACCTAGGAGCATCTGTTAATGTCATGCCAGTGAGCTTGTTTGAAAAGTTAAACCTAGAAGAACTTGAACCACCTAGTATGCAACTTGTCTTTGCTGATAGATCGCTTAAAACCCCTAAGGGAGAAATCAAAGACGTTGTTACAAAATGTGGTCGTTCACGTTTCTAGCTGACTATGTGATTATGGATACTAGTACCGATGATTCTACAACCCTTTTTAGGTCGACCGTTCATGGCTACTACTGGATGAATATTAACGTTCCTAATGGTTCTTTGACTTAAGAATTGGTAAAGAAACAAAAACGTTCCGTCTTAAAGATGACATGAAACTGACTTTAGGAATGAGAATCTCACTCCCTTGCTGTTGAAACTGTGGAGTTGACTCCGGTCAACTCCGTTACTAATGCTTCTTCAGTGTCTCTAGATCAGTTGTTGCTGCAGGTATTAAGCAGGTTAAAAGGAAGAAGGCCAGAAGCCTCGCTTCAGAAGCCACAAAAGAAGAAGGAACTGCAAGCCTCTTCAAAACCGCCACACAAGGAGTCGGGTAGATCAAGGAGGAAGAATCACAAGGAGAAGCAGGTTCAAATGGTTTGGAGACCAAAAGCTCTACCACCCTCCACCGACAGCCAGCTGCACCACCAATTCATTCGAGAAACCGGCCCCGGGAACAAGTATGGAAGGAGAAGCCGAAAGCATCTCCTAAGGAAGTACTAACGATCCCCGATCCTAGTGATACCAAGCCGAAGATTGAAGTTAAGAAGAAGCCGACAGTCCTCATTCCTTCCATCGTCACATTAAAAAGGATGACCTCTCCAGGGGGCTGTTCGGACCTTTCAAGTTCGTTGATCATCTTCCCGACGGACGTACAAACTAAAAAAAACATGCGAACGGGAAGAGATTCACGCTTACCGGAGAAGTCCCGAAGCTGTCTTCATGAACGCCGATGCTAGGTGAAGGAGAATCTAAGTTGGGATGTCTCCTAATACCGCCCAGGTATCGTCCAGCTCAAGGACGTTAATAAAAAGAGCGCTTCGTGGAGGCAACCCACGGCTGGAGTCAGTTTTGTTTTGCTTCAACCTTGGTATTTTAGAGTCGGTTTGGGGGAGAGCCAAAAGTGTCGGGTTTGTTTGTGTTCTTTTTTTCGTATAGATCTGCATGTCATAGAGTCAGCTCCCAATTTGATTGAGGTCTTTTTTTGATTTTTCTGGTTTTTAACGGTGATTTTCTGGAGTTGGCCTGATTTGCGAAAATATTTTAAACCCGAACAGTTCAAAATTTTCGACGAAACTACCATGTTTTCGGCAAAAACCGATTTTAAAAATTCGAACCTGTTTCCCTTTTCTCTTTTTTGATTCAAAAATTTAATGATTTCGGCGAAAACCACTTCAAACCAAGATTTTCGGCGAAACCAAGCTTAAATTTTCGGCGAAACCGCCCAGTTCAAATCAGCCAATTCTTTTAACCGTAGTTTCAGCGAAACAAATCGCCCCATTCTCCCAAAACCGATTTGAAAAAATAACCCAACTTCTCCCCATTTAAATCCCGATTTTCGGACAACCTCTCTCATCCCTTCTCCCATTTTCGCTCACCAACACCCGAAACCCCCCCCCTCTTTAAAAATATCACCGCCGACCATCCATTTTAAAACCGCCGTCGCCTCGCCGCCGCCGCCCGCTCACCCCTTTCCCGTCCGATCTTTTTAAGCCCTAGAAAATTCAAAACGGAGCCTTGCACTCCTTTTCTCCGAAACCCTTGTTTTGACCGTTTTTTCACCGATTCCTTCAAACCCGTCCACTTTTTGCAATCATGACTTCAAGGTAAAGTGAGAACTTTTCAATACGAATCTTTTGACTTGGATTGATGGATTTAGTCGGGGTTGACTTTCGGTTGACTTTTCAGTTTGCCTCGTTTTGCGGGCCGATGTTTCGTTTTTGGGAAATAGGATTTCTGAACTTATAGAACTGTTCTAGGATGCTTAGGAGTTCCGTGCTTAAAATTTCCATATCATTTGGTCATGTTTGCTATGCATACGATTGATTCTTTGTTTTTGGTGACTTGTGAGAAATGTCGGTTTGACTTTGAACTATGTTGATCCTTTGGCTGTCATAAGTGTCCTTCTCGTTCATATTATCGTGCTTGCCAATTTAATACTATTTTTAAACCCTCTTCTCCGAGTTGTGATAGTCTTGCCATGATTTGGGTTCATATGACTTAATGTTGACTTTCTAAAATGTCAGTTTGACTTTTTGAACTCTAATTGCGCTTCCTGATTATAGCTGTTCTTAAGACATGTGTTCTAATGTCTATGATTGCCGGTTGCCCGCTTTGCTTACCCCAAATTAGTTTCCCTCATTTCTTTGTGAATTGAGTTTTTTACTAAGTGTGGGGTAGGATCTTAGTTGACTAATCTGGTTTCACTTCTGGTTTTAGGAACACTTTTAGCGCAGGACTAAGGCACCCTTGATGGCGCCCGACTCAGGAGCTGCCGCCCCCGTCACACTGCCATTTGGGGGCCTCCCCCCTGACTCCCTCCGCCCTGCTGGATTTCCATCCCACCATCGCCCGTCTTCCGGATTTTTTACTTTGAGAACTTCCAGAAGATCGCGCACATCCGGGAGCTGACGTGGCTTTACCATGGAGTCTCTCCAGGAGCATGACGAGGATTTTCCTACCGGAACGTGATGACGCTTAGCACCGGCCGGTCTCCTAGAGCTGACCACCATAGCCCCGAGTTCCCAGACATTGCTCCTCCAGGAGTTCTGGGCGAAATTTGACTTGGACGAGCATAAGAAGAGACGGGCCAGAAGGTGATCAGGCGTGCTCACTTGGTGGGGGTAAGGCACTCACTTACGACGAGTTTGCCGCTCATTGGGCACCCCCTACGAGCACTATCAGGCGTGCCCGCGATCGCCTAGGAAGAACAACTCAGTTAAGTCTCTCTCCCCACCTGCTCTATAAGTTTATTTTATATGGGTTTGGCGGGGGGTCATTTTATATGTCAGAGATAAGGATCGCCCACCAAATCCTTAAGGAGGAGCTCTGCTTCATCGAGCCATCCGAGAGATACCCTCCCCCACCCCGGCTGGGTGCTAGCTCACATCTTCAGCCTGAGGACCAAGAGGAAGAAGCAACCACGCAAACGCTTGGGAGGCAACTTCATCGGTCAGTCATCCTCTCCTTCGGCATGGCCATGAATATGGTCCTCACATTCCAACATCCAGTTCGGCCGTTGGAGGAGACTTGGCGGTCGAGTAGCTTAAACTCGACCTCAGTCCCCATGTAGCAGCAACCTCCACTCCAACCTACGGTCGATCGGAGGACGAAAAAGATGCTGAGGAGCACCATCCGCAGCCGCCGCCTGGTTTAAGAATATATACCCTCCCACACCCATCAGGCAGGGTACATTCACCAGTCGCCACCGGATTCCAATCATTCCGGGCATACTCACCACCGCAACACCACCCCGCGGACATTGGTGGTTGTACGAGTGACTACAGGAGGGCGCATCACCGACAACGCCACTCAAGAGGCTAGGTGGATTTTATGCAACAAACATGCGCCGCGCCGATCGACGATATGAGCGACAGCTGGAGTGGCACGACAGCTCGGCGATTACTTCCACTTCCCCCACCCCAAAACCCTTGACCATTGATTGATCAGGTGGTGTCCTTTTCCTTTTTCCTTTTCTTTTTATTTATTCTTTTTGGACTTCGGTCCAACTTTTTTCTGTGGGATCCGGGGCACTTGTCCCGATTTCCTTTTTATGTTTCATTTGTTTTTTTTTTTGTAGGCAGTTGGGAGATTCCCTTTGCTTCGCTTGGGTAGATTCCCTCCGCTCCGGGGACCCGTGCTCACCCCCCTACCCATCATCTCGGTCCGGTTCTTCCATTCCACTCTGAACTCTAGAATTAGTCCTGTGAGGGACACAGTCCGATTTAAGTGTGGGGTAGGATGCTAGAGAAACCTTGCATGAACTTGATTGCCCTTGATTGTGTTTTGTGTGCCTCGTGATTCCATTCCAGTCTCTCTGCATTAAATGGCTCAATTCTTGATTTTTGATGTTAAAAGTTGTTGTTCAAACCTTTCTAATGATGCTTAGACTGCTTTAACCTAGAACTTGAAAACCCCAACTTGTGTGCTTTGATGCTAAATTGCCTGGTCAAACAGAATTTTAAAAATCACACTTGTCGTTTGTAGCCTTGTTTTGCATGAAAATGACCGAATCCGACTAGCAAACCAACTGTGAGCTTTTGATCCATTGCACGTAACTTGCAATTTAAATTCTTTCTAAGTGGTTTTCTGTTTACTTGAATGAGTTAGAATTTGCATGAGACCTATCGAGACCACACGATGACACGAGTTCTAGAAGGATAGGGGCACCTAGATTCAGCTACTAAGCCAGAAAAGCCTACCTTAACGAAAAATCCACTAGGTTTAGACCCTTGAGCTTGGCCTGTTCTTTCGGTTCGATAATACATTACAGCCATTTCCCCTTTCTTTCATTCCCCATTGATCCCCTGTGGTTGTAGTTTAGATTGACCTACCGGAAGTCGGTTTGTGGTAACCTGCCTATAGCCATTAAACAGGTGGTCTTAGCTAATATGTCCAGACGTGTAAACCCCCCTAGCAACTAAAAGAAAATCGGCACAAAAAGAAAAAAAAAGTAAAGGAAGAAAAGAAAGAAAGTTCGAAAAAAAATAGTGAAAAAAAAAGAAAAATCAGAAGAAAAAAGTTCAAAGTTTTAGTTCAATAAAACGTTTCTTCTCCCTACAAATGGAAGAACGAAGTCAAAAGAAAAGTTGAAAAGAAAGAGAAAAATGTGTAAAGAAAAAAAATAAGTGCTAGGTTGCTTGAGGGTATCATGGCGAGCGTTATTATTCCCCCAGTGTTGGTTAGACGGTAGGAAACCATAGATTTGTTTTGAGGGAAGTTAGTCGAAAGCTACACCCCACCAAGCCATCATCATTCATTCCCCTCACCCTTCATTTAAAACCCAAGTAGTGTAGACTTCATTAGGTCCTAGAGGGAAATCCCTTTTTGATAGATATTGGTTGTCACAGTGGTGGAGATGTGGTCGAAATGCAAACCCATGACAGAATTCGGTAAAGAAAATGATCGAGAGCAGAAACACGTCCCTTTAAAAACGGGTGAGAGTTCCCCTTTACTAATATATCCCGTGTGGGAGTTGGGCGGTCAGGTCAAATTCGTGCATAATTGGTTGTAATTACTTTTCGTGTGCAGTTTATTAGTGAGACCAGGTAAAATTTGGCTGATCTGTATGCATGTTAGGTTTCTTGTTTAGGATCGATCTGTCTAATAATTTATTGTTTTTGATTGAGCTCTAATTTAAACTATCTTTTCATTTTTTGAACATGAGCGTTTCTATTCAGTTTGTTGAGGACAAGCAAAAGTTAAGTGTGGGTATTTGATGAACTTGATTTGACATGTTATCAGCCCCATTTAAACGCATTTTTTTGCTTAAAACATTGTTTTTGGGTAGAATAAGAATATTCAATCAATTGCCCTATTGGCCATTTTTTGTTACCTTGGCCCTTTTGGGTCTATTTTTGGGTTTTTTAGTATTTTTGCGTAAGCACGGTTTTTTTTCCCTCAAATAAAGTAGCCATGGAGTGTTAAGGGATAGGAAAAATCGAGGAATGAACCCGGGAAATTTATCAAAGGGGCCCAAACAAAGTCAAACCGAAAATCTGCCCTTCACACTTACAGTTTCGGCGAAAATGACCCCACAGTTTTGGCGAAATCAACAAAGCAAATCAGCTGATGCCCAAATGAAGACTGATTTCGGCGAAACCATTAAGCTCTTTGAACCGAAAAAAGCAAGACAGGAAAACATGGTTTTTTTACAAAAAGTTTTTTGCC